>VWYI01023769.1:1491-136133 GCA_013399455.1 Anthoscopus minutus | reverse complement strand
GTCAGCAGCCGCGGTGGTGGCTTGGCCTGGCTCAGCCTGGCCCAGCTTGGTTGGCTCGGCCCAGCTCGGCCCGACCTGGCCCGGCTCAGGCCAGGCCTCCCCCTACTCACAGCTCTGTCACCTTCAGCCGCCGGAAACCAAAGAAGAAGAGTTCAGAGTTTCCCGGGCTTCACAATGAGTATTCACGGGGGTGGACCTTGACTCTGAATAGCTTACAGAGCTGTCAGTTCTCAGAACTGAACAGTCATTGGCTCTCACTGAAATTTCCAAGAGCCTCTTCCAGGAGAACTATTTCCGGGGATGTCTTCCTTTCCTTCCTCCCCAATACCAACCAAGGTCAAACCAGCACAGACATTTTGTGTTACTAGAACAATGGGACGAAAAGCAGATGGATCTTCCCACAGTGCAGCTTATTCCATTGTTGGGAAATCTGTAGCCCCAGTGGCTTCTGCAGCAGGACTAGTATTGGTGCTCCCTGTCCTTGCAGGCTATTGATAAACAGCTGGTTTAGCTCAAAGCAGCCCCAAGCCATTTTTTTAAACTGCACATGATCTGATTTAGATCAAATCAAAGCTGGGAAGCAGTAGCCAGCTCCATTGTCATCTTTCTACCTTATTTCTGCAACTGTAGGGTACTGCTAAAAATGCTGAGAAAGTTGCTGCTTTTCCCCATCAGAGACTGATGAGGCTGTGCCATGCCTGCTGCTGTCTTGGCAGGCAGCTTCCTATAAAGAGGCATTCCCCTCTCTCTGATGTAAAAATTAACTCCACTCCTAAAAAACCCTGATTGCACATGTCCCTTCAAAGTCCTGGGGGCAAAGAAACCCCCTGTGTGCTCCTCTGAAATGGCTACTGCACGGGGAAGTGAAGTGGGTGCCTCCAAACCTCCCAGACCATTGGTGGAACTGTGGCTTTGTGCCTCACGTGTGGACAAGGAGATCTCTGCTCACTTCTCCCTCAATGACGGGACAAGCATTCTCTCTTCTTTATCCAGCCCATTCCTTTCATGAAACTGGTTGGAGCTTTGTGAATGCTGCCCATCCACTTTTTTTTAATTCTCTGATGGTTTCAACTTTACTAGGAGGGAGATAAAGATGTACACTCACTGCCCTGCATGCAGCACATTGCACTGTTTCATTAAGAAACTAGATTTAACACAAAACCAAGAAAGGTAGTTGATTTGGCCATGTTCTTAATGCTGGATTTATATTATTGTGACACCACTGATGCCACTCGTTTATAGAGATATGACAACCCCCAAGGTTTACTGCTTTTTTTGAACCCCTGTAACCAATTATAGCAGGGTAAGGCACATCTAAATTGCTATCATTTTAAAAGCAGCATTTTAAAATCACTTTGTGGGGTATGTATCACTTCAGATGGGTCTGAATAACCATGAATCAAGCTCTGAACCTCTTACCACACGTTAGGAGTCCATCTAAATCTTCTCATCCTCTCAGTGAAGAACAGTATTTTTCACTTGAAGAGACACTATTAAGTGGCAAAATGGATTAAAAGAAAAACAGCAGGGGAAGGAATAGTAATAAAAAACCTTAAATCACTTAACTTGCAGATGCAACTAATTGATTTGAGGATTGGCAGGGGAGTGCCATGGCAGCTAGTTTGATGAAGTAATTAATGCAATCATCCCTCTTTGTTAGTACTTTAATAAGGTAAACACCCTGTTAAAATAAACTTAAACAGTTGTCTCTGGCCCAGAGCTTGCAGTTGTGGTGAGCAGTGTAATAACCCCACAATGTAAAACTTGGACAGGAAAGAATGAATTACATTAATCCCCAAAGGTTCTTACTGAAGACTTTTGAAGTTTTAACTTTGGAGTGGAAACCAGAGATCTGAAACTTGGGGGGTACTCACCCCGTGGCTCCTGAGAGAAAGCAGTGTGTGTCTGCTCAAGCACCCTGGATCCAGCTAACAGGGGCTGGAGATAAGCTCAGTTTCTGCAAACACTCACATGTAGGCTTATCTGCACTAGCACAAATAGTCCCATGACACTGAAAGTTCAACACACTTATTACTTGGGAGAAGAGACCAACTCCCACCTCATAATAATCTTCCTTCAGGCAGTTGTAAAGAGCAATAAAGTCCTCCCTGGCCCTCCTTTTCTCCAGCCTAAACTCCAGCTTGCTCAGACACTCAAGTTCAGCACTTGCACAGGTATCTTTTGTACTGTTCTGGAGTGTCAGTATGAAGAAGAAAAGTTTCAGTTTTAGTTTTAAACCTAATGACTGTTTTTTAGAAATAGTTTTCCAGTAAAACTTACTCTCAGGAGCATGACTTAAAAGGCTGCTTTATTTGTTTGGGTTTTTCACTTCAGGTTTTCATTCTAAACAACAGAATTAAGAAGCTATGCTGTACTGTTAAGGATCCCTTCAATAAAAAGGAGTTGCTGAAACACAGCAAAATGAAAAACAAATCCTGGTGAATAGTAATGACATTTTTCTTTCCTATTAGCTTTACAATGATTTACCTGTTGGATGTGTACAACTCAGAATTTTATTCAGATATTTGATATTTCTCTTAGTTCTTAAACCCCCTTGTTTTAGTGGTTTTACGTAAAAGGCATGAACACTCCTTTGGACTCAGATCTTTGCACATGGTCTGAAAACCTTCAAATACCTTCATGCAAAATCTATCTGGCATCTTCAAGCTGTCCCATGTGACCAAAAGATTTGGGTTTCTACTCAGTTCCTGCTCTTCCCAATGATGCCTCATGCCTTAATCGCCTACATGATAATTTATCAGATTCCTGTAAGATACAGGTCCAAAGACAAATTAAATCACTGGAAATGCATGAAAAACTTCTGTGATGAATAATGTTGTTTCCGAGATGGTGAGTGCAGGGCATGTTGTAGCAGGGTAGATTTACAACACAAATGGGTTACAAGTGGTTATGGCTTCTTTATTCATGTCAGCCAGCATAATGTGCTTCAGGGTGTTATGAGCAAAATGGGCTCCATTTGCGGAATTTTTACTTTATTACATATTGCCAATTAATATAAATCTCTGATTACTAATTAGAGAGTACTGGAAAAAGTTGGGCAGGAGTGTTGATCTGCAGGAAGGTAGGAAGGCTCTGCAGGGGGATTTGGACAGCTTGGATTGATGGGTCAAGGCCCGTGGTCTGAGGTTCAAGACAAAATGTTGGGTCCTGCATTTAGGTCACAACAATCCCAGGCAGCACTACAGGCTGGGCCAGGGTGGCTGAAATACTGCCCAGAGGAAAAGGTGCTAGTCAACAGCAGCTGAACACGAGTCAGACAGAAGGCAATGCCATCCTGGCCTGTAACAGAACAGTGTGGCCAGCAAGAACCACAGGGCAGTGGCTTTCCCTCTGTTCTAGGCACTGGTGAGGCAAAAACTCAAATCCTGTGTTCAGTTTTGGGCTCCTCACTACAAGAAAGACATGGAAGTGCTGGAGAGTTTCCAGAGAAGGGCATTGGAGCTGGTGAATACTTTGGAGCACAAGTTTTTATGAGGAGTGTCTGAGCGAGCTGGAGTTCAGGCTGGAGAAAAGGAGGGCCAGGGAGAACTTTATTGCTCTTTACAACTGCCTGAAAGAAGATTATTATGAGGTAGAGGTTGGTCTCTTCTCCCAAGTAATAAGTGACAGTTGCACCAGGGGAGGTTTAGATTGGATATTAGGAAAATTTCTTTATGGAAAGAGTGGTCAAATACTGGAGCAAGCTGCCTAGGGAATCACCACTTAAAAACCTGGAGGTATTTAAAAGAATTGTGGATACGGCACTTTGGGACCTGGTTTTAGTGGTCACACAGCAGTTGCTGGGTATAATGGTTGGACTGATGATCTTGGAGGTCTTTTCCAATCTTAATGCCTTTTCCAACCTAACCTTCATGCCCTCCTACCTCAGATGCTTCCTCTGGAAACATCACCTGCTACCAAACCCCTGCCATTTATCCCCAGTGCACAGGGTCCCTCTGCAGGCTGTCCCCTCCACAGAGACCTTACTCAGTGCTGTTCATTGAAGATGTTCCAGGGTTAGCATTTTAACAGGAAAAGCTTCAGAAAGCTGAAGACCGTCCTTGCTGTGCTGAATAGAAAGATGCATTATTCACGGCATCTCACGGCTGTGTGCACTCCTTAACAAGCTCCAGAGCTTTACTCCAACAGAGCATTTTCTTGTCAAACTTTAAATTTGTCATTTCTAAAATGGTTGAAGCCAAAACCAGAAATAGTCTGCATAGTCCACAGAGAAAGCAGCTGAGATATATATTTCATAAAATCATAGAGTGGTTAGGGTTGGAAGGGACCTAAAAGATCACATAGTTATATATAAAGAGTAAGGATGCTACTTATAATAACTCCTATTTCCCTTGCTTTCACTCTTTGGCTGAAAGTCTTCATTCACATTTCTACAGCTGCAGCCTCATATTTGGTTTCTTGCTGAACATTGCCAGCTCTGAAACAGGAAAATGAAGAAATCACCGGAGCAATCCCCATTCCTTTCTCTTTGGGGAGATTTGCAAGCAGAGTGAGAAGCCAGCCCCTTGAACCCTTGTAGCTCCTCAGCGCCCTGCTCCAGACGAACGAGAAAGAAGAGCCATTCCGCGGGTCAGGGCAGCATTTCCCCGTTGCTGCTACCCTGGTGTCTTGTGGGTCTCCCACCAAAGTCATGAACGGTTCCCTGTTCCAGCAAAAAGCGCGTTGCTCTGTCTCTTTCTCCCATGAAACTCGGTAACAACGCAGTTCCGGCGCTGGCCGACGCGGGGAGGACACAATTCCAGACCTTTTGGTAGTAACATTTGCCTTTGCTGGTGTTTGATCAAGTAGTTGTCGGCCGGATCAGATCGCAGGGCAGCTTGCCCCGTAGCCACCGGGGAAAGAAAAATCCGAGGGAAGAAAAACAGCAGCAGCAGCGATGCTGACAGCGGCCCGCGCGCCGGGGCCGATCCGGCCGGGCTGAGTGGGGACCGGCGCGGCGGCCGCCTGAGCTTCCCGGCCGCGCCACAGGGGGGCACGGCCGCACCGGGAACGTGCCGACATGAGCCGAGCCGAGCCATGACGGGCGGCGCTGGACGGTGCGGAGCCGAGCCAAATGAGCCGAGCCGAGCCGAGCCGAGCCGAGCCGAGCCGAGCCGAGCCGAGCCGAGCCGAGCCGAGCCGAGCCGAGCGAAAAAAGCTGAATCGAGCCCTGCAGGGCGGTGCCGTGCCTTGCCGCGCCGAGCCATGCCCTGCCTTGCCCTGCCGTGCTCTGCTGTGCCGAGCTATGCCCTGCGGTGCCGTGCCCGGCCCCATCAGCTCTGTGCCCCGGTGTGCCCAGCGTCCCCAGCCCCGCCGTGCCGCAGCTGCCCGCGGCCGGTCTCGGGTAGCGCGGGTTCGGGCCCGGGGAATGCCCTGACTATGCAAGGCCCGTGCGGCGGGGCCGGCCAAACGCACCTGCCCGAGATGGTGCAGAGCTTGGGTTCTCTCGGGTTCGCCCTCGGGCACCGGCCCGTCTGGAACGTGTGGGAGCGGAGCTGGTGCCCGCCGAGCTGGGATGGCCGCAGCTGAGGGGGTGAGAGAGCGGGGCTGTGCAATGGCCACACTCACCGCCGGCCCCGGGGCTTGGGAGCGCGGGGCAGTGGCCTCGGCACTGTCCGTGCGGGAACTGGAAGAACTGGGGAAGGCCGAGAAGCATCTCAGCCCAGCTCGGCTGCCCCAAAGGTGTGCGTAAACAGGGCGACACATGCTGTCAGCAAAACTGACCTTCCTTAGTAGGGCAAGGTGAGCAGAGAGGCATTTCGTCCTCGAAGCCTCCTGCCCCTGCTCTGCGCTAGGCCACAGCTCTGTGCACACGGGCTGAGCCGTGCGGAGCGCGGCAGGACGGGCCCTCGGTGCGGGTTTACAGGATGAGCTTCTCGTACGCTCTCCTCCCTGTATTACAGGTGAGGCTAAGGCTGAAGGGGGCCCTTCTAAAACCCAGGGGCTGAATTTTATAGTGGACTGAATGGGCATCAGAGAGCAAATGTACCTCTAAGGAAGGAATGCAGAGAGGACCCTCTGCCAACCATAATAATCTGTGTGACTAATAGGGAACACCGAGAACTGTTCCATTATATCATGAGACATTACATCGTGCTTGAAAAAATAGTCTTTGATGACATGCAAAAGACTGGCAAGTGCATTTCAGAGAATACTCCTTCATTTCTTCAAGGATTTCAACCCGTGTCATTATGTTATGCATAATTTAACTTTCTCAGCACTTACATTGAACTGGATGCTATTGGTTTTACATGTCCGTCATTTAAATTTGGGGGAACAGAAGGTGTATGAACTTATTTTTAAAATTACTCATTTATAGTTCCGTGGAGGAATTAGAAACTGGAACATCGCAATAATTTTGCCATGTATTTCTAGACCTCGCCCAACATGCTGCAGTTTTGCAAAATGCCAGATATTTGCAAAGCTCTGTTTGCGTTTACTCTCACAGAGCCTACAGAGTAATATTTCCATATAAAGTATTACGATATCAGCTCTCAATTTTTTGTAATTTTAATATCGCGGGTGTCAATCAGGAAGAAGATTGTTGCCTTTATTACAATGAATATAGAACAAAACTAAGAACTTTTTAGAAAATGAATAGGCTCTGGGGAAATTCAATAAATCTTTGTGAGAAGAAAACGGGTCTTATATGTAAATATATAAAAGTTGGCTGTGTATTGTGCAAAACTTGCTTAGTGCTAAAGGGGTAAATGTATTGTAAATCAATGGTGGGTCCCATAGCACATTATAGCATATTTTATTGGATTTTTACCTTATGGTAAGGTCTTTTATTAAGACTATATAAGAGCACACGCTGCTGAATACCTTGTTCTTCACAGTGCTCTATACATAATGGAGGGTTTTTTTTTTACTTGTTTCGTTAAACATTCCTGTAATTAATGCATTTAATGGGAATCCAGCAGTAACAAATATAAAATTTATTGTGGTTTTAAAAAAACTACTTTGGTTACTACATTTTCCATTGCAAATGGCAATGACCAAATTCCTCAAAATATTTCTGCACTCACCCCAGAAATCTCTTGCTAAAACAGGTGATGTTTTCAACTGTGTAATGGGAAAGAAATGCCACATAAATAATCCCTGTGAAGGATTCAGTATAAATCCAAAAAGTGTCTTTAAAATAATCCTCAAACCTCTCAGTCTCAAGCTTGATAAGAAGACGTCTGTATTAGCACTGGAGCTTGCTGGGTGAGTTATTAGGTGTTGAAAGACACCGTCTAAGAAGTCTGACCCATCAGAATTTGAATGTAAAAGGCAAGTGACAACTTCATGAATACATGAAAAGCCTTAGAGCCCAGTCCCAAAGCCCTCTTTCCCTGCCTGAAAAGCCCGTTTATCTTCGGATGAATAAGAGTTACAGAATTGGAACCTAAGGAAAAAATCGTTGGTATCCGTGGCCAAGGGAATGTCTCCCTCCCACCCATTTGATTAGAACCATGTGCAAGTCTGGCTAACGAGACTGTAGGGCTTTCCCCTCGTCTCTGTGGATGATTGTGGCATTTTATTTGAATGCTGGTATGGTTTCCCATTCCTGTTCTTTGCAAGCTTTTGGTCTGGGCAAATAAAAAAGGAGATGTCAGAACTGGAGAATCGTTTTACAACGTATAAAAATCTTCCCATCTAATCCAAGAGGAAATCGTAATGTGAAGAACATTGGAGTTTTAATGACCTCCTAATGAGGATGAGCTCGGCCAGAGCTTTGAAGAAGACAAATGGAAAGCAAAACAGCTCATTTCTCCTTGAGGGCAAGGATTACAGTTCTTAGGGAGGACTGCAAGGATATGCCTTCAACAGGTAAAGCTTTGCCTGCCTGCAGTCTCCTGGCAGAGCCCTGATGTACGGGCTGTTGGCAAGAGCAGGAAAGGGGGGGTAGGAAAGTGGGGGTGTGCTCACTCTTTTTGGTTTCTCTGTCAGTCTATTCCTCTCTGTGTACTGCTGGGAAAAATGAAGACAATTATATTTACCTAAATCCCTGGGTAATTAAGGCACTAAATTAAAGCCTGAGAAGCACTTGAAACTTTCAGATGAAAGAGCCCATAGACAGATAGCCCATTTGTAACCTCACATGTCTGGGGTTCTCCCTAAGGTATGGGGAATGCACAGCAAACACTCTGTACAGCCGCAGATAGGTGATCACATCTAATTTAAAAACCCTCATTACTCCCTCCTGACAGGCTTGGATGTTTGCCTGCCTAGTTCCAAGGCCAGTGTCGATCCATTTAAAATTAATATTTTTCATTCCTCTCTCTGCTGTGTGGATTTAAAAGCTGTCCTTGGCTTTCCCTCCCAGCTGTTGGCTCTGATTAGCCCAGCAGCAGTGATGGAGCTCAGCTTTACAGCTCTGATGGGTTCCTACTGCTCTCATACTGCATCAGAAGTAGAGCTTTCCTGGAAAAGGGGACTGCCTTTTTCCTGACTTCTATGGCTTCAGCAAGCCAAAGGATCTTAATTTCCAATTGGGAAAAACAGGCCTTTCTCATCCCATCCCAGAAACAAGCTGCAAGTGCCAGGGGTGTGGATGTCGTGCTTCCTTCTATGGCACTGTCCCTTGACAGGGCTCAGCCCTACATGCTCCCCTTGCTCAGAGTGGGCTTGCAAGGAAAGCAGAAATTTTTTTTTAAGCAGATCAAGATGGTACCTCTTTTTGCTGCAGCTAAAAAGGATCTTTGTACAATTCTCCTGGAGTGACATAAGGGATAACATTACAGAGGAAATTGCTCTCATGGAGATGTGTATGAAGGTCTTTCTAATCAATTAAAAATGTGAGTTCTGCTCTGTAAATCCACTGTAAAAAGAATTTAAAAGCATATCATAATCAGTAGCCTGGGTTTCCCTGTCTCTGCAGAGTGAGGATTGCTGACTCTGAAGGCAGAGTGCAGGTCATGTTTTAAAGCTACTTTTGGTTTCATGTGCTTTGGAGGGGGAGAACTACTTCTGGTAAAGCCTTGGTGATGGGTCAGTATAGAAACCTCGCAGGAACAATGGGACAGAACCACTGCCACTAGTGGCACAAGATGCAGACACCATCTCTCTTGAGTTTCTGTCTGGTGCCCTGGGCACAACCTAGGAGTACAGTTTCACCATGCAGCAACTCACAAACATTTTGGCCATCTTGCCGTTTTCTGCTTACTCCCTGCCCACTGTCTTTCCTGCCCTCTCTAGGCTCTGCACAGAGTGGGCTGCGTGGTTTGCCACACCAGTTAGCTACATTGGCAACATGATACTTTTCCACTGCATTTTTCCCTAGTTTCGGTCAGATTGGCTTGAGGCACAGTCAGACTGATGGCAGGACATTGGTTTAGTTCAGTTTTTGCAGTGTAGTGGCAAGAGTCGCTTGCAGTGCCAGTGCCAAGTGTGTCAGCAACAGTGAGGGCCCTGCAAACCTCGCTGCCAGCATGGACAGGATGTTACCACGTGGTATTCCTTTGGAATTGTGGGCTGTGGGAGTCCCCCCATGCCTTTCACCTCATCCCACACAGTTTACCACAAATAGGTAGCAGAAACATCTTCACAAAGGGCTGATAGCTGTTCTAGGGAATGGGTTTAGGATTGCAGGAATTAGGCACCCAAGGGGATGTCAGTCAGTGCAGGTAGCACTTACTCCATCTGAATGGTAAAATCCTGCCTCTAAAGGCAGCTGCCATTGCAGGGGGACACTGCTAGCAAAACTACCACTTCTTCATCCTCCCCATCCAGCTTGTGAAAACTGCCTCACTTTAATTCTGACAATTTAACATACAGATCAAAGTACTGGGAGCAACCACAGCAAAGTCATAACAACAAAATCCCTAAGTCAAAACAACAGCTGATGTTGTGATACCTTGCACAACCCAGTGTAACCGGAGTCCACAGCCATGTCCTACTGTGGACAGTTCCTTTTTCTTATCCATGGCTATGTGTTGTCTTTGTAGCACAGATTCTTGAAGCTTAGAAAAACTTCTACTAAGCTGGAATTGGCTCAACCACCATATAACACAGAATGAAAATGATTAGTGAAACAAAAGGGAAAGTGCAAGGAGGATATAGAGTGCTTCCATACAAAGCCTCCTGTCTTCCTATGGGATCCATTATAATCCAGAGGGCCCCAAATTTAAACTAATCCATTTCTGCCTTTATTTATTTTTTTCTCAACTCAATTTCCTACATGAACTGGCCAGTTACATCAAATATTTTTCTTTCTTTTAAGTTGACTTGCTGTCAGCTGAATGCAATGCCCTGTGGAAACACCTGCTGACCTGCTGTATACACACATACACAGGCACACATCTCAGCAGCACGTGCTGTCTGCATCTGTATATCTATATTGTCTGTATGTATCTATAGAATCAGTATCTGGCTGTATATATACCTATATGTCTCTTTTTCTTGTTTTTAGAGCAGGACCCACAGATTGCAAATTCCTCATCTCTGCAAAATACACCTTCAAGCTTCCCTCTCTTTTGGGAAAGGCAGCTGCCTCATTGCTTTTAGTTCAGACTGCTCTGGCTTGCTCTGCTGGCAGGTCCTGGGGGAATGGACCGATCAGGTTCACTAATGGTCGGGCTCTTGTGGTATTTGCTTACCTAACACAATCAGAACACACGTCTTAAATATTTTATCAGCTTCACTGGGTCATTCTCATACTGTGGCATTGTATTGCTGGAGAATAGAGCAGACTGGAGGAAAAATAGTGCTCAAGAATGCTGCAGAAAGAGAGTTTTAAGCACATGGCAGCAATAATGCCCTTCTTAGAGCCACTAAAACAAATGTTCCCGTTGCAGCACAGCAGTTTGAAGGAAAAGAAAAAAAAGTTAGAGCAATTGCAATAACAAAGCAGACCAAAGAATTGAGCAAATATTCCCAGACCATCAGTTGTTGGCTCTGACCTAAATGGTAGTGGTGGTCCTGGTTTAGCTTTGATCCCTCTTTTCTGATGCTTGATTCATTTTTTTACTCCTTAGAAAAAAATTCTCAATAAATTTTTGTGATTTATCTTGTGCTTATTCCCTGTGGATAAGCTCAAAAATGCCTGTGAGTAAAGTAAAGTGTAACAGGTAAAGAAAGTGAGTGTAAAAGGTTAATTCTGAGGGTAGTCCCAGAGCTGAAGTCTCCTGTACTGGGCCCTCAGCAGCCAGTATTCTTCTCCACTGTTGTGGAGAAGAAAACATTCATTGCCTGCCTCCAGCTAAGCAGTGACTCCAGGTGGGCAGGGAAAGCTGAGAGGTAAGTCTGTCCTGCAAGCCTTTGCTAGAGCTGTGGGTAGAAAGTGTTGCTAATGAGGGGGACCTAACCAACCACATAATTTCTAAGCCTGTCCCCAAGGATTGCATGTTTGGAGATTTCCCACTAGCTGCATGTGGGGAGATTCTCCAAAAGGAGGTCAGACATGCTTTGTCTCACAGTCTGAGTCAGTGTGACAAGGAAGAGCTTTGCACCCTTGCATACCCAGTATTCCCTCTATCCAAGTATTTTTAAACATTTTAACAAAAAATCACTCATGTCTGCTATGTTTTTCCATCTTCCTGCTGAAGGGTTTCTCTAGCACCAGTTCAGTTCCAATTTCTCAGCTCTTGTGTCTGCTTAGATCTGGACTCATGGGGTTCTATGGTGTCCTCTGTGCTTGCTTATCATCCCTATTCAACCTCTGTGCTACATTGCCATTAGTTTTAAATGCCCTTCTAGCAAGTAGGCTGCAGCCTGGATTCAGGAAAAAGCTGGGACATGTTGAGGAGCTGAGTGCATCCAGCCAAAGTACAAGAGGCTGGTGTGGCAGAGTGAAGGAGTCTCTCTGCACCAGTGCTCTGACCAATACAAGCTAGGTCAACCTACTTGCTGATGCAGAGCATTCTGAACTTAGTATAATTCTGGCTGCATCCCTGCAAGGGAGAAGGGAAAGAGTGTGTGCTCACACTGATCCATTTTCTTGCTAATAATAACTTTGTTATGATGTCCAGAGCAGCCTGGAGAGAGCAATAGTAACAGTGGACTGCTTGGAAGAGGAACAAATACTACAATCAGGTTTGGGAAACCATGAATCAGCTGTAAAGAGCGGTGTTACCTCAGCCTGAATACATCTTGCTTAGCTCATACTGTCAGGTGTAAATATAACTGTGTGGACAATACAGTTATCCTGTCATATGTCTTCAATATGCACCTATTTTTACAGATATGATGATCCTCTTTCAGTATTTGGCCCCAGAGCAAGAGCCCTGCTATATAAATACATGTTAAGCAGTAACATGACATCCCTCTTTAAAAGCAGTGCTGGGGTCATAATGGACAGAAAAGGATACAGCTAATATACAGCTAATGCCATGCTTTGATGTTTGGGGAGAACATCTGCTGTACCCCCTTAAATAGGGAGCCACATGTACCCACTTGCCCCATCTTCCAACTTTTACAAGGGGAGGATGGGAATAGGGGCATGGCTCTGCCTTTTTCCTACCCATTTTAGGAGGGTGAACGCTCTTGGCCAGATTTAGCCTTTTAAAAAACAGTGGGGAGAGCAGCAGAAGCTGTGCCTGTGCCAGGGCCCCCAAGGGAGCAGCACGGTCACACTGCGTGGGGCTGATATCCTGCAGTGTGACACCAGCACAGAGCACTTGCAGGCAGGCTGGTCCTTGTCACTGAGGCTGCTCCACTTGGGTCAGGCTCTCGCTCTGGGACTGACAGCAAGACATCAAGTTGCATTAATCTACAGCTAATCTAATTCCCACTGGAGAGATGGGTTCATCCCGACTAACTTTAGATTACAGTTTATGCATTATTGTGCCAAGGTCTGTATTGGACCAATTTATAGTGAGAAATGAGGTTGGCAAGATAACAGGGGCATCACAATTAAAGCTAATTAGCCCAGCAGGAAATCCATTTCCAGGCAGCTTTTGGCAAGAGGAGAGGTTGGCGGGATAACAAGCATGGAGTGTATTTTGATACAAGCACACTCCAGCTGCAAGGAAAAGTAAAGTAACAGCTTGTCTCATCCTTATGTGGAGGCCTCATGGCAGGCTCCACCACGTAAGGCTTTTTGTTTGAGGCTTTGCAGCCTCCCTGCTTGGAAGAAGTTCAGAGAACTTGTTCTTACCAGGTCACCTTGGCTGCTGGAGGACAGTGGTGAGCCACAGGGTCTGCACAGTGCCTTGCCCCACCACCAGACAGGAGTGTGCCCTGCACCTTGGTCCTCCTCCAGTTTGGAAGGCCATGAGGGCTTGTAGGTCATAATAGAAATCAGTGAAGAGTATCTTGGTTTCCTTGGAAGAGTTATACATATGGTTAAATGTCTGGACTATAGATACAGACAAACTGTAGGAATTATTTGTCTTTGAGTGCTTTATTATATTGGAATTGCAGTGATATTATTAACATTTGTACAAATGCACAAAAATCCTTTCTCTTCTAGCTAGAAAGAGATGTAAAAATCTGACCTAGTTGAACAGTCTCAATGAACTCATTGTTCATTTGTAACAATAATGGGTTCACAATGCAACAAAAAGCTTAAGATAAAATTAAACATTAAATGCTGCAGCAAGTATTTACATTTATGTACCAAAAAAAAAACATATCTCCCTCCAGTAAGGAAGGTGGTTGCTTTACAGATTAAAACAAACAGACATACAAACACAAAACCTTTGCATACAATACAAACAACCTCAAGCCCAAAACTTACTGTGACAGCACCTTTTTTTAATATAATATATATATATATTTATATATAAACTTCGATAGTTTAGGCTTACTCCAAGCAGTGCTAAAAGTTCCTTAAAACCAGGACAATGGCAATAGTCCAAAGAAGCAATGTTCACTGAGTGCTACCCAGTGTCTGAAGAGAGCTGCTACAGAGAGGGGGATACAGAGCTCACGGCCATGGGCTGGGAAACACTTGGGTCCCAATGCAAAAGTCCTTGGCAAAACTCTCAGTGGCAATTGTTCTTACTCTGAAGAGCAAATACACCTTTCGTGCAAAGTAGTTTGTCTTGTGGAAGCATGCTAAAAGTGATCTGTGTCAGAAAATTCCTTGCAATCTCAGCTCTGTGGGGTGGGGAAAATACTTCTCTGAAATTTCCTAGATTTCAGCAAGGAAAACATTTCACTTGAAATGCCCAATCAATCCTCCCACCTCCCTCATCCCAGGATACTGCTGCAGTTTCTGCAAAGCTGGAAGGAGCTTTCAGTCTTCATTCAGAAGGCTGTAATGCAGATTTTCAGTCAAGAAACATATTTGGATCTAAGACCCTCATGGCATCAGATGGCAGGCTCTGACCACGGGTTTTGTGAACAGTTCCACCAGGTGAAACTCAGCATTACTAACATTTAACTTGCATAAATGTAGAACTGGAGATCCTGAATCCCAGGTATTACACATTGGTCTAAAGATAACGAGTTGCAGTTATTGATTTGAGTCCAAGGAGAGCCTGGGAAAGGATCAGATTTCCACTTAGAGAATCAATCTTGTCTGAGTGTGTGTCAACACTGACATTTTTGGCCTCGTGCAGTTTAGGATTTGCTATAAAGTCGATTTGAAAGCTATGGAAAACCAATAATGGCGAGCAATTTAGCTCTTAAGTGTAAAGCCACTGATAAAACTGAGATAAATGTAAGCTCTGGGGGGAAAAAACGGGTTATGGATGTAAACAGTCTTTTTTGTCTATGCAGTGAGTAAGGTGATGGTTTCAGATGTTGAAAAATTGAACCTTTTTTTTTTGTGTTCAAATCGCTTGAGATTTTATTGCTTTTATTTGTCCTTACAAGCTTTTTGTCTCTTCTTTTTTTCTTTTTAAAGGTGCTGTCCCTAGTCAAGTTATAAGGCAACATATTTTATTGATTCAGAACTCTAATACATAGTATGGCCACTGTTACCACTGCAGCTTTGCAGCTACTGTGAGTTGGACAACAGTCAAAGTGCATCACAATGCACAACAGAGCCAGTCTCCTGACCTTACAATATACAGGACACTTTGGTTCTTGGGATGAGAGATTATAAATGTAGCTTAGATGCCGCCTCACATCACACACATTGCATAATAAAACATTTATATGCTGTCATGAAGAGGGTGTAAAGTCTAAGTCACACTGCAGACTGGCTGGTCTCAGCTTCTCCGCTCAGGCAGGTGTGAGAGACAAGTTGTAGATATGCCACCAGTGAAAGCATATAAATGTATCCGGTGCAAAACTTTTACAAGAGTATTTATAAATGATTCAACAAGGGAGATCAAGAAGGAGAGCAAGAGCTAAAGTGCAATTTTAAAAGAATATAAATAATTGAAATGTAGAAATAAGATGCTAATTAGTTGTAACTGGTTTTGTTTTATAGGCACAGTTTAGGTTTTATGTCTACAGATCAATTTTTTTCTCTTCTTCCCTCTCCAATAATTTTCTCTGATGTATAATGGAGCTTCAATGGTCTAAATCTAAGGAACACTGCTTAGTAAGAGGACTGAAGAGGCAATGATAAGGCAGTATAGTGCAACTCACTATGTGATACTAGACAAAAAATGAGGATGGGATTAGACCTTCTGTGGTGATGTATAAAATCAGCCTTAAAAAAAAAAAAAAGAGAAAAAAAAATACAGGCTTTCCAGTTATATACTGACTTCTGCTTTCTAAAATGAGAAAGCACATTTTTCAATACAAAGGAAACAACTGAAGGTTTATAATTTGTTTCTTTGTTACCAAAAAACAGAAAAGGAAAATAAAGCAGATGCTGCTTTAAGGAAAACATTTAATTCTAGGAATTTCTGTACAACTGACCTCAGCAAACTTTTCCATCTTAGATGGATAACTTCTGCTTGAGACCCTGAAAGATTAAGATGCACACACACCTAGAGTAGTTTACTGCAAAACTAATATTGTAACTTTAAAAAAAAAACAACAAACAGATTCTGTACAAGAATACTGTTCAAATGGAATGTGTTAAAATAACATTTATCAATAAATACTTTATAAAAGTCTATGTGAATACTAAATTAATAGATTCCTGTTTTAAAATTGCTTTGGTCCTCATGAATTTTCATAAATTCACTCTATACGCTTTTTTTTTAAAAAAAAGGTATTAGCTGCTAAAAAGCACATTTTGCCTAAACTAAAAGGCTAGTTTTCAACACTAAATATTGTTGCTTAAAAAAATATGAATCCTCAAAAGTTGGGCATTTAACAACAGTTATAGCTGGCTTGTTAGTTAACAGGATTGAGTCATTAACACTAAATCCACACACACTGAGGCACTGAACCATTGACTTTCCACTATCAGAATATGGGCAGCAGACATTTAGCTTCATAGCAGGAATTAACTCCCAACAGCACGAAATTCTCCATAAATCATCATCGTCGTCGTCGTCATTGTCCTTATAAAACACACCATGATAGCACACAAACTACTTGTCTCCCACAGGCAGCGTTATGAATATGGCTTGCATAAATTGACTTGGGGAAGGGGTGCTGGGGGTGCCAGAGCTAGATTGCAGCATCATTTCTTTCTGATCAAAGTATTGCAGTTCTCCATGGCTGAGATTTCCAACCTGCTTCCAACATCACACCCACGAGATGCTATCTATGGTATGGTAACACCTCCTCCTGAACAAGGCACTGGCCAAGGCTCACTACCCTGCGAGTGCCCTGGAGAGTTGATGATGGAAGTGGTCTGAGTTGTCCTTCGCTGGCAGTGGGATAGGGCACAGAACCTGGTGAGCCCGGCAACAGGCGAGATTGGCAGGGCAAGAGGAAAGTGGAGCAGTCTCCAGAAGTAGCTCATGGAAAAGTAGGATTCCTCCTTGATGGAAAGAGCTCAGGAAGCGCATTTAGAGCGAGGTGCTTAGGAAGAGGCGGCTGCCACTGACCACATGGCAGAGGGACATCCTGGAGACAGAGGGCTGGGGCTTCTCCCGCAGCCCTTGCTCAGGCAGCCTCCAGTGCCCAGTTGGACCAGCAGCTTGAGGAAAGGCTGCAGGATCACTCCTCTGGAAAACAAGAGCATTTTAATGTGGAAGCAAATCTGATGAATAATATAAGGTGCCTGGTACGGTTGGTCCTTTTCCCGATCATACAGCCGATATAAATATGCTGCATGTTGTCTTGGCCTGTGAACCTGCGACAGAGTTACAAGAAGCAATAGAAAATAGCTTTTCATCCTTTACTTATTTCCACATCACTAGCAAGGATTATACCTAAAGGCCAACAGTATAGAGAGGAGACGTTTCATTGTAATTACACATTTAGGCCAACATGTGTGGTTGGCTTGCCTAGTTAGCATTAAAAAAAGAAATAATTGAGCTATATATAATACACATCAGTCAAACTGTCAAGTTGCTGAATTTAACAAAACTTAGGCAAGGTTTTTGTATTTTTCCTTTTTTTTTTCTTTTTAATGTAGAGGCTTTCATTTTAACAGCTAAATATTTTAATTGAGGAGAATGAATAAAATGAAGCTAAACCGTAATTCTAGTGTAGTGTAGCTCAACTGGGTATTCTAATATTACCAACAACTTTGATTTTTATTTTTTAATGTATTTAAGTGCTACCCATATAGAGGGAAAGTTTTTTAAATTAACCCTGCAATGGCATTTCCTTTTTTGATGGTGAATGATGAAATTCAGATGTAGGGGAAATGCTTATTTGGATTTTTTACAGAGTGGATACTCAGCTGGAACATTTTTCTTGACTGCATATTTGAAAAAAGTTCTCTTGGGAGCCATGATGAAGCAAGACCATTTAGCTATTACAACTGGAGATTAAAAAAAATTATAGATTCAGTATTTAAAACACTTTAAAAGTATATGTTTGTCTAAAATATAATAGAAAATCCTTTACATTTGTATTTTTTCATAATTTTTTTTGGTTCTTAGACTATATAATCAAGATTTACACTGTACATTAAAAATCTTCTTCTTTTGAATGTATTTGCATAAATGGAAAGTGAGCTGTTAAAGAAAACAGTACTGATAAAAAGTTAGTCACCAAGAATAGAACTAATTCAGCAATGAGTGATGCTCAGAAATTTGCTTTCCCTTCCAGACAGGCCCTGCTCCTTACAGTGCCCCCTCACACTTCAGTTGTTTCACTCTTCCTCCTGCATGGAGAAGACCCACCCTTTAAAACCTATGACTCTTCTAAAGATCAAAGACACAGTCTTTGAGGAAGAGAGCTTTGCTTCAGAACAAGGTGTGTTTGGGGCTAGAGGATTTGCTGGGAATAATGTGAATTTTACTATTAAAGATGCAGCTTAAAATGTTTGAACAGTTTTCACCAGCTTGGAGCCTGCTCCCTGGGCGAGCAGCAGGAGGTTTTGCCGCTGACAGATTTGAGAGCAAAATCAGGTCCCAACACACAGCAAGGCAGCATAATTAACTGGCATCATCTCTGTCTGATTTTCCCATCAATCACTGGGACCACTCGGGGATGCAAATCAGTTGTGCTGAGGGGCAGGCTCAGAGTCCAAACAAAAACCTTAATTATGGCATAAGGCTCTTTTCCAGACCCTCTCTGCAGGACTGTATTTTATCCCAAGTGTGGGACTTGGCATTCTTGCAGCATTTTTTAGCCACTGCATGCCTTCTAAAAATTATTTAGCGTCCTGAAGAACAATTCCTTACCCGTGGTAAGCAGGTATTAAGTGCCATTAAAGTCAGTGAAGCTACACTGCTGTCTGCCAGCTTAGGATCAGTCTGTGAACGTTTAAAGGAATGCCTGCAGAGAGCAGGTCTTTCCCTGGGAATTAAAAATGGCATATTTCCAACTGGTCAGAACCATTACACTGATTTATTTCTCATTTATAGCCCATGAAGCCTGAGGCTGTTAGCTTTCGTTGCTAGAACAACGCAAACAGGTTAGGGAACAGAACTTTTCTGAGTTATTATATACACATGGATTTTCCTACATTAATGACTGGCAGTGCAAAAAATTGTTGTGACTCTCAGGTGTTGCTCGCTATGCCTCTGCTGCACCACAGAAGCTTACAGGGCTGCTAGCATCAACACAGCTGGCTCACCATCCTGCTTTCACCTGTGGCTGTGCTGTTTTCGCCTTTCCCTATTTATTAAAAACACTAAATCAGGAGCATTTGTATTTTTTAAAAGCCAAATGCTTGGCGCAGCCCAACTGCGGATGAAGAGCTAGTGAAAGCGGCAGCCGTGCCAACAGTTTTTAGGTGGGCTTGAAGTTTCTGCTTCTTCATTACCATTCTTTGAGAAAAAGAGGGAAGCAAGAAAGCCTTGGAATGAAAAAAACCCAAAACAAACAAACAAAAAACTGGGAAATGAAAAGGGAAGGGAAAAGGAAGGTGTGAGAATAAATGGAGGAGAAAAAGGCCAGAGTAGGGGAGAGAGGAGAAGGGGGAGGGCTAGACAAAAGAGCACACTATTTGGGCTTGATTTTGTCCTGAAGCCACATCCTATATAACTGCTCTGAAAAAGGCTCTGAATGCAGGACGCAGTCTGCTGATAGCACAACGTTAACTCTTTTTTATTATGCTGTCAGCAGGTGCCCTTGCTCTATATTTATAGCCTAATTACTCCTAGTTACCTATGTTTGACTCTGTTTAATACTTTTCATGCCTCACATTGGCTAACAAGCTGCAGTTTAACACAACTTTGTATTTCTGAGGCTGCAGGCTAGACTGGTCAGAAGGAAACATGACTATGTACAGAAACAGTTAGGTTTATAAACAAGTAACTGGTACCAAAAAATGGAGAAAGCACCAAAGCATTTCCCAAGCTGATAGCATATTAATTGCGTAACTCCCTTTTATGTAACTAAGTATAAAAGACATTTTAATAACTATAAAAATGAATAGCCAGAGTCTTTCAAGAACTGAAGAATCTTCCAGGCTTGAGTTACGGCTGCAAATGTCCTTAGCAGAGAGGACGCTTTGATACGGTACCACACTCCCCCAGCAGTTTCTGATCAACCACTTTTAAAGGATGGGGTTGATGTCTGTTCTGTGGCTGGCGAGCTGGGTAAGAGTGGAGCTTCCCACGACGTCACTGACGGAGGAGGAGGTCGTTATGGTGTTGTGCTGGATGACTTGCTGCTGGGAGCAAGCTGGGACTGGGCTTGCAGGAGGACTGCTCTCAGGACCTAGGAAGGGAATGAGGGCACAGAGACAACACACATTCATTTTTCCATCCAAGCGAAAAACCCAAGCTGGGTGACATTCTTGGAAATGCTGATGACCTGAAGCACACACAAGTCTCAGGATTTCAAAATATAATTACAGTTATCCAACACTCTCTGTCTTAAGATTGTTTTAGTTTTCGTGATTTTTTTTTCAAGCTAGCTTCTCTGATATCAACCTGTCTTCAGGAGCTGAGACCTTGAAAAAAGTCCAAAAAAGTCCAAGACCTTAATAACTGAAACTAATGTTGGGATAAAATGTCTGATATCTTAAGGTCCTTAAAATCAGTAGAGATGCTTAAATGCTTTATTTGTTCTAGCAGGAATCAAAATTAGAGTGCAGTACACTGCAGCACAGAAAATCTAATTCGAGCAACAGCTGATAGGCATATAATGCAATTACATATTTTTTTTCTTTGAGTACTGTTAAAGAGACAGATGCATGGTGGTGCAGAGGAGACAGAAATGGGCTCTATTTTAAGACAATGTCACAATCTAGCAAGCCCTGAGGCTCTTCTGAATTCTGAACCGTTCAAGAATGAAACAGAGAATTTTTCTCTAAATTACTCCACTCACAAAATGCATCAACTAGAAAGAATTGAACAAATGTCTCTCTTAGCTGAGAAAATTTTGGGGAAAAAAAAAAGTAAAGAAAGATGAGAGTTAAAAAAGAGTTAACAAACCTTGAAAACCTGCGCCAGGCCTGGTCTGTGCCACTGTCAGAGCACAGTACCATTTTCGCTGGAGGGGACTGTAATGTTTTCCTTTTTAACTTTCCTTTTGAGAGTTATTTTAAGGTTCTGGCAGCGCCGTGCCCAGGAGGACTCTTGCAGGTTTGGAGCTGTGAGTTCAAGCAGGATCCTCCACAGAGGAGTGAGCGTCCATCCATGTGCATCTCCTTGCCGAAAGGAGGGGTGGGGAAGACTAGCTCTGCTGTGTGGGATGCAAACCAGGGCTTTTTTGGTTTTGAGCGGGGCTGGATAAATAAGGGCAGGAGATTGGATGGCTCGGATGATGTTTGAGAAGACAGGTTCAAGTGATAAAATGACCAAGAAGGGGTTCTGGAGGGAAGAATTGGAAGGTTTGCTTTCCTGTGAGGAGTGTGGAGACAGCGCAAACATACCAGCTACTTACTTAGATATCCTTGTGATTCTTTCTGCATAGCTGTTATCGGACAGTCTTTATGTGTTAACAATAACTGTTTCAGCTGTGCTACCTCATTTTTCAGCATGGAAACCTCGTTCTAGAGAAGAAAGAGAGACTTTGGTTAGCAACAAAGCTTAAACTAGGCGATTCTGAAAAGCTTAAACCCAACACAAATAACATAACAAAACTCCCTAACTTTGAAAGAACAGAGCAGAAAAGGCATTCAGGTGCTTATGGCTGAGTTTATGTTAACATTTGTCAGCAACATTATTTTGTAACCTCTGAAGGCAGTCTGACAAATGGGCTAACTTCACAGCAACAGAGATACTTAAGGGATTGTTTCAAAGCACTTGGGAAATACGGGACCTCTCTGCCTGAGGCCAGGGGGCAGACCCATGGGGGTAAAGGCCATATTGCCATTCTCAGGGGCACAATGTCAGGACTGCTGTTACCTACAGCTCAGCTGCAGCCAGTGCCTGGGTGCTGCTCACACCTCTGAGTTTTGTGGGGAATGTTTTGGAGGAGTGCCTTTCTACAAATGGTTTTCAGCACACAGGCACACCTCTGCATGAAGCAGAAGTATTGTGCCTACCATAAGAAGGACAGCGCTGTAAGGAAGACTTTTATTATCATATTAATGGTATTTTCATCTACCCAGTTAATTTTCCTCACTGATAGACTGATCTATATGTGCTTCTATCTTGCTGGCTTTGAATGAGGGTTAACTACATGCCCTGCACTGAAGAAATTTTTTACAGACATGTTAATGGCACTTCAAAAAAAAAAACCCCACAAAAAGCAGTGACAAGGAAAGAAAATAAATACAACTCCATCTAGTGAAGGCGTCTAAATCCCAAGACAGCTTTTTCCTGGCTTATTCCACTAAAATGTAATTATTTCTTTAATTGAAGCACACACATCTTGATTAACAAACTGATTATGCCTGAGCTCTGCTAGGAGCTGACTGTGCGGGGCCAGCCCCAAAGGCACCGTCAGTCAGGCACAAAGAGCCCCTCTGTGTCTTCAGGGGCACAGACAGTGGCTCGCACCTGAAGTTGCATGTTTGTCTGGGTGAGCTCTTCTGCTTTCTTTTCCAGTGACATCACCCAGACCTTCCTCTTCTGTCTGCAGCGCGTGGCAGCGGCTCGGTTCCTTTCCAGAAATTTCCGTCTCCTCTCATCTGGGTCTTCGTCCACCACCCTCCTCCGGCGACCTCCAGTCGGCTGTGGTGGCTGTACCGTCTGTGTGGGCTGCATCTGCTGCGCCGCCGGCGAAACCTGCGGGGCAAGAAGATGTTTTGCAGGGTGTGGTGAGGGGGGGAAGTTACAGAGTGGGATGCTGAAATGGGGAGGGAAATCTCACACACTCTGCCTGCTCCTCATCAAGGTGTGCAGCAGGCTCAAGTCAAAAGCTGCACCAGGTGCCACTGAAAGCAGCTGCTGGCAAATCCTTGCCGTGGTCAAAGGAGAGATTTTTTTTTTAAATGATCCTCTGAACATTTTTTGCCCCTTGAGTTAGTTCTTAAAAACATTCATTTAGATGCATTCTCTGCCACCATGAATCTCAAGCCTGAAACATCCAGTTTCTCTCAGGATCTGTTTTAATCAGAGCAGAAGACTGTAGTGTTCTAATTTCTATGTCTGTCTTTCTCTCCTTGGCCCTCAATTGCCTCCAAAATTTTAGGCCATTCCTATTTTCCAAGCTTCACCATCTCCACCTCAATCTTTGCCATCTCTGGAGACAGGAGCAGCAGAGCTCTTTGTGCCCATGTAGAGCTGGGAAGCTGTGGGCTGGGATTGCACAAGGGCAGCAGACCTCATTGCCCTTCAGGGTCAAAGAAAGAATTGAGGTTAAACCTGTGTTTTGATGAATTGAGCTTGAACCTGTGTTTTGAGGTTCCTCTACTGTGTGGATAAGGGATATTCCTCTTACCAGTTTTCATTTGCCCTCTGTGCTGTGGATGCTATACTTTTTTTTTATTCAGTTTATCCTTGGCTTTGAGAGTAGAGGAACACCACATCTTGTCCACTGCTATGAAACTATGGAAAAAAAATTATTTACACTTTTTCAAGTGCAGGAGAGTATTGATCCTGCTCCTGAGAGTAACTAGCCCCCAATATTATGTGCGTGGTGGGGGCAGTGCCATGTAAACTATTCTCCCATTGACTCCTGGGCAGATGGAACATTCTCACATCCCTGTCAGGAGCCAGTGCCAGATTTAATGTTTGACTGCCTGGGAATAGGTTTCTGGACTACATTCCTGCCTCTCTGTGGCACCCAAGCTATAAGGCTCTGGAGACATCCTCTCTCTCCCTCTACTTGGGGTCTGGGAACCCAGTCCATGGATCCTATTGCTCACACTCAGCTCACATTGCTGCTGCCACTCCAGCACAGTGTGGAACAGTCTGGAAACCTGAATTGTTGACTCAAAATTAACCCCACTTGTTCTGGCAGAGGCCCAAACCTCCAAGGTGCTTCCTTTTGACTCCAGGGAGTGGACTACTCAGTGCTTTGTCAGACTGAGCTCTGAATTTCAATTGCTGCAATTAACATGTTTGCCTAACACCTCTGTCTGTTTCAATTAAAATGATACTATCGTCTTGAGTCTTGTGAAGTTGAGGTGGCTTTTCTGTCTAGAATCTAGTCTGCTCCCTCCCCCAGCTGACTTGTGGCAATTACAGTGGCAATTTTATGTGTAATTATTCTGTACATCTGATAAAGCTTTTTGCATAAAGCCAGATTTATTCCCAGCTTTATGTTGCACTGTCAGGGAATCTCTCTCACAGGAGCAGAAAAAAAATTTTTTTAGAAATAACCTTCTAAAAATAAAAAAGCCACCCCACATTTTCTGATTGATTTTTTAAATTTCAGCTTGCACGAACTCTGTATGTTTGCTGATAAAATCTTCAACCTGTTGTCCAGACTGAGGGTTGGAGTGTCAGGTCCATGGCAGCTGCAGTGGGCACAGACCCCATTCTCACCAGCATCCCCTGGCTTCTGCTGGGACATTGCTGCCAAGGGATTCCAGCTGCTCCTTGTCCACCAGGGTTGGGCATGCTGCCTCTAGCAGTATGTTTGAGTGCAGAGGTCTCAGAAGTGTCTTTTAATGTCAACATCTCATCAGAGACCTTTTGTTTTCTCACACATAACACCTTTTCAGACTTCAGAGATATGTTAATTATGTTTCTTTATCCCTTTTTGCTCCTTTTCCATTCAGCTTTAAAAATTCCTGTTTATTAATTCTCTCAGTGAAGTCTGGTACAAAGGCAGAAAAAGATAATTATACTTTTTTTTTTTTTTTTACTCCTCTCATATGGTCATTTTCTCCTGAATAACTAGTGAGTAATTTTGTTTTCAGAATATACCAGGCAGTCTCTGGGTAGTCAGAATGCATTTTCAGAACAACAACAAAATCTCAGGAAGATATTAATTATAAGGGCTGCCATTATTCCACTATAAGGTCACGTGGGATAATTAACTGACTCTTACTTGATAGCTGTTAACCCTGAAATATGTTAGGCTATATCTTAGTAACTGTCTAAGCATCATTCTCCAGCAAGATTTCATTGTCCTGCCTAGGACATAAGAAAGAAAATGAACTAAATATAAAAAATATAGGTTAATGTTGGTGTTCTTAGAGGATGCTAATCACTTACCCAGAATGAAGACAAACACAGTACAACTAAGAGAATGAAATGGCATCCAAACCCCAACTCTGCTTGAGCTATCACTCTGGCAAGTTTGATATAAAGAAATCTTTAGTGGATCAATGCAGAATAATAGTACAGTTTTTGTAGTAGTTGAGGCAGCATCGCTAGAACTTGGTAAAATATCCCTCTTTCTCAGAAAGACACCTATCAGAAGCTGATTTCTACTTTTATCCAATATTTCTTTATTTTCTTTGCAACTTACCACAAAACTAATACCCATTCACTCATTCTATGAAAACATAATGCCTTGGGCTCCTGTGTATCAAAATGGCAGCTGAAAAGCATGAAATGAATTCTGACATTACAAAAGGGCACGGTGCAGAACAACAACAGTCCGGGCATGGGAGTATGCAGCTTACAGCAGCATGGACCATTCTGTCATTTGGCAGGTGCTTTGAAATGGAAGAATCTGGCTCAGAAGAATAAGGAGATTAATAATTAGAAAATCGTGCCATAAAATTAATGTCTGCTGGAGCAATCTGATCCCCAAAGAGGCCATTACCATGGGGACTATGGATGAGCTTTGAAAGTAATAACTATGTGGTTATTACTCAGCAAGCCCTTCATTTCTCCCCGCTCCAATGCATCTGTTCAGAAATCACTATTGCCTTTGCACCAGACGAGCAGATGCACAGCAAGGGCTTCTGCCTGGGGAAGCCTCTGACCCTGGGATTCCTACTCAAAAACCCTCTGTCCAATGTCCTTGGTGGCACTTACACCCATGGACAAGGTAAAGATCAACTTGATCTCCCATGGGGTCTGTTGCCTCCAGACAACAGATTGTGAATGGCAAAGCTTATTTGACTGCACAGACCTAGCTCCAGAGAATGTGTGGTGTTGGACACAGGGTGACCCTGACACAGCTTTGTGGCTGCCAGTCAGCCCACCTACCCATGTGCCTGTATCTCTTCTTGTCTGCCTGAGAGTCTTTTGTGGTGCCTAGCTAGCAGGGAATACACAGCACAAGAAGGTGAAGCTGTTCTAACTGGGTAAGAAAGTCAGGGTCCCTGTTCAAGTGGGTCTAGAGGAAGGCCATTGGCTCACTGATCTTATCCTTGAAACTGTGAGGTTTGTTTCCCCATGGTAGCTGTTTTCCCTGGTAGTTTTCTCTTCACCCATTTAAAGTGGTGCTGTGGATGTTTTGCAGCAGTGCTCCATACCATCTGATGCCCTCAACTGCATTAACATGTTTATCCTCCCAACCCCTCAATGAAGGTTAAGTGACTTTCCCCATGTCATCCATGGAGTCCTCAGTTGGTTAAGCACAACTTTATCCTTACTCTCTCAGGGATCTCCAATACAGCAATTAGGTTACTTTTAGTTTCTCTGATAAGAGATGATGTCTTTTTTATTGGAGTTTTTAAACAACTCCAAGGAAAATAACTCATTAGCAGATGGGAAAATAATTGAATTCACAAAGTAAAAACTGAAGTAAACTTAGGAAAGCTCTAGACATCTTCTCACAAGGGAGTCTGCTCCTCTCTTACTTAGACTGTTTCTCTAAAGCTGACAATTCATTTTACATTAGCAAATACTTTAGGGAAATTCCATGTGCTTGCAGACTCTGCAGTAATAAAGCTAGATGTTAGTAAATAGTTAATGTTGTGGGACACTGGGATGTCAGCCAAATACTCTCATTTTCTTTAATGTTTTCTAAGAGCTTGTCTGAAAGGTATTTGCAAGCAACACAATACTTCACAGATTGAACTTCTTATGGCTGGCATTCCTCTTTGTCCTGACATTCCATGCACTGCCTGTTTGTCTTCCTTAACTTTGCTCTCCAGACCTGACATGTTAGAGCAACTGCCTCCAGAGTTTTGTTTTCTTGTGCGATCCCGATACAGAAGCCTATCATCTTAAGACATTAATAAAATTCCTCTTGAAAATGACTCTGCTAAAGCTTGTGCTTCCTAGCTCCTTAGTTCAAGAAACATTCAGTTCAGATATCGAATTATCCAAATTGCTAAAGCCAGTGTATCTGGTCCGAAAAAATTGAGTCCTTCACCTCAGCAGTGGAGACTTTCACTGACTTGTCACATGAATACAAGTCTAAATTGCCTCTCCTTGGACTGGCTTCGCTCTCTATTTTCTCCTACCACAGCATGCACCAACAGTTGACTGCACTCACAGCTAATCTTTCTCTTATTCTATGCAGATGTCTGTCCTCTTCACAGGGTCTGGACCATTTAATCTTTTCTAACACAGTGTATCCTAACTTAGAACTACCTTTAATACCTCCAGTCTTGGATACCCCCCTGGCCACACACACACACCAGTGCCATTTTCATTTCTCTAAAGACTTTGTTATGTATTTCTGCAGGTAGAACTCATACAGCTTGTTAAATCTTGGCCTGAGAATTTCAGGTTCAAGCACTTTAAGCAACCTATATAACATGCCAATCTCTGTAATAAACCTTATCCATAAAAGGATATGTGGCAATCTGCAGAGCTCAGAGCACTGAAAAGCCTTGGAGCTCCTTATAAAGTAAGAAATTACAAATATCTAGTAAATTAGGCAGCAAAACAAGTTGTTGCTTCACTCCATTTTCTAAATAAAGTTTGAGCATCCCCATCATCATTAGCAGACATTTACAAGCTGCCGGAGGGTCTTGTATCTAACAAGACATGCGTGCAAGAAGAAACAATACTGAGATCAGGCTTTAACTCCACCCAACAGCAAAACTCAGCGATGCAGCAGGACATGAAGGTCTACCTGTGCTTGTCCGCCCGAGTGCAGCGGGGGGTGCGGTGAGGTCTGGTGGTGTGCTGGGTGTGCGTGAAGGTGCGAGTGGGAGTGGTGGTGGGGATGGTTCTGCTGGTGATGAGGCTGAGGATGAGGATGGTGTGCCGGATGCTGGTGCTGATGAGGGTATGAATGATGAGGTGGCAGTGTCTGGTGCTGATGAGGATGTGAATGCATGTGATGGTGCGGTGTCTGGTCCTGTCGTGAGCTCATCATTTCCATCATGTGGCCCATGGTGTTCATATTCCCATTCGACATGGCGGCAGGATGATGAGTCAGTGCTGCCTTCAATCTCTGGAACAGAACAAGGCAGAGAATTCAACATTTGTACACGGTGATTTGACCAATCAAATGCTCTTGCAGAAATGGTGCTGTCTTGTGTTTGAGATTTACTTAGCTTTTCTCTTACTGTTCCCTTAATAAAGGCATCTTACTTCAGTTTGAGAAAGAATATATTTGTGGCCTCCAACCTAGTTTTCCACTGTAAGTATTTAAAGATGCAAACATCTGAATTGAAATTTAAAAGTTACAAACTTCATACTGTGCCTCTGAGAAAAAATAACTCTCTTTGGCCAGCTCAGTAGGGTTAACTTCATCAAGCTTGTATTCTCACAACTTTTAAAATTTAAAGTCTGATTAAAACAAAGATACAACAAAGTGCCTGTCTTGTTTTTACTTCAGAATTATTTAAAAGAATTATTGGAAAATACATTGCATTGATGATTTCAAATTCAGGTGTCCTAGTACCCAACCTGTTCTTTCATCATAAAGATGGGAAAACAATGAGGGTCACCTCAACCTGATCCTCATGTGCTGGAAAGTTCAAGTGTGTGTTATCCTTTTATCACATGCTAACCTTTGTTTTGTATGCCACATGTCACTGGAGTGGGCCCTGGAATCTGACCAGAGCAAAACTTTCCCTTTAATCAATGGAATTTGTTCACTTTTACCTGAATACAACTAAAGGCCAGTGGGAGAGGTTGGTCCAGTCTTGGACCAAAGCATAGGACCTTTTTGTACAAAGGATATAATGGAAATACAGAATAAAAAGTTCCCTTTCAGCACAATTACAGGGTTATCCCAAAGCTGTGAGCTGTACACAGACACCTGATGTCATCTGACCCTCAGACTACTGAAATTGCTGGCATCCTTCATGAGTGTGCCAAAGGTAGAGCCTCTCAGATGCCAGCTAGGAGAAGAGTTTCTTCCAAACCCATAGAAACCTCCTTCACATCCATGGTTCTGCTTCTTGCTCAACACAGAACATAATCTACAGGCAGCCACCCAAGCCCTCTTTAACTCTGCATTTTCAAAGAAGTCAATTGATTTACCCTCACTAATGCGAGTAATTGGCAGAAAATCTTAAGATAAGAAAGAAAGGAGGCGCATAGTATCACTTGATGCCAGACCAGCACAATTTGAATAATCCATCAACTACATCATAATTAATTATCCACCCAGAAGATAGAATGAATAGCAGAGAGCTCATCTGTAGGAGATGTCACCATAGCACAGTCAGTTAAAAAATGCAGTGGTAGGAGGCAGAGAGATGAATGGTAGGAGGCACAGAGGTGAGCCTTTCCCCATAGCAATATCTATCTGTGGGTCACAGATGATTGCCAATGTGACAAAAAATGCTGGCAGAGGAACAATGGCCAGGCTGAACTGCATCTTTAAAGCAAAAAGAGTGACTTCCAGGACACTCAGAACCTATAGATGGGGATTTCAGTCTGTTTAGTACTGAAATAACACCTGTCTGTCACAACAATTCAAGGCCACAGGTAAAGGCTTCTATGTGCAAAGCTGTTACTGTACTGTGTTTGTACAACTGTGAGTGAGAAATAAACAAATTCCAAATGGGAAAAAATGAAAAGAAAAACAGAGGGGGGAAAAAAGAAGAATGTGGAGGGCAAAAAGAAGTAACATTCAATTTCAAGTGTCATACTCAAGTTTTCATATCCATGTGCTTTTTCAGACTTTATGAAGGTCATTCTACTGAGACACTCTAATAGATCTATTAATCTAAATTTGGTGACTTCTTTCACTAAACATCAGCTGGCTGACCAAGATTTTAAAAAAAAAAAAGAGAGAGAAGATGCATTTGCAAAACACATCAGTATCTCAGTTTGCAAGAATGAAATCTAGACTGATGTCTTTTAAGAAGTTTCTTCAGAATAGTCTATCAAACCATAACTACATGGTATGTGGCCCATCCTGACAATCTTCTCAAAAACAGAGATCGAAGGTGACTGTGCCAGTGAGGTTAAATACCTCCTTCTCTACCTCTAAAGTCAGAACAGGGGGCAATCTAATATCAGTAGCAGTAACCCATCCTGGGCATCAAATGGAGGACTGGAGCAGCTGTTGTCCTTAACATTCCTGAATTCAAGTGCTACCATGGTTACTGCAAGCAGCTCCTCAAAATGCTCAGAATAATTGGTGTTACCCAGGAGTGTATTAGGAAAAATATGGGGGAAAATGCATTAATAATCAAGTCTTTCTCCATGTCATGTTTCTTCAAAACTCACTAAGACATTTTTCATGGAGCTGGGCCACCACCCACATCTAAGACAAAGCATCAACAAAAGCTGTTTTAACATTGTTTTCTGAATCTAAATGCAAAATAACTAAGCTCTCATTAGCCAGCAGTTTTATGCGACGAATACCTTACAAAATCTACCATGTCTGTTTGTCAAAGACCTCTGAAGTTGAACTACTGTATGTCTTCTAAACTGCAGACTTTCAAAGCAAAAAAAAAAGAGTGAAAAACTTAATCTGTGAATAAACTTTTTTTTTTCAGCTGTAAAAACTGAGGCTTACTAGTGTGGTGCAACTTCAAGGAGAATAAATTATTTTGTTTTCTTTCCGTAGCCCTTCTACCACATTCATTTATTTGAGATAGCAAATCAAGAGAGACAGTGAGAGGTCTGACATGCAGCTGGTTTCAGTCAATAGGGGTCATTTCCATTTGGTCTGTGTATTTTACAAGCTCCTTGTTCGCTGTTCCCAATGGGAGGGTGGGCCAGCTGCCCTGGATCCCAGTCCTGGTACGAAACCAGCTCTCTACATCATCCCGTCCCAGGGCAGCAGCAGCCATCGCCTCCCTTTAACTTCATGCTTAGATCAGCAGCAAGAGTCCTGTCCATGCCCACATCTGGAGCAACCTTAATCTTCCAATAACCAGTAACTGCTGCCCATGAGAAACATTCAGGGAACGATAAACGTTTTTTTTTCGTTTGGTCTTCAGTGAGATCAATTGTTTTTGATGTTTTGGTTAGAGCAGAGGGAGGGAAAACCACCAGAATTTGGTATAAACCCTTTGCACTGAGTATGTGTAGCGCTCAAAGGGCAGGCTGCAGTTTTGTTATTGTTTCTTTTATGTGTGCTAATTGCAAGCAGCTGCTTTAGTTTAGTGTCAAATAAAATGTGATGGCATAAAAACTGAGCTTGCTGGACTGATGACACCACCAAATCCCCTCTAGAATCAAATGGTAACTCAAGATCCAATTCTGCAGCCGTTCAGTTTTTTCAGGAACCGTGTGACTGACTTCACCAGAGGCTCCAGGGACTTGGGAGTTTGCAAACTGGGACTGAAACAGAAGACTTGCTACTCAGACCTGCTTTCACCTAAACCTGAAATATCTGCTACCTCATGATTTTAGGGCACAATTCCTTTTTCTCCCTTTTATAAGGCAATTTAAAAAAATATCCCCACAAAGCCAAGAGGAAATGGAGGTCCTCATCTTTACTGACTTTTGGCCCTTACTGATTATTTTTATTATTTTATCTAAGTAACATAGTGGCCAACATCAGTTATAGCTGATTTCCACACAGTCATGACATTTCAATAAATGACCGTGAGTGGCACAAGCAACAAGAGAAATCTTTCACAGAGAACAGGCCTGCTTTGCCTCTGTTCAAGTGAATAAATAAAATTCCCTTTTGATCCTACAGGATGTCAGAAGCATATACATATATGCTGTCTTTGATGCTGAGGAGGAAATAGAAACCGTGGATTGGTGCTTCACAGGTATGAGTGTTGTGTTCCCTGTACAGAATAGGGAACTCTTCCTTGTGGCAATGCCCCTGACACATTTGCTCTGAAGCTACCCCACTGAATGCCATACAAAGGTAACCCCTCAAAGAAATGACCCTTGTACCTGGAGTATTGGTGGTTTTTGGAAACAAGAGAGTTTTCACAGGGCTTCCTCCATCTAAAGACTAACATCATGTGCAGTTAATTGCTTGATAACTCCTTTTATCAACATAGATCCTAACTTATACACTGAATATCTTTGGACAAACCCCAAATCTGCCAAAAATAGCCTTCAAGCATTTGAGATCCTTAATGAAAAGCACTATCATCTTCCCTTACACTTCTATTCTGGATGCTGCTGCTTTCTAATTTTCCTCAATTGTGATATGTATTTCAAAGTTGGCTTGGTTTTTGCCCTACCTTTCTTTCTCAAAAATTGTTAATGAAAACCAGACAGCATTTTTTTCAGTTTGTTAAAAGAAGAAAAAAAACCCCACTAAACTGTAAATTTGGAAGTTGCTTTTCCCACATTTAAAAATGCAAATAATTTTGTGGGTTTCATGTGCATATTAATACTTATAATATTTAATCAATATTTATAATATTTATATTGTGTTATACTTAAAACAGGCAACACATTCCATAATCTGTATATGACTGTAAAATACAACTTTCTCCCATTTATATCTCAATGGAGAAATGACAACAATCTTCAATTTTACAGGTGGTCTGTGCATGCATGAAACAATAACCTATTATAAAACCCAGCTGAATTTTAGGTTTGGACAAACATGGAATGCTGCTTTTGAATAGGACTGAATTGTTCCAAATAAGTATGCATTGCTGCGCTCAGAAAAAAAGCTCTCTTTCCTCCTGGTCTGCATGCCCAAATCCCACTAAATTAGAAAGAGACAAGACCAGCTGCAGTATCTAGTTAATGTTTGGTATATTCTTATTGGGAGATTATATCAGACCCTGGAAGGCACGTGAAATATGATCCCAAAGATATTTTCTTGCACTAGTGACTGTGATTCTAGTCCCTATTATACAAGGGTTTAATAAGTTCCCCACAGGGGCCAAAAGGGCCTAGAGGAGGGCAGGAAATCAGAAAGGATTATGGACATCAAGCCTTGCCACACATCTGCAATTCAGTAGCAACCTCAGGATAATGATCTTCATTAGCCAAACTTCATGGTAAGCATACCATTGATGCCAGTGTCACTAATATTGTTTTCTCATCTGCAATAGTCAAGCTTTCCTTTTAACTAAGCATCATACCCAAAATTAATACACAGAGTAAAGCCAGTGACAGCTAAAGCTGTGAATAGAATTTCATCCAGCACATTTCAGAGCAACCCACCAAATTTTATCCTTCCCTTTAACTAGGACTACAACAAGAAAACTTAACATAAATATTACTCAGGTCTTTTACAGTTGGCTGCTGACAAGCATTTCACAGTGTAAATAACAGAAACCACTCTTTACAAATATTCCACTCGCATTCATAAAAGTAAATTGGAAGAGATTCATCTCCACTCAATAAGTGAACTGCAGATACTTATGAGCACATTTCAGACTGGCAATTAGAAAGTCTCTGATGTCACATTAAATGCTTTCTCCAACATTTCTTGTGCAGTAAAATACTGCCCTGCCTATTGATGGAAGGAGGAGTAAGATGTGAGAAGGACAGAAAATCCAGAACTGAAGTGACACCTTACACTAATGTAGAGAGAAAAGCAGGATACATTTAATTCACAACTCGCCAGTTAACGGTGCCAAATTGCTAATCTTCGAATTATTCTCAGGCTGTTTGGCAAACCTGAATTATACTTTTCCCTCCTTTTGTGCTTTCTTCCCTACTTAGTCAAATTTTGTAACAACATGAACAAGAGATCATCATCCAGCCTTCAGTGCAGCTCAGCCTCTAATAAAAACAACAAATTTCCTCCCTTGTATTTCCAAACACAAACAGAATAAAACTTCAGCGGAAAGCAGCAAGAATCAACTGCAAACAATCAAAGCAGCAATAAAACTAACAGACACCACGCTGCTCAAGGATGGGTCAGCTGCAAGAGCTGCTCCAGTGTCCCTGAGTTTGGGGCACAGGGGAACTCTGAGCAGCCACGCTGCCTGCTGACATCAGCCCCAGTGACAGACGACTCTCCGCATGACTGCGGGTTTGAAGTAACCCAATGCAGGTGGAAGCCAGGATGGCCCAAGGGTATTCTGTCGGAACTGCCATCTTCTGGTGTGGCATGTCATTGAGAACAGCCACGGCTCTAGGGACAGCAGAAAACTCAAGTGAGTTTATATCCCAGCTCCACCCAGCAATTTCCTTCTGCTCATCTCAGAATGCCTTGAAAAAGAGGTAAGTACCGGTATCCTTGTACAATGCATCACCTTTTTAAGGATTAGAAAACGACTAAATTCTCTGTTTCTGTTCTACATAAATTTTTAATGAACAAGTAAATTATAATCAAGGCAGAAAATGCACTAAAAGTATGATTTCTTCTTCTCACCATATACTATTGCATGAATCATTTCTCAAACCAGTATTAAACGACTGCATTTGATTTGCACAGGAATCAGGAAATGTAAAGTTCAAAAAATCAAATCCCTAATTCCCACCAAGTCTAAGTCAATACCTCCATGTGTATCCATGAAAAGGGATATTTAATTATGTAATCACACAAAAGATAGCAAAGTGATTTATTACAGGCAAATGGTGTCGTATAATTTCAACATACAATACCAATGGAAGGATCCAAAAAATACAACCAACTTCTGACTGATTTCCCCACCGTGTGCCAGAGTCCAAAAGAAAGGCAGCTACTTAGCTGCTACCTACCCCTGGAGAGGCCAGTTTCTAACAGCAAAATGCCTGACATTTGGGGATTAATTACCTGCCTGCTGGTTTTGTCTGGGACAGACCTAATTTTCTTCACAGCAGCCAGTATGGGGCTGTGTTTTGGATTTGTGCTGTAACACACTGCAACATTTTTGTTATTTCTGAGCAGAGCTTGCACAGGGTCAAGGCCTTTTCTGCTTCAGGTCCTGCCCCACCAGCCAGTAGGATAGGGGTGCACAGGAACCTGGGAGGGGACTCAGCTGGGACAGCTGATCCCAAGTGACCAAAGGGATGTTCCATACCATCTGATGTCCTGCTTAGGATATAAAATGAGGAGAAGTAGAAGGAAGAGGGGGATGCTTGATGTGATACCACTGTCTTCCCAAGTCACAATTACAGTTGATGGGGCGCTGCTCTCCTGGAGATGGCTGAACATCTGCCTGCTCATGGAAGTGAATGAATTCCTCGTTTTGCTTTGCTTCTGTGTGACTTCTGCTTTACCTATTAAACTGATTTTATCTCAACTGATGCATTTTCTCAGCTCTATCCTTTTGAATCAGTCCCCTAGTCCACCAAGAGAAAGTGAGCTAGCAGCTTTGTGGGGCTGAGTTGCAAGCTATCAGTAGGCAGGCACATATCAAATTACCAGTCTAGTTCACAAAATAGTCAGTCTTTTGCTTACTTAATCCTCCTGATTAATCTATGGGCTATTCCCATGCATGCTTCGCTGTCACCCATGGAAAACACAAAAAAAAGAGGTGGCATCACCTCTTAAGATCACTCGGTGTTAATCACACCCTGTAAGACACTATGAAAACTTGGGCTTAAGGGAACCTGAGTATGTACTGTAGAATATCTTCATGTTCTATTTTCTAAGAATCATCTTAAAGCTCATTCCCAAGGTGAGGGACCATAGATTCTTTCTTCACATTGCACATAAAGCACTTTCAGCAAAATATCTGGCAGAGAAGTGGAGGCTCTGGGCTTCCTCACTCCGGCAAGCAAATGCTCTGAGTAAGTTTCTAAAATGGTGTTTCTATGTTCCAGGACAATGCAAGTGGAAAGTGTTTGTACAGTGCTTGCATTGCTATATCTGTATCATCTATCTATATCTATATCTATATCTATATCTATATCTATATCTATATCTATATCTATATCTATATCTCTATATCTATATATCTATATCTATATCTATATCTATCTATATCTATATCTATCTTGCCTGAGAACACAACAAACATTTATAATTGTATTTAATGAGAAAAGTGGGAATTAATTTCAGAGGAAGTTGGGGAATTTCCTATACAAGCCAGATATAGAGCAAATAGTCAAATCAGGGCACTCTAACACTGCAAGGAACACTAGGTTTGCATATTTTAATCTGTACTCAGAGATCAGATGGGATCAGAACTGCAAAAATTTCTCCCTACAGACTACTTCCCTGAAGCCTTGAGACCCTTTAACATGTACTTCAACTTTTTGACGACAATGCAAATTGCTTACTTTCCTTTTCCCTCTCAGGAGCATAAAACACACACCAAGAACACAAAAAGGGCAGGTTTAAAGTCTTTCCTGTCAGAAGATTTCTGAACTTTCATCACCCACCTCTCACTAAGGCTGACTATGATTAAGTCATTCATATTCAATGAAAAATGCCATCCAAGTACATAAAACTTGGGGTTTTATTTTTTCCTTTGCTGGTGTGATTTTTGAATACTCGTTTTTCCTGGATTAAACCCAGCACATTTAAAGGGCTACTAGCAAGCCAGAAATCAGATACATGTGCACTTAAAAGTCCTTTGATTTCATCCCAGATGTGCAGTGCTCAAGGGCGTACACACACACACACAGAGCACAGAGGACACGATCTGGTCTGTAGATTTTGTTTCAAGATTATACCAACCAGACTCTGAAATGTAAAACTGAAGCCCTGACCACTTACAGCCATTAGAGATCCCAGGGCTCTCTGTGAAAGTGTATTGATGTTCATTAGCCCCTTGGCCTGGCTGGAGAATTCACTACAGGTAATTAGACATTGTCTCATTACCTCGCAGTTTCAGGTGAAGTTATTTTTCTTCTTCATTTCTAAAGGTAAGTGATTCCTGAAACATTTTAAAGCTTTCATGGATTTTTTTTTCTGAAGAAATTACTAGAATATAAAGTACAGTACAGGGGACATATAAAATGAGAGGGTTCTTATGGGCTATTTCACTTTTTTTAAAAGCTTTATTTCTTCATCTAACCCAAAAGAATGAAAATAGCATTTTAATTCACCAAACAGCTTTCAATTATCTAGCTGTGAAAACATACTGTCTAGTGGCTTTTTAAATACATGCACTCCAGTACAGCATGTAGCAGGAGAATAGAAATCATAACAAATGTGAACACGTTAATATAGTGTCCATTTTCAGTGTTATAAAAGAAATATAATTTATGCGGAGAGTTGTGTGAATGGATATCATGAATATTCAGCACAGAACACATCGGTGTTGATAAGTACTGTCCTATTATGCCCCTGTATGTAAGGTCTCTCATGCCCTTCCAGGTTTCCCCACATTGTACCCGACTCCATCCCTCAAGCTGCTGCCCTTCACCGTGCCCCTTTTTTTCTCCACCTGCAATGCCATCCCCCTTTGTTCATAGACAGCTCAAGTTGCTGCCTTGTTTTTCACCACCTCACATGTATCAGCTGCTTTCAAACAGTGGTGTCTTGGGTCAGAAGCATTGAATTTCAAAGCCACTTGGGGCTCCAGAAGCAGCAACATCTCAACCCACGACCAGATACCAGCTGCCTACTCTATCAGTGCCACAAGGTTTTTTAATACACTTTAGGATAGTTACAGTGTGAAATGAGAGAAAAGGAATGAAGCCTTCAACCATTCTTGTTTTATTCGAGCTGGTGATTTACACTAAAGGGTTTTACTTTGTGTTTGAAAGGGCTTAGGAATGCATCCTCACACACTCCCCATGGTTCAGTTGACAAGCAATGACTTAGTAAAATGCAATATATTAGCAGCTTACTCTTTTGCACGTGACAGCTGCACTCTTTTGCAGCTCACTCTTTTGCACTCTTTGGCAATGCTGCTTTTCAGAGCAATGTGTCAGAGCAAACCAAAACACCCGCCTTCCCCAGCAAAGGGAAGGCTGCTGCCTGCTTGGTAAGCTTCAGCCTGTAATTTCTGGACAGCTGGATTTGGCTTTCCCTTGTTATGTACCACAGGATACAGAACAAATTTGCACAAGACACAGGCCTGGCTAGACTCACAGTTGCAGTAGCTGTCACACAAGCGGGATTTCCTTTCCAGCAGCAAGGTGCAGCCTATCCTGCCTCACTCCCTGTTCCTCCTGTTCAAGTGGAAAGAGGGCATTAATAACCATCTAAGGCCAAATTAATGAAAGAGGTGGCCTGTCTGGGCACAGATAGGAGGAGGGTCCACATAGCAACCTGCACCCTGAGGGAGGTAGAACGCCATGTGTTGGGTGAGCACCAACCTGGGAATGGGGTGATGCTTGAACCAGACACCTCCTCACCTACCCAAAACAGCTGCCAGCATCCTGGGAAGAGACAATTCCTGCTTACCAGTTATCTGTTTGTGTTTGCTGTCCTTCACAGCACAAATGAGTCTTCCAAAAAGCACAACAGGGCTCTAGTTGTCCTGCTATTACCCTACTTTCCTATTTAAAATATTTCTTGTGTATATCTACTGAGTGAGAGAGAAAGGCATAAATACTGTCTTGTTCAACACATCTTCCTGTCTCCTGTCCCTGCCTTGCAGACAGCATTATACATCTTCCTGACACCACCATTGTCTGATTCATTTGACATATGCACCAGAAAAAAAAAAGTCACATTCTGCACAAGAACATAACACTGTGATCTCATTCTTATCTCAGACTGTGCAGCACCTCCCATTTCTTGCTGTTTTAGAAAAAGGGGAACTGGGAAGCTTTTCCAGCTTGCTTACTGGGAAACTTGCAGAGGAGATGTGGTAATGGGAAACCAGACTAGCAAAGGCACACAAGCACTTACACAAGCATGTCTGAAATCAAGGTAATGCCAAGGAAGTTCAGCTATTTACATCCTACTTAAGAGTCTGAAGCAGTGAAATCTTTCTCATCTCCTGTTACTTAGGAATACTGAAAAACAGGTATTTCCAAAAGGAAACACCATTTTGAGAGGTGATGGCAGAGACATTTCTGACTGTATGATGAAAATCACTAACCCCTTCTGTCTCATAATTTCTCTCTCTCTTGAAACAAAAAAAAGTCTCAGGTATTATCCTCATCTGTGACGTCAAAGGTTACAATGTCTTCTGTCTGGCACACCACCAAGTCAATGTAAGGCTTCCTGATGCCTTGTCTCATAGAATCATAGAACTATGGAAGTGACCTTCAAAGATTGTCCAGTCCAGTCCCCTGCAAAAAGCAGAGACATCTACCACTTCTCTGGGTGTTTCACCATTCTCAACATAAAGAATCTTCTTCAAATCTTCTTCCGGCTATCTGATCTAAATCTACCCATTTTTAGTTTAAAACCATTACTAGTCATACTGTCACAACAGGCTCTGCTTTCAAGTTTGTCCTGATCTTTCTTGTATGCCCCCTTTATGTGCAGGAAGGCCACAATAAAGCCTGTCCAGAGCCTTCTCTTCTCCAGGCTGAACAGCCTCTCTCAGCCTGTTCTTATAGGAGAGGTGCCCCAGCCTCCTCATCATCTTTGTCTGGACCAACTCCAAGAGGCCCATGTCTTTCCTTGTGCTGAGGAACACAGAGACACATGCAGTTCTCCAGCTGGGATCACATGAGGGTAAAGCAGAGGGACAGAATCCCATCCCTTGGCCTGCTGGCCATGCTGCTTTGGACGCAGCTCAGGATACAGTTGTGGCAAGTTCACATTCCCAGATCATGTCCTGTTTTTCATTCACCAGTATCTCCAAGTCCTTCTTGGCAGGGCTTCTCTCAATCCCTTCGCCTCCCAGCCTGTATTGATACAGAGAGTTGTCCCAGCCCAGTTCCATGACCTTGCACTTGGTCTTGTTGAACCTCATGAGGTTCCCATGGGCCTCCTTCTTGAGCGAGTCCAGAGTCCCTCTGGGTGGCATCCCATCCCTCAGGTGCTTCAACTGCGCCACTCAGCCTGGTGCCATCTGCAAACCTGAGAGTGCACTTGGCCCCTCTGCCTGTGTCAGTGATGAAGATATCACACAACAGCCATTCCTCCTTGATTGCAGCCCTCGTTGCCCTGCATGTGCGGCTTCTGTCTCAGCCACAGGAGGTCACAACTGGGAGATGGCTGTGCGCTGGCAGCTGAGACACAGGCACTCTTGCCCCAAAAATGTGCCTCTGTTCCTCTTTCCCAGTGAGCCTCAGGAATGTCTGCTCTGCCTACAGCCTTAATAACCCATTAGCAGCCTGGCTAAATGAGTGAACCCCTCACTGCTACTTCTCTTTGGAGTTCTGCCAAAGGATGAAAGACCAGGGGCAAGGAGGGCTGGGGCAAACCAAATCGGGTGCTTGGATGCACACAGGAAGGGAAAAAGTGGTTGGAGAGGAAATGTTGAGGCAGCTATTTTTTTCATTTTTTCCTTGCAGTTAAAGCATTGACAGATAATTTATCACACATTTTGATGGTGCTCCAGCTGGCAGGGAAAAGAGCTATCTGTTTATTAATTCAATTAGCCTGCTTATTTATCAGTGGAGGGCGAGAAGGTGCAGTCACAGGCCAAACTGTGCCAGTCTCAGACCGCCTGCTGTCGAGCTGAGAGGATGACTCGAAGTGGGAACATCCTGCCCCCTCCACTCTGGCTGATGTGCTCATAAGCACATTATCTCAGGCCTTCTGAGGTAAGAAAAAAAAAATAAATCTAACAGTACATATTATGTACACCAGTGAATGTCCTAAGCAGGCTTACAATCAAAGCCTCACAGCTTTGATGCTATCAGTTCCATGCCGTAAAAGTATTGGTTATGTCTGACATTCTGGCCAGAACTGAATTCTTTACTTAAACAGTTGAATACACTTTGGATTCAATGGGGATAGTGTCCAGACCAATACCTTCATACAGCACAGGGCTGATGGAAGGGGTAGGAGAGGGCGAGGAGTGTGTTGCCCAGGTACGCACCAACACTTGTCATCTTTGAGAAAGGGACATTTGCGGAGGAGGAACAAAACATAGCGGGGAAAAATGGCTGGCTTTGGAATGGCAGAGGCCTGGAAAAGTGGTGAGGCCACTTCTTTGTTCTGCCTATCTAGGACTACGAGTTCTTTTTACCACTTGTTAAAAAAGTCTCAGACTTGTGACTGTTGAAGATCCAAATTCAGAAACTGTTGTGCAAAATGCTGCTTAGAGCTATCTGAGCTAAAGTGTTTCTAAAAACACAAGATAGGTGGGAAGTCCACAGTGCTGGAGTGCGATTTCCCTACAGCCAAAAACATCCTTCAGCCCTAGAACCTGCAGACCATCCCTTCTATGCAATTCCAGTGCTGTCATAAACTGTGTTTATTTTTCTCTCACTTCTATAAGCCATCCCTGGGATTTTTTTATGTCATACATAAACAGAGTTGCAATATAGATGTACTGGCTTCCAGTTTTTATGTGTCTACATAAAAGGCACATATGGCTTCCCACTCATACAAGTAAGTCCTGCAATGCTTTGACTTAAAAATGAGACCGCTGACAAGGACGGAGGGGTCTCCTTGAGATAAGGCTCTCATGCTCTTAAATGCTCTTTCATTGCTCTTCTCATTTTGTTCCTGCACCACCAGATGTTTAAGGAAAATCAGCATTTAAAATTATTTTTCCCTTTAAGTTTCTTTAGATGTATTCTGTCTTCTGAACTCTTGCAAGATAGTTCAAGGCTGGACACCGTATCTAATTAGGATGGCAGTGAATGTTTCCACTGCACATAAGCTCAAAGGATCCTCTAAAGAAAAGGTTGTCTATAAATACATCTCCTCCGCCCCTCAGTTTCACAGCCAAGTTTGCCTTTTGCTTCTCCTGGCTGATGATTAGTTTAATATTCTGAACCAAGATTCTGCTTGACAGATGATTCCACGACCACTGATAGTTTAGACCACCTATCAACATTTTATAAATTCTTAATTTTCTCACTGCAGCCATATTGAACAGTTTCGTGCAAATGAGGCTTATAATTACCCAGATAAATCAGTCCAAAGCAGTATTTCTTAGGATCTTTCTCAATTTTCTCCCTGGAGGATGGGATCCCATCTGCTTTGCTACATTCAGGCTAATTGAAGGGCACTGACTTTTCCAAATGGATTCATTAATTACTCTCTCCAGATTCTCTGAGGGGTTCCTCATTCACTGGGTGACACTTGGGCTGCACTATACCATCCACCCATGTTTAGCAATGTAGCTCTGACTCTCAGCTACGAGCTAAAGCATTTGCAGACCAGATGGCAGGAGTAGTTCTGGCCTTTAACTCTACAGTGTTACAAAACAAATGTAATTCTGCTTCTCCTTTGCATCTAATTTAATATGCATTCAGAATCTATAAATATTGTAACCATGACTGTTTCAATATGTTTTACTCCTTGCCACCATAAATATAAGCAACTACCCCAAAGGAAAAACCAGGAGTTTACAGGTACTGCATTGCCAACATCAGACAAAGAAGAGAAACATGCATTTGCTGCTGTATTGCAGAAAATCTGATATGTGTAGCAGCGTAATGTGAAATTAAACTATTAAATTTAAATACAAAGCTGTCCTATATAATGTTGAGCCTTCATTGGTTTTATTTAGTATAAAAGCAGCCTGGGTTTTCAATAAACCCACATGTAATCATATTGTCCTCTCAAACATCAGGCAGACACCAAAGGAAAATAAAGACCCATCTAGCAAAGACCTAATTTAGGAGAGGATTACCACCACTTAGGTGGTGGCCATCTTCAGATAGGAGCAGACAGAAGGGAATCTGTCAGCACTTGGGGAGTCTGGCTCTGCTGGAAGCTGGATCAGTGTTCCCCGATAACAGGCACAATTTCACATCACTTAAAATATTTTATATATCCAAGTGCTGGGTTGGTTAATTCAAGTCTATGAGGCAACTGGCCTGGGAATTGGTGACACAATCTACTGTGAGTGAACAAGCCTCCATGCTTTCCAGGAATCCTGAAGCATTTTGTAAACACCAGACCCAACTGTGGAAGTTGCCAGGCCTCTTTGCATAGGTCCAATGCTGCCGCACCTCACCCTGCTTTGAAGATGAGGGCAGTGTCATTAGATGTGGTGGGAGACCCACTTTACAGATGACTGAACTAAAACTCTGAGATTGCCTCAATATCAGAGAAACTCTCAGTGGCAGAGCCAGAACCACAGTCCAAGTGCAGACTCTTACAAACAGGCAAAAGTACCGCTCCTTTGGCTCTTTCCTGCCAGTCTCCTGGATGTATTGCAAGCCTCCTGGATGCAAAAAGGGACAATTTTCTTGTGCCTTGCTAGAGGCAGTAACTTAAATCTAGGAACAGACAATAGAAAAAACTTATATATTTATATATATTAGCTTTAACTGGGTGACTGCTTTGGGCAGTCGATATCATGCAAACAAAAATCCAATGATACCACTCATCTAACAAATCAGTGAATGTATAATTTTTCTCATGTACATAGGGTTTTAGGTATGAACACAGGGGTGTATGCAGGGATGTACTTTGCTACAATTTAATAAGTTATTTCTTTCTCTGACATTCTTTCCTTCTTAGCTCAGCAGTTGTGCTTCCCCAAAGCTCTGACCAAGATGGACTTGATCAGGAGCCTTCTTTTTTGACAGAAAGTTATTTCTCATAACTTTCCCTCTAATTCACAGCTTATCTTTTCTCCATGAGGTACCCCCCACTCACTCAGCAGCTAATAAATTCACTCATTCACTGGCCAGTACAGCAAACCACTTTTCTTCACAGAGAAAGTCCGAAGCAACTCTGTCACCTCCAGGCAAGACAGTGTTCTGAATTTGAGTGGCTGGCTGTTTGATTTTTCTCCCCCCTTGGTCTCATTTTGTTTGTCTCTCATCTCTTCCTGGTTTATAAACAACCAATCTGCAGTCAAAAAGCAACTCATAAATTGTTCACCAAAAAAAGTAGAGCTAAGCAAGGAAGCCATATTTTTGCTGCTTATTTGATTTTTTTCCTGTGTGGCCAGTGCTGGCAGACCAAATGCAGCAGACAGGCAGGCAGGTGGGCAGGTGGGCAGCCCCCTTCCCCAGCCTTCCCCTGCCAGCTGGGTGGTGGCTGCAGGGCAGCCACACTGCTCCCTGTCATCTGAGAACCTGGACACGTCAGTCCATCCGAGTCCATGCCAGCACTGCCAGCTAACACTGCATCTGGTTGTGTTTGAGTTCTCAGAAGGTGGCCAGGGGTATTTTTGTTTAGGTTTATGCATTTTATCACATTTATAACAATGAAAATCTATAGCCTGAGTACTCCAGGTCCAAAGGGACCCGAGTGTCCAGGACCTATGAATCACAAGGAACGTTTTTCAGGGAAAAGGACACTTGGTGTGTTTTGCAATGTCAGAAAACAGTCTAGACATTACCAAGTTTTAAAAAACAATGTCGAAAGCAGCCCACTAACATTTTTCTGAATTTTTTTTTAAAAAAATTCAAAAACAGCTCCACATTCTCAAATGGACTTGATCACCAGCCCAAGACAGTGAGCTAGTCTCAGCCCTAGCTGTGGCACTGCTACATCTTTTTAATCTGGAGCTGAGGAATATGACATATTATATACACCAGTGAATTGTAAAGTAGTTAATTTTCTGTGCAGCTGACAGAAGTGATCAATTGGCCTCACTCCTTACAAATGCCTCTCCTTCTCTCTTCTCCCTCTGCTCTTCTCCCTCTGCTCTTCTCCCTCCCTGCTCCAGAAAAGCCTCAGACCACAACATCCATCAAGTCACATACACTGCTTTGCATAGAGCTTCACAGGACAGAAAGCAGGGCTTCATGTTTTCTCTGTATTTCAGTATTACAGAGAGCTTGGCCCTGCACAGTTCTGAATCAGACCATGGCATTTTTTCTTATCACAAGCCCTTTTTTGCTGCTGCTGCTTGAAGAACTATTGCTATTTTATTTCTCATTACATTTGAGGTAGAAGAAAAAATGTAATGGGATAGAGTAGCAGTTAATACTACCTACAAGCTGTTTGAAATTTTCCCCAATTATTTCCCATCAAATTTATCACAAATTTATCCTGTTAAAACGGCATTCTGAAATATTTTAGTAAGATTAAGGGAAAAAAATCACTCATTTAGTATTTTCAATTTTTTGAAGGAGGGTCCTATAACATTTCACCAGTCTTCGAAGTCCATAATTTGAAAAGGATATTTTTTCCATTATCTTCTTTTGACTGAAGACTCTGGAGGCATTGATGAATGTGTTTCTCTGATCTTAAAATCACTGTATTTTAAGTAAGAAGCGATATGATTGAGAGCAACATATATCTGACAGGATTTCCACAAAAAAAAAGAAATAATGATTTATTTTACAAATGTTTCATACACTGATAAATGCTTGGGCTGACCAAATAATGTCCACTTAAACTAGACATATACTAATTTAAACTAGAATTAAGACAACTCTCAGCAGCTGCTTCCAGAAGGTATTGTTATTATTACTATTAGCCACGTTCAAATAAAACTCATCTATACTAAACATATTTATTTATTGATTTATTTTTCTTTGGTCTCTTCCTTATTTTGATTCTGGGGGTTTAAATGACTGGAAAATAAATAAGAGTGTACTTTGAAGTAACAAAATCTTCACCCACGATGTCAAACTGTGCAGCTCGTTTCACAGCCTGTCTGCAGTGCAGCATCTGACATAAATCCTGCTTTCTTCAAGATTTGTTTCTCTCACACTGTGGCAAAATAGGATAAATTAAATATACCACAGCAGAGATACTGGAAGAATTCGCTTCACGTATGCAGTTGTTGCCGTGGGACAGCTGAGTAAACAGCTTGCAAAAGTCTGTTTGAAGACTGCCAGCTAGTTACACCCATAATTTGATCTCTATTAACAAAAACAACTCAAACTGTTGCAATGCCCCAAGTTGATTACTGAGCATCTAAATTATACATTGTTGCTTGAGTAACCCTCTGTAGCAGCAGGGGCTGTGTTTTGACACTTATTCAATACTTCCCACCTTGCTGAGCAGTAGAACATGCACCAAAACCAGCAAATGCATAGGAAAAGCCACAGAGAGGTTTTGGCAATATTATCCCATGACCGACAGAAAAATAGTTGTGTAATACTGTTCAACTCAGTGAGTCAGAATAACAAGTCTCATAAATATGTCCTTCTGAGCTGGATATAGAACAATCCAGGGAGTGAGAGTGATCTGGAAGAGGGGGAAATTCCAGAGTAACTGTTTTTGCAAATAATGCCATGGTCGTGTTCAAATAGCTGGTGTTTCTGATTGACGCTCAGCATCACAATAGCAGCAAAAATACCTGCACTGACTTAGTAAACTTCAAAGTGATGTGCTGACAAAAAATATAAGACTGCTTGGGCTGACAGCAGTATTAGAACGGAAAATACCTTGCTGATGGTCCTCTTTCTGGAAATCTGGGAGTCCTCACTGAGACTATCCAAGTGAGTTATTCCACACTAACGTGAGGTTCAAACCATCCAAAAAAGCTTCTATGAGGACTCTGTGGATTCACAACATACTCCCAAATTTAGGTCTGTTGATTCTATTTGATTAAAAAAGACTTCACTAATGCAACATCACACTAAATTATAGAAATAGAAATTTAGACTGAGGGAACCCAAATTTGGTTTTTTTTGTGGAAACAATATGATGCCTATTGTGCAACATAGCAAAACATACATATACTGCAATATTTTTAGGCATGTTAATACATATAAGCCCATGTTGTGTCAGGATTCATTGACATTCACTACTGTCCTTTTTACACACGAAGAACTCTGGAACTGAAAATATCACATGAGCCGTATGTTGGGAATCCTCATTTTCAGTAAGGTTAACACAGCAACAGCAAAAGCAATCTGTGTGTCTGCAAAATCTGAATGACCATCACTCTCAATATTTGTAGCAATTTCCAGTTCTTTTGATTAATTGGCACTATAAAAATATGTATTTTTAATTCTACTGAGTTTGATGAAGTTTTTAACTGCAAAAGGCCTGGCAAGACAGATGAAGACTTCAGAAAAAAATTTAAAAATTATGCATTCAAAGAAACATGCTCCCTCCTGTTCAAATTTTTCTTTCCACATTGTCTTAACATATTAAGAAATCTTAGCACATTAAACAGAAATTGTGCAATAATTTTGGAGATTAATGGCAAGAGTGAGAGAAGACAATGACTTTTCTCTGAGAAATTATCTGGAGGCACTTTGCCTCCAGTCTCCAATTAAAAAGAAACCACAAAACACCTTTTATCTTCCTCTGTTTCAATTTCTTCCTCAAAATACTGTACTAAAGCAGTATCCTGAAAAAACCCAACCCAAACCTAATACCCCCCCATCCCCCCAGGAATGAACTAGATAACATAAGCAATCTGGGTAGAGGCTTTACAAAGTACCCAGAGATTGAGCATGATTGTGCTTACTTCACAAAAGCTATGCCTGTGTGCATTACTCTGAATTCTACAGTCTATATGCAAGAAGTGTAGCAAACTGAACAGAATCATGCATGCTCCTTGGTGTATTGCTGCCACCAAAGCCAGCTTTTCCAGCTAGGTTATGGTTCTTCCACGCAGATGATCCGCACAAGCCCAGTACAAACTGTCAGCAAGCATCCCAGAAATTCCATTGTTCGTATGAGTGGAGTGACACAGTTTATACACATTTTGCAGGTCACCTTGCACATTGCTCTGATGTGGTTTTGCATTAGTGTTAGAAGGACAGTGTTGTCTAAACAACAGATAAGATATGAGATTGCAAATGATCGTAGTGGCATTTAGGATGGTGAAGGAGAAAGTTTCGTTGAATTTCGTTGTCAGTGATTGCACACACAGATGGCAGAGGTGAATTGCTGTGTATGTGTGTGACAGTAGTTAAGTTTCCCTTCATGCTGGACTCAAGACTGTGCATTTGTGCACAAACCCATGTGTGCATATGCAACCTTTTCACTGTACTCCCTTTCATTTGCCCCCTTGTAAAATCAGGCCCTTACAGGTCTGTGGGCACAGCTGCCACCACCTCAGCATCTCAGTCTACAGCTGCTGCAAAGCAGTTCAAGGTCACTAGGTGGACAGCAAACTGCAAGCACAGTGTGTTATTGCTACCATGGCATTTCAAGTGGAAATATCTGCGAGGTTCTTCACAAACCCAGAATTTCCATAAGGTTCACTTCCAAGCGAGTATAGAGTATACGGACAGAGAATGAAAACAACGGGGGCGCTTGGTAACGTTTATAGTTGTGAAGGCAGCAGCTGAGTGAGAGCTCAAAGAGTTGGCACAGGATCTCCTCCTCCTCCAGCATAGCAAGGAAAAGACATTACTGGAACTGGGGGCAAAAGGCGGGGATTTAACACTGTGGAGGAGCTCAGTGCTTGAAGAGTTACAAACATGCCGCCCATCAAGGGTAGGACTCTGCTGTTGGACACAGGGACTGCAGTGTATGAAATCATTAACCAAAGTTACAAAATATGGAAAATAAGGCACCAAAAAGCTGTGAGCCACCCACTCAAACCCATATATGAAAGTATAAATCAAACGCTAACTGCCCAGCAAGCTGCAGTTGGCACTATAACATTACATGCAGTGCCAGCTAAAGGCTTCTATGTTTTGGGGTAACTTTTTCAAGGCTTTTGACGCAAAAGAAAGTAATTAAAAATGCATACATGTATTTTAATGTACATGTAAAATACATATTACATACTTTCATGTAAAAATACATGTACATATTTTTACTGAATTTAGACATGGAAACCAAGAATAAAGAAACTCTGAGAGAGTATCAACACTACTCTACATCTATTGGCTCCCACCACTGATTTCTTGTAAAACCCTAGTGAAGAAACTAAAGGGAATTGTCTTGCACATCTCTGCCAAATCGGTAATTTCAACAGGAAGCACCTTCTGCCATGCAGTAATAAATGTTTCTTGCTGGCAAATTCAATTCTTTACCTCTTCTAGTGTCTCACTAGGACTGGCAGAAGACACCTTCGCCAAACTTTCAAGACAGCCTTTTACCAACATCTACATAGGGTCTTCTATTGTAACAGCGTTAAAACAGCCAAAACCTTTGGTGAATTCTAATGAGATTCATGGCCCAAAAGGCAAGTTTTGTTCTGAATTTCCTACTGAATGTATTGGCAAAACAACAGCTGTCGTACAGGGCTGTCTCCCACCCACCCCCTGCTTTGGCACAGCTTGCTTGGATGCCTTGATTCATCCGTAGGAGAGGGGGAAAGTGCTGGACCCACTGGCTGTAGCGCGTAGGAAGGAGGCACGTCTGCCAGCAGATCTCTAGACTTTGATCACTCCTACTTATTTGCCTCTGTCTCCTTGCTGCACTCATTTTGCCTACAGTCATCCCACCTTGGCAAGGATGTTTGCAAAAGCTAATAAGCCAAGCATAATCAAGCCTAGTTAGTATAGGGATGGGAAACCTCCAAGGAAAACCTAGCTACCGCAGGAAGACATCCAGCTGGCATGCGGCTTTCTTTTTTAGCAAAAAACAGTCACCCAGCATTGCACAGTAGGTGAGGGGTGGCAGAAATTCACTGGTGGAAAGCACTTTTCTCTCTCTTCTTTCAAACAGAATCCTGGGTCATTTAAAATAACTGAAGGGATGTAAGAATTTACCTAGAATGTTCGCATGAAAAGAGATATCTATAACATTCATATTCTACCTCCTTAAAATTATGGCCACAAATCTAAAATACGCATCCCTCTTTCCTGTTTGAAGTTTGAGAGGATTTGATTGTCTAAGCTACAAACTTTGTACCTCAAAGTGTTCTAGTATGAAAAGTCACTCAGGCTTACTGAAGGCTTTGACATGAAATACAACACATCTAACTCTCTTTGCTTCACACACAGTCATTTGGACCCACGTAAAGTGCTACATCCCACCACCTGAGCAATGAAGACAGTGTCTTACCTAAGTGTAAAAAGTAAATGCCAAATGCCTGTAGGGTAAAACCCAGTATGTCCTGGAGCAGTGTTACTCAACTGCTGGTCTACATCAGAAGGTAGCCCTTGAAATGTGTGGAAATTCATGCACATCTTACTGTGCAGCTGGAAGGTCACTGTGTAAAGGTAGGGTTCTAGCTGGGAGTGAGTGCCCTATTTTGTTAATGTCTAATTAACATGTTTGTAATTAGAGCAAAACAAAACTATGACTTCACAAATATTCATTTACACTAAGTGCTGCATAGCTCATCTATCACACCAGTGCCATCCCTGCCTTCCCTGCCCAATGTCTAAACAACAGTGGGATGCAACATTATCCCTGGAGTTTGTTTGTAGCAGCAAGATGCCATGCCAGTTTTAAAGATGTGAAGGAACACTGCTCTACAGAAACATTCAGGGGATGCTTTAGGAAAGGTTTGTGTTCCTGGTTCATACTTTCAGTATTAGTATCTCCCATTTTATGGTATTTTTACCTCTGGGTTTCTGTTCTACCACCCACAGTCACTGTAATTTCCTCTTACTTCAGCATCCGCCCACAGATTCTGCAAACAATATACTGGGCTCTTCAGGCATTATGACAATACTTATACATAATAATTACATTACTATATATTTGCATACCTATCCTACCTTCTCCAGCAACTTCTGAGGTGAAGCACTAACAAATTAGAACTTTACCAAGAGAGCCACATAGTGACCAACTAAGGATGCTACTTTGGTCCTGGCGTTGCAGAGGGGATGTGTGGAAAAGCCCAGCACTGTTATCACTGCATCCATTTTTATTTCTGTCTAAGTGGGAAACATTTAATTTTCAGCAAAGCATGACTCAGGACCCCACTTTTTGATAGAAATGAGTCTTTAATTTTGGGGGGTTTTACTAATCAAAACCATGTAACTGGTGTGCTTCACCCAATCTGTTCAATGTCCTGTGAAAGTATTTGCAACTGTAATCAAAGCATTAAAAATATCAGGAAGATTAGGAAGGGGAAGACATGAACAGCCTGGCAGGATGGTGGCCTGACAGATGATGTTTAATTAGGACTGGATGGAGCAGTAAGTTAACAAAACCTGCCACTTCAAAACAACCAAAACCAAACACGTTCCAAAAGGCTCAGAATTCAAACTGGGAAGAAAAGAAGGTGGCAGAACAGGCAACGCTTCCCTAGAACTGCTCTGAGAGCTTCTGTGTTGGAATACTGCAAATCTTAACATACAAGGTACCAAAGCTTCATTATTGAAGACATCCCAGCTTGCTTAGTGTACTAGTGCATAAGATGTTTATAGTAAATACACATTCCTGAGGAATTCTCAAAAAAATTTATTAGAGAGATCGCAGACCTGCTATCAATAAACTTCCTCTTATTAATATCTCTTATTAATTCCCCTTCAGTCTAATACATGTCCATTCCCCTTCAGTCTAATATGGAGAAATGCTAGATTTGGAAATTATAACGATATTATCGCTGTTGCTGTATGGTAACAGGGGGAAATACTGACTTCTACAGATCTCAGATTGTTAAAAATCTTTGAGTAATTAAAATTAATGTGGAAGTTTCTGCTAGACTGCTTAAGAAATACAGAAGCTTATTGCTAACACTGCTCTCTCTGATGCTAAGTCTGAGGACATCAGAGCATGAGAAAAGGAAAAAAATATTAAAGTGACAGCTTTAGTTGTATTTTTTTTCAGCAGCCAATGCATAGCCTATCATAGGCTGGCACAATCACATGTAATATTTTTTAGAGGCTACAATTTTCATTTATCTTTGAGAAAGAATTACAGCTAAAATCCCAAAAGCAAAACTTTAATCATGAGCAAAAAATTAATAGAAAGAAAATTTTACTGAGCGATACTGCAAGGTTATTTTAAAAGTCTTTTTACTGGCAAATGTTGTTGGTTCTAGAAAAATCTTCCCATTTTAGTAGAAAGTAACCTACTCACATGAACGAGAAACACAAAAAAAACTAATCAAAACAAAACAAAAAAACCTTCCTCCCCAAAAAAAACCTAAACCAAAACTAAAAATCCATTTAAAAAAATTAATGTTTCTTGGTAAGATTTACCCTTTCAAAAATTATTTGATCCAATTTTTAAATTTGGGGTAATTCACTTGAAAACTGTGACCTGTTTCTGCTTCTATCCGATCAAGGGAAAAAATTCCCAGTAGGGCAGGGGTTGAACAATTTTAAGTTTATTTTTCCTTGTTGTATTTAATGTTCTAACCAGATGTTCTACAAAATAAATTACAACAAGCTTGTCTGGACATTTAATAAGGGCCAGATTCAGCAAACACCAGCTAGTAAATTTAGCATTTCATGGGCACAATTCTTTGGCCCAATTTTGTAAAAATAAAGAGACATATTCAGGGAAAGATATTATATGCAGAGATGTCTCAGAGAGATATTGCTGAAGTATACATCAATTTTCATTTATACAGTTTCATTCTTGAGTGTGATAACTTTACTGTGTAGAGACTTGCGCCATTTCAACCTAATGACAATTTTTGAGTATTTCCAAATATCTAAGCCCAGTATTATTACTTATTCCAAGATGCCAATTTCAAAGTCAGAAGGAGTTCACCCAGAGCCTTTTTTAACTTTTGACTACAGAAGTCAAAGCAAACAGGACATGATAAAGACCCAAAGTATCCATTTCTTTTCTGAGTGCCATTGAATTATTTCTGTACTTCATAATAAAAATCATAGAAGCCTCAAGGTTGGAAAAGACCTTTAATATCATTAAGTCTAATAATCAGCATAGCAGCAGCACCACGTTCACCATTAAACCATGTGCTCAAGGGCTATATTCACATCTTTTGAACACTTCCAGGGATGGTGACTCTGCCAGTCTGGTCCAATGCTTTACAACCTTTTCAAATTTTATAAACCCATGATAAAATTTTCCTAATATCTAATCTAAACCTCTCCTGCCACAACTTGTACCTAAACAATTGGATCATTATGTGGATACATTTCTTTGTTATCAGTAAATCAATCTAAACCATTGACAGAAAAAAAAGTAAAGCTAAAGAAAGGAAAAAAGACTCAGCTAACATTAAGGATGTGTTTTCTGTATTTTTGTTCCGGGCTGTGTGAAACAAAAGCTTTACAACTGGACGTGGAAGCACCAAGCTAATGTGGCACTGAGGACCTAATCCCACTGCCAGTGAAGTCAGTGGAAAGACTTCAGCAGTGCTTGGATCAAGCCTGTTACATGAGGTGAATGAGTAATAAGAATAATACATTCTTATTATCCTGATTCACATTTAATAGGACTATTGTCAAAATACAATGCAATCAAGAGTTTTAGATCCCTGTCAGTGCATGTCTTTTCTCCTGATTCTCACTATTTCTTTGCAATCTAGATGGCAAAGTAAGACCTGGCTCAAACCACCACTGATCACCAACAAACAACACAACACGTAGAGTGAAGGGTGGCACTCCTTCCTCAGCCCAGCTGAGTTCTGCAGGTTCTGGGGGTGGGTAAGGGCAATGCAGGGATGTTAAACAGGTCCAGGACACAAGGTCAGACCAAGCTGCTGTTGTCAGCTGCTCTGGTGAATTGTGGTGCCCCCACTGCCCCTCGTGCAGGGTGGTTCTACCAAGTCCATCCTTGTGTCTAGAGTTGCAAACATGAAGGTAATGATAAAGTTTGCTTAAATCAGGGAAGACTGCAGAACAGGACAGGAGAGGCAGTGCTTTCTCATCTCCTCTACTAGCAAGCATGTTTGCCTGTGTGCCTATATTGACCCAGAAAAAATTAGTACTCTTTTGTGCCACAGTGTCTACACAAATGGTGGTAAAGTACAGCTCAGCTAGAAACTAGAGCCCAGGCCAAGAAGAACAAAAATATAAAATGAAATCAGTGTGTTTACTCACTTGCTTTATTAGAGTCAGAGTTATAGGAGATACGGTGAAGACCCTAAAAGGGATTTTCTGAATTAATTTTGGTAGGAAAAGAGAGATTTTCATTATTTATATTTAAAGGAAGAAAGAGCAATTTTAAAGGAATAACATAATGAAGTGTGTTACAATGGAAATTTATCAAAGATATCCTGGGAATGATCACATATACTGCAATTTACTATATTGTTTTGATTTTTAAAATGTAATTTGACAACACAATTGCTCTGTCTCTAGTGATATCAAGTGATTACAACCATTGCTTGTAGTACAGCAAGAGCTTTGATAACATCTGAAAACAATAAACAGAGCATTGAAAGGCAACCTATGCTTTCAGTTCTTTTTTTATTTAACAACCCCAAACAGCACTCCAATGACTAATACTGGACCTCACATTATCTCCTGTTGTTGTCATTGTCTAAATGAATAGTACATGCTGGATTTTATAAAGAGAATATGAATAGTTACAGATGGTATAAAATATTTATCTATGATAGAAAAGGTAAAAGCCACATGATACACAAGTGAGTAATGGTGATTTACAGAATGCTCACAGAGTGTAAATGACCCTACTAAATCTCATTATCATAAGTATAGATATAAATTCCTAGGTGACAACTGAAATGTGGAAAAAGCAGGAACGTCATAGATCTCCAGTCTCCAATTACTCTACGGTGTAGTATGAAATATCTTTTTATGAACAGAAGTATCAGAGAAAATAGTGGGTAATATGGTAGGTAAAGACTTTATAATCTACTGCTTCAAATTGCTTTCCATATTAACAGGAAGTGAAATCTGGGTTTGAAATCCACACTGTAAACTCAACTTTGTTCCCACTGACATCAGCCTCAGTTTTGCTTCCAGCCTTCATGGGAATGGACGACGTGAAATAACATGTAAAACATACCACTTTAAAAATGTATTTGCATTTTTTTTTTTTACATTCCCCTTCTGAGGTGCAGAGAAGCAATAACAGAAGTACTGCTAAGGCTTTCAACAGCAACAGTGACTCTTAGAGGATGTATACCAGCCTGCATTCGCATGGAACAAAAAAATTGATGTGTTTTTGTATGAACCTACAGCATCCACTCTCTCTCTGAACTCAGAGACAGATCAAATACCTTGGAACTTCAATGGAAATGAATGTGCAATGTAAAATAAACTACAACAGGAATCATCACCTGCACAGACATCTTTGGTATTACCAATCAGCTAGCACAGACATAAAATGTATCAGTCTGGCCATTTTTATTCATCAGTCAACACATTTTTAATGTATTTCTCTTACTTTACATTCACAACAAGAAAATTTGTTCAACTCTGCCACCTAAACATCCTTTATAGCCTACGCAAGGGATAAGCACCTCCAGACAATGACTAATCTCACTGAATTTCTGACACTTCTTTTATCCCATCAAGCTTGGGACATTTGTACTTGAAAAGCAGCAATTCAGAAGGTGTGTTCAGGTCTAAAGCAGCGAGAGGTCCAAGGAAGAGAACCTGGCAACTACTTTGCCCACATTCACAAGCACATAGATTTCTACAATCCTCCTGCATCACTGTCTAGTCCGATTCATTTTGTCTACTCTTGAAAGCATCAACATTTTTCCAGCAGCAGACAAATTAAAAGAAAAGGGAAGTGTCACTTTTTTGTTAAAAAAATGGTAACAGGCCTTTTTTTTAAATTTCTTTCACATAAATTAGAGAGGAAAAACATCTCTGGGTTCAGTCTGTATCAAGTTCGATGTGCATCAGCCTCTCTCCTCCTCAAAACAAAGCAAGCAGCGATATTTTCACCTTAGTCCATATCACAAATATGATCTGAATTTTATGTAGAGTAGAACAAACCCAGAAAAATTACAGCAAGGCTTCAAGCATGAAAAAACAGAGTGAGACCAAATTTTGTCTCTTCCTATGTTAACGGGGTGTAATTGACTGTCATGTATCTGACAAATTCAAATACAAGACACAAATGCACTTAGCAACTTCAGCCTATACATGTTCTACTGGGTCAATCTCTCAAGATCAGGATGAACATCCGTAAGAAGGTGGCTTTCAATTAAAGCACCCAACAAGCTCTCCCAGGTAGTTCTGAAACAGACACAAGAGCAATTCTTAAATTGAATCCTCTTCCTGGATTAACTACATTCTCCTCTATTAGCCTCGGTCTGTATCTCTGCCATAAGCACATTTGTGAAACAAACATCCAAAAGCCTCATTTACCATTCTGGCTCTTATACAAGCCAAGTCCTTTCCATTTAATCATGCATATTGTTTATTGTTGAATTAGTTAAAGCAAAAATCTGCAGAGGTCTATTCAGCTCTGGTAATTACTTATAAATTTCATCAGTCAACACAGGAAGAGAAAGATGGGGAAGAGAAAGATGGATGGGTATGTAAAAACAGATAAGGAATTTGGGACTGAGAAGAACAGAGATCCAACCCCCAGCAGAGACTCAGGTCATACAGCGCTGAGGGATGGCTCAACCCAAGTAGCTTTACCATTTAATAAACCCACACTCCATTGAGCTGTGTGGGGGCTGTGGGGTGGGTGCTGGCTGCCTGTGAGCTCTGTGAGCTGGTTGTGAGTCAGGGCACTACCATCTGTCTGTCAGGCATGAGGAGCAAGCGATGGTCCAGCCAGGGCTTGCAGTCAGTTCTCAGAATATGATTTCAGAGACCTGCCAACTGGAGCCAGAGGCCAAGTCCCTCTTGGTTGACGCCCCATTACTTGCAGACTTGTGCCTCCCTTGTTTGATTCTCCCTTGAATCTCCTCCCTGAGGTATGAATGCTCCTGCCTGAGCAGATTTGAAGGGAAGGGCCATGACGGATTTGTCCCCCGTCAGCTCTTTTAGCAGCTCCCTCCCTGAAAGCATGCGGCTCTTGGCACGGTCCCCATCATGACCGCATGAGAGCAGATACAGGAGACGCCCACTGCTTCAAGACCTCCCTAAGTATCCCCAAAAACACCAGCGGGGTCCCAAGGGCAGGAACGCCCTTCTCTACCTCTGCACCACCCCACCACTGCCCTCAAACCAGCGCTCAGCACTAACCTCATAGAGATCCCCGAGCTCCAGCAAAAGGAAGGGGCAGATGCAGGGCTGCTGAACTTCCCACCATCTGTGCATCCCCAGAAGGGAGAGCTGGCAATCAGGGAAAGGCATGGGATGGCCACGGTTTCTGTTTTTAATAAGGTGGAACTCTTGCTTAAGAGGAAATAGTTTTATGGACCATCTAGGCCTGGTCTTGAAACCTTGGCAATGCAGAATCATAGACCAACTTTCCTAACTTAAAACTTTTGCCAAAACCAGATATGTTTCCATGAAACAAAAGGAAAAAACACACCTCATGCATAGTTTAAAGTCACTTGTAAAGGGAATGTTTTTGGCATCTCTCCCAGTTACTCAACATGTGAGCTCTAAGACTTGATCGAAAAGAAAGAGTAGGGAAAAAAGGGCAATGCATTGTAGTTACATTCCTGCTTTTGCCTTTTGGGGCTGTAAGAAAGAGCAATTCATAATTGCTCCAAATAACTGTTGTTCCAAAATACTTTCCTTTTTTTGGCAATGTAGACATTAATTAATTACATCTGTGTTTGTGGGGATTCTCTCACTTGCCTGTACTACCTCCATTACTTGAACTAAGCATCATTAGAAAGACATCAGCCCCTGTAATTTGATTTCTATTCTGGTATTGTGTATTTATTCGGTAGCTTTGCAAATAGACTTAAGCTCCCTTGTGTTGGAAATACTATTTACAGAATGCCTTATAAGGGAACAGTTTGAACTGATGTGTGCAGAACTGGGTGAATTTCAAACTCTGTTTGAAAACCAATTTAAACTGCTTGTGACATCTGCATAAGTTTTCCTGCTTCTCACCTTTTCTAAGCTCTCTTCTGAAAATAATAGATCCAGGCTAAATCAGAAAGTCATGAAGTACTCCCAAGTCCTTCATGTTTCTTCACTGAAAAAGCAACTAATCCAGTGTCCTCTTAGGGCAGAGATCTATGGACTGCAGGCAGAGGGATGTAGCCCATGCTCAGAAGGTGCCAATGCCCTGCTTGTCTCTCTGGGAAAGATAGCAGAAAAAAGGAACTGTTTTTTAAATGACAGTGAACTGTCTCTTAGGGAGAGCTCAGAAAGGGCTCAGTAGTCTAGAACACATATCTAGATTATTTCTGCCGAGGACAAACCATCCCCTGTCTCAGGGCTGAATTACCTCCAGGAAGTGATAACTGCTTATAGGAGGAGTTCTGTCCAGGCTGGAAAAGACAGCTAATGCCTGGTGACAAGAGACACATTTTCATAGCTCAGCTGGCTTCAACCCTCAGACACAGCAGTGACAAGTTCCTTGTCCCAGTACCCTAAATTACACAGTCTGCAGGCCCATGCCATTTCAAGAAGTCCTACGTGCCATAAAATCTAACCTGACGTTAACCTGCATGACATGGCCTGCTTTGCTGCTGTGTCTTGGCATACCTGCAGGCAGGCTGACATGCTTCACGTGGACAAAATAATGCAGCAGCCTTTATTAACAAAGTTAATGCCAACTCATGACAAAGAACACGGGAATGATTACTAACACTTAGTTGAATCCCTCGGGAAAATATCTGAACTGTTCTAGTATTTAACAGCTCACCATAATGCAAAATGATAACAAAGACAAGGAAGGCTTGAGTAGGAAATTGTCCTTGAAATGAACTTCTCCTGAGGAAGTACATTTGTTGTTCAAAACATTTTTCACAAAGTCAAAACAAACGCTGAAGTCCTGCATGGGAAGAGAGAAAAAGGAGAGGGAACATATCTGAATTTACACATTGAAGCCCAGCAAATAATGGATGAGAAATCAGAGCTGACATCAGAGCATAACCAGCAGTTTAGGACCTATTTGCATGTGGTTAGAAACAAAATTAGCCTCTGCTGCTGATGTCATTTGACAAACTTGCATTAGTGATGTGGATTGGCAGGATTTCCTTTCTTTTCCACATAATAAACACCCAGGGCACACCTGGGTGAACCTAGGGGAACCTGGGCACGTCAGGAACACTGCGGGGATGCACAGTGCTGGAGAGAAGAACATTCCACTCTGGAGCTGCACATGGAGAGATTACACCAGTTACCATCCTCTGTCTGCCCAGCCAGCACTCCAGCAGCACTCACTCAGAAACAGCAAACAGTGTGATGTTTATAGAGTCACTACACATAGTAAGCAAATACTACAGATAGTATGCAGAAAAAACAAACAGGGTTATTCCTTTTTCACCCCTCCAGGCAAAATAGCTGCAGCCTGCATGAATGCATCCAGCCTGTAAACCAATCAGGCACCCAGTGCAAAAGCTGGGGGCTACAAATAGTCCTCTGCATGACATAGGAGCAACCAATGCCAACTTACAGTCACATTTACTTTCCTCTGCAAGTAAATCTAATACTGTTTCAAGTTAAAACAATCAGCTAAAAGTAGAACTGAAGTTTAGTCTTTCTCATTTATTTCCAGCTTTATTTTATGCATATGAACACAATGTGTATATACCTTTTTTCCAACATATACTAGAATTGTACACTGAAAGCTTTAGAACACCCTCGCTATTTCAATTTCAGTGTGCTATGACAAGGAAAATCTATGCAATTAATCATGCTAATTCAAACGAGAATTTTTTTTTGGTTGTAGTGCTTTTACAATTGCCTCCAGACTTTATGCTTTTCATTAATACTATTAGTGCTACGGAATTACATACTTCTTATTTTATATGTGCTTTTCTGTAAGTCAACTAACAAAACTAATTAGTAGCCATGAAAGAGCATATTGATAGAATACAAATATATAAAACAGTTCAGAGAATTCTCAGGCTGAACCCTATATATCATGGGGATTTGCTTAGTACTCCAAGCTCATTTCCCTAATATAAATAAACATAGGTAAAATTGAAGATTTTAAACTTGCCTTTAAAAGACCATACATTTCCTGAATGAACGATTTTTAAATTACACATAAACACATGTAATCAATCTTTACTACACAGCTAGGAATTTAGCATCTGGTTGGGTGTTTTTTTCTTTCTTAAAGCAAGAGTTTGGCACTTGTAGATGAAAATGTACAATTAGCAACAATAACCTGGACTAAGATGAAAAGCAAATTTTACAGCATACTGCAATGACAGAACCACTGCAAGAGTTAAACAATCTACAAGCAGCAGCCATGCTCGGTGAGGCCCAGGCAGAATTTGGCTAACGAGCTTCACAAAAGCAGAGCAAAGGTGGGGAACATTTTCTGAATTTATTGTTACTGTTTTGAATATTATAGGGCAGAACAACACCTGGAGTGAGTGGATGAAAGAATGCTGGAGTCAATCGAACAGTGACAATTTACATTCACTTTGGGAATATGAATTGCACCAGACAAAGCTGAGTGTATCATGTGCGATGTTTCCTAGTGCTCTCCATTTCTTTTGCACTCCCACATGACTCTTCCCACAGGCTGTTCAACCCTGTCCCTAGCAGGGCTCTAGAATCTGTGGCAGACGAAACTGTAGGTCACATGGGTAGAACTTTTCCAAGCACCCCTGAGATGAATGCAGCACCAGGAGGCCACTGGGATTATTTAGTTTATTCTGACTGCCTGGACATGGGCTGAGATGTGTATATCAGGGCCAGGGGAACAGACCCTGCTTTGCTTGGTGAGCACAGAGATTTGTTAGTTCCCAAGTGACTCAAAACTTTTGGTCTCATTTCCTGCTCCATTGTTTGGGGCCACCAGAGTCTCAGGGAATTTCACCTGGACACCACTGCATCTCTCGTGGTCTGAGATCTTACCTGCGGTAGCTACCTGACCATGCAGCGTGTTGGAGCAGGAGAAGAACAGGAAGGTTATGTAGCAACCAGGCAGCACTAAAAGACATCACAATCCTCAGCAACAGCCTGATAGCCTCTACCACCCCATCATAACTGTGTTTGGAGGATGGCAGCACAAAAACCTGCCCTCATCACAGACTAGCATCACACAGCCTCATGCACCTGATTTCTGGGACTTGAGAGGCCTGCAAAATGCAAAGAAAATAAAAAGAGGAAAGCTGAAGAATGCCAAGTACACATAAAGTATGATTCCCTGAGGCTTTCAAAAATGCATGTAAAAACCCTACAGAGCCTTATCTCTTGGGAAGCTACTATTTATAAGCAGTAACAGGTAGAAATATTACCTTCTTGAAAGTGGAACCAAAGCTGCAGGAACAGCACTCAGAGCTGAATATCCCTGTTTATTTACAGAGGAGGTACAACACAGACAACAGCAGTCTGAGCCCCACTGGCTACCTTGCCAGCTTGCTTCGATGCCGACTTAGGAGGACCACCCAGGCGAGGGCATCGCAGGCTCCATGCCCACACAGTCTTTGGCCCTGCCTCTGAAGCTGCCAGCAAAGATGCCAGTTAGGGCCAGAAGGGATTTGGACACCTGTCTACTTTGAACACAAATGAGACCACCAACTAATGCTTTACACGCAGGCTCCAAAGCAGCTATCACTTTCCAACTTGACTTCTGTAGGCTGGATTTGAACTACTGACCTGGAAGCAAGTGGCTCATTTATGCTTGGGCTGCACAGCCTGAATTCCTCCCCCTCCACTTTCTGATTCTCAGCCTTTCCTCTCTTGACAAAGAGAGGCCACAGACATTTGGGAAAGAAGCAACAGCCACCAGAAAATAGAATTAAAGCATAACAAGACCAGGCTTCAAAATGCACATGAAGATAAAGGGAAGTTTTGGCAGGAGTGAGGATGATGGGGGAGGGGGCGAGGGGATGCTAACAGGTGGCCAAAGGCAGGAGGAGGAGGAGAGAGGGAAGGGAAGCAGACAGCCTGCTCCTTCCGGCAGCCCTGCAAGTTTCTCTTGCTTCCGCCCCATAATGTTTCCTTTGCTATAATAGAGTCAGATGCAAGCTACACCAAAGGACAGAACTGGAAAGAAGCACAAGCATTTACTCTTTTGTGTCGCATTTACTGTGCTTTCCTAATTAAAAACAGCTTCTGATGCATGTCTAGCTTCCATAGACTGAATGTGGCTATTTGAAATGCTACCCAGATACTTGTTTTTTGCCCACAGTTCTCTGGACACCCTTTTCAGGGTCTCTATACAATTATGCTTTTTTAAGCTTCTGCTTCACTTATTTCCCTACTTTTATGCCATTTTACATCCCACTATCATTCTCCCCATCATCCAGACTTGTACCTCTCTCTCACTCTCTCTCTCTCTCTCTCCCCCCGCTCACTTCCTCTCTATTTCTCTCTCTCTCTCTCCCTCTCGTTGTGCTGCCACAATCCCAAACTCCCAGATGGGTCAGAGAGGCTGAAGGAAAGAGATTTTAGACCAGGACTGACCAGGGGCAGATGCTATTTTCAGCACCAATGCTCATGAGTAAGTTGGATGTTGCAAGGGCAGGAAAAACAGAAATTATTTTGGTGTTTGAGGAATAAATGGAGCAAAGATGAAAGAGCCTCTGAGCTACTTTTTCTACAGGGAGAACACACACACACACCACACACTGTCCTGCTTGGCAACCTAGGGTCAACAAAGTTTTGGCGCAGGTAACCAAAAAATGGCTAGTTTTCACAGAAAAAAGAATTTCCAAGCTTCGCAGACTGCCTCACCAGCTCCTACCTGTTTTTCCTGTGCTGCATAAAGAGGAGGGTACCAAATGAGCTGAAAAACCTTTCTAAAACTTTTACAGTTTTACCTCGTGGCTCAACCCACTGCCAATGATGTGAGGGGGGGAAAAAAGTAAAAATCATCCAGAATTGGTTAATAAACCCTAATGTTGGCTTGATCAGAACTAAGTCTGCTGCAGCAGGAACATAGCACCGAGTGTCCTGCTTCTGAAACATCTGGCAGCATATTGGTCAGATCCCAAGGTTATCAGTGGTGAAACAGACTGCTCCAGTAAATCTGGGTTGGGAAGACTAGTGGGTTCATGTGGCAAAGGCGATCAAGAGGGTATTTCTATTTCAAATTTGTTGGAAATTCAGGGAGCTACACTGGGAAGCCGAGGAAGCAAGAGGCAGCGTGGGATGAAAAGAGAGCCCCGTTGGCTCCCATGCTAGGTGGTGAGACTGGGATGGACAGTCTCATTTGAAGCAGCAGCTGCTCCAAGTCTACCCAGGTTTGTGAGCTTGGAGAATCTTGTGGAAAAAAGGGCGAGAAGGGCTTGCTCACTAGGCAGGATTTTCCAAGTTCTCAGAATTCTAATTATGATGGTGGGCGAGGGACGGCGGTTTGCCAGTGTACCCTTGGCAACCTGTTTATATGGCCTTTTAAGTTAATGCAAGGTATAGGTAAAATATGAACTGACACAGATTTGGCAAATCTCACACTCCTTCAAACACTCCTTTACTATGTCACCTTTCCACTGCCCAGTTCTCAGATGCACACACTGGGTTATGCCTCTCTATACATAAGAATTTGCATTAGGGACAGAGGTGATGCCAATAGGAAGCCATCAGTCTTTATAAAGTTGAGTCATTTCTTCTGAAAAGAATGAGAGGGGAAAAGCCCTTTGATGGGCCAAATGCTGCTCCCCCTGATGCTGGCATAAATCCTGAACATCAGTGAATATTACAAAGGCACTGCTCAGGATTTATGCCACATAAGTCAAAGCAGAACGAGGTCTGAGAACTGTTTATTTATTTTTTTTTTTTTTAATGAAGGCTTTAAAATAAACCATATGGATTTTCACTTATATTAGATGTGTAAAGAGGTCTCTAAAGAGCAGTTTGTAAAAGCAGAGGAAACTTATACTGTGCATCAGACCATACAGCAGAGCCAGGAATGCCTCTAAAGCCCTGCAAGAGGCATTCAGCTCTGCAGGCAGTGCCCGCAGTGACTCTGGCTCGGGCAGAAGCACTGTGTGCCTTTAAGCACAAGCTGGTGCACCATGTAGCAGAGAGGCTGTAGATTCAGCTGTGTTCTTACCTCACTTTCCCTTCTGCAGTGACCTCACCCTGTTACAATGCCACTATTCATGCAGATGGGGTGGAAGACTGCATACAAAAGTTTCATTTAGGCACATAAACACGAATATTTAGCCTGTTTGATTAGAAATGAAAGTCAAATGCTTCTACTTTTTGCAATTTGCAAGACTTTTTTAGTTTTTAGTAATCCTGATTTTAAGGGCAAACATTGAAAAACAAGACAATGAACCACATGTAATAATTTCTCTAATAACCATGTTAATATTCTTGTCCTAAGTGATGCCGCAGCAGCTTCTCTTGCTTAAAAATATCAGCAAAAGAGGGAAATAGAGCACATGCAAACCTCAGGAGTGGATAGAAGACTAGTTCTTAAAAAGCAGCCCTGAATCTGATCCTCAGCAGGTGTAAACTGGTGCCGCTGAAGTAAACACAGCTCTATAGACACTTCTTACTCCTTGCTGAAACCCTAAACTCAAGCTGCTAGCCACATACATGCCATTTCACTAAGTGGTTGATGTCCTTCTGTCCCTTGCACAGTTTTTAACCATGCAGTCATGAAAACTATAGAATTAATTTAGAATTAATTTAGAATCAATCCACTGTTGAACTTTGTGAAACTTAGGATCTGACTGCTTACTTACACCACCTGAATCAGCCACCTGGCTGGGCGGTCCACTGGTGCCACTAGATAGTTGTTCAGAGAACCTCACATTAGGCTGTAATTAGCTCTTAACCTAAGTGATCTGTTAACCCTGTTAGGAGCTCTGGGTCCTGATTTAGACAGGTGCCCCTAATCGGGCTATGCAAATAAACCCCAGATAGTTTCCATACCTAGACCTGACATTCCACCAATTTCAAGTGAAGATGAGCAATTAAATCATTTGCACCCTCTCTGCTCAGTGGTTCTCAGCCTCAGCTACCATGTCAACATCACAGTGTTAATTCTGAACAGCTCCATGGGGTACAGTCATTTGTGTTGACTGTGTTTTGTATACTTGGATGGTTACTGCTACATGGCTGAGGTAGTCTGACTGACTTCTGCTGCCCATGGGTTTTCATGAGCTTTTCATGGGCTGTATCTCTTCATAACAAGAGTTTCTATCACATGCTGCTATGTATAAGCAATCGCACAACACAGATGGTGGGACTAAATTGCAGCAAAATGGAGCTGTTTACAGAAATTGTGACACTTCTCACTGCTCCAGAATAAGAGCACTCCAGTTTTTCATGGGTGTCCAGAAACACAGAGAGTCTTAAGTTCAAATAAACAGATCACGATTTACATGTGTAGTGCATTCACCACGACAGCTATTCATGTGTGGCCTAAGCATAAACATATTTCAAGTAAAAGGAACCATTTAATTTGACTTGGGTAATTCTAGGGGTTGTTCCCACCACTGGATACATAATTTTCTTTGGCCCTCTTCAAAAGAGCCCTGATGCTTTTCTGTTCAGCTCACTTGTTGTACTGTACATGTCTTTCAAAATTCCTGCCCTCCTTCAAAGGCCAAGTTCCTGCCCATAGATGAGATTGTTTTCAAGTTTTCTCCTTTGAAAGTTTCCATGGTTTACATCCTTCTTTGATATTTTTTTTGGTCTTCTTCCTCCCCAGCTTGTTAATAAAAAGCAGAGGGGATGAATTTCAGTCCTGTGAGCAGTTTGAGAAGGGACAGAACTGTCCACCACAACTCAGGAACTGAGGCCTGTCAACACTCTAGGCATTGCTGGCCGACACTGTCTACAGAATCAGCAAAATATTTTGCCGCTTCTCCGTGCTCTCCATCCTCAGTAATCTTTTATTCCCTCTCTAACCACAGTCTTGGATCCTTAGACAGCCCCATAAACATCTGGAATTACCCCATCTGTTACTGCCAAATCCCAGTCTGGTGAACTGTGTCAGGTTCTTAAGGACATCGCCCAGATCAAGGTAATAATAATGGTAGAAGCAAGATAATGGCTAGCTCCCAAATGGGACCTTGATGCCCACAGAGTACTCCCTTAGCATCCAGCGAAGACTGAGGCTGACAAAGGGTAAGCACCAATACAAAATACCTTGGGAAAATGATCTCCCGGGATCACCTGATAAATGACTGCTCTTCTGTCTTGCCTTTCCTACATTTGCAGTTTTCCCACTTACTGTCAGGGAGGGACAGGGTTACCATGAGAAAAGGAAACAACAAACTTGGACCATGTAAAGTAGATCTGAGAGGCGACTTTCCCTACAAATTTGTTAGCCAGTTAATCAAACACATCTTTACACTTATTAATCTCAAACCGATGGTGTTTAGAATTTTACAAGCAATTTAGGTTGATCATTTACACAGACTCCTCCAGCTGTTCTGCTGAAGCAAGTCCACCAGTAGCATTTATCAATTCACATTTCTGGATGGATTATGGGTCCCATTTACCCCAGAAGAGCGTCGCACTAGCCTAATTTTGCTGTAATCTGCTCTCACCAGCTGTATTGTGTGACCCCCTCATACACAGCAACACATGACAATAACTTTTCTATTATAAAGAGGTAGAGTCACAAAACCCTCTTTTCCTTTCATATTTGCAGGGTATGCTGAGGGATACCTAAGCACATGGTGTGTGTTGCAAACCATCTCTCCTTCTTCACTGGCTAGTGGGAAACATTCACACACATTTTGGCATCTGGTAAGGGTTTAAGAATTCCTCATCTTCCACCCAAAGAATCATCTTTCAAATCAAGATGAACTCTCAAAAGATGACAACTCTGACCCAAAACACATTTTAAATGCTGCACTTGCAGAAAACTGATTGTTGCAAGATTCCACTGTGATGACTAAGCAAATGTTTGGAAGAGCCCAAAAACTGCAGAAAAGAAAATTTTAGCATTGTTATTCAATGTAAATTCATCCCTGACAGATTAGATTTTACCCAGTGGCACTTTCAATTACATGCTTCAAATAAGGTTTTAATTTAGATTTAATAAGACAGTTATTGCATGCAAATTAAATACTAATGGATTATTAAAAACATATTTTCTGCAGGTCTAACAATCCCATAGTAAGCACATCTATCTAAACCTGAATACATATGGTTTTAATCAGTCATTGTAATTAAGTTAAAACATAATTGTTGGAAGTTGAAATATGTGATTGGACTCAAGAAGACAATCGCAGTATGTCTACTACACAAACATGGACTTGATGGAAGAATTAATAGAGAATAATTGCATTTATCTGCTAAATAATGGTATTGATTTAAAAGTATTCAGGTCATACATATTAATTGTATTTAAAGAGAAAAAGGATATAGAAGAACAAATACATTGCATTAGCAGACTCATACATAGGACTAGTCAATAAATTGCATTTCTTTGAAAAATGAATCCCGACTAGAAGATATTTCATTTTTCTTACACACAGATTTTTGCTTAGAAGTAGTAGAGTATACTTTTTATATAGTGTCTATTAACAAAAATATCTCTATGACTTGCCAAGAATGATGTCACATTTTTAGTCTTTGGCCAATTCCTTAGCCAATTGGAGTCTACTTCTGAAGCATGTAAAACTCTTTCAAAAAATCTGGCAGCCTCATTGAACACTTCTACACATATTGATGTATTAGGTACCCCTAGCAACCCAGTAAACAGAAAATAATCTGGAGATTTATCTTAACTAATGAAATAATTTAGTAATTACAGATATTTTAATTAGCATTGGTAAGGATATCTTTAAAAACAATTGATTATTTAATGGCCAACCATGCTGTTGCTCTTAATCACAGAAATCACTGTTACAGTGAAGCCCTAACCATGCCTGAATCCATGCCAAGGGAATATGGGCAAAAGAGAAAGCCCTCATTGTGACACCTGTAATTCATCCTTAGAACTCTAGAATGATAGAACTGAAGCAAACTAAATGCACTGAAATTATTACTGGCTTTTTCAGATAATCCTATATTTCTCTGGACTACTGACACAAGCCTGCAAATATAGAGAGATCAAGTCCATTTTTCTGCAATGCAGGGATTACCAGCATTTGTTAATCTATTCATACTTTCTGCTCTTGGCACATCCCTCTGAAAATCTTTTGCAGAACGATCATCTTGGGAAGGGAATAATTTCCCTTTAGTTGCATCAGCGCAAAAGTGGAAATGAGGACTCTCACAGCAGGAACCCCCTGTTAAATACCTTGGCACAAGATATGGCAACATAACAGTCAAAACCTAATCACATGAAAAAAGAAAATTAATTTGGTGGTCTCCCTGCACACGCCAGTTGTGAGTACTTTAAAGCTGCTCTCTGGGTCTGTGCTATGGCAGCAGGACAACCACTGGGAAAGAAAAAAAAAGGTGCTGCAAGCCAGACTAGAGGTACCTTGGCAGGCTCTGTGGGTAAACTTGCATTGCTCCTGCCAGCACTACAATTAGGAGATGCTATCATCCCCTCGAATTCACCAGAACATGCAAACTTTTAAAACAAACAAGCAAATCAACCACACAATGAAGTAATAGGCTGTTTTGCATCCCTCCTGGCACAGATTCAGCCTCATTCATCTGATAGCCATGCTACTGAAACCAAAGCACAGAAAACTCAAAGTCAAACAAATGAAAACGCTTAGACTTATTCCTGTACTCACTCTCCCGGACAGCGCAGGAAAGGAGAGACAATAGAGAACATTTGCAGCGGTATCTGTGGGATGACAAACACTTCAAGCCATTCCACAGCATAAGCTCCGACCTAAACGCTTGTGCCAAGTCTCAATGACATGCTTCAGTAACACGAATTGCTTACTGTCGGGCTTCATTTAACCATCCTGCTTCTAGCAGTTCTCTGAACTATGGCTTCTTCTCCTCAAGAATACAAAAGCCCAAGGTATGAGTTCATTGCTAAAGAACGAAAGCATCTCAGCAGCCCAGGCTGCCTGGTGATTTGCTGAGCTCCTCTGAGCCAGTTGTGAGTTTTCTTCTAATTTAACTGTTAAAGTTTAAGCTAAAAAGAATCCACTCAGTGAAGCACTGTATCTGTGCAAGCATGACCCTAATCCAAGCCAGGAACAACTCCCCAATAAGATTTGTTGTTAAACTGGGGAAAAATAGTGCTCTTAAAACACTACAGTGTTTACAGTAAAGACTGAGGTTATTAGGGTTTTGCAGAAATGCTGTGGTTTGGTCTCACCTCTACAAGAGATGCAACTGAAGTGCCTTTTTATGCTTTTTATGAATCACTAGACAGACAACACGCTTTTTCCCACAGAATGTTGCATTTGCCTCAGTGCTCCAAAGCAATCTGTAAAACTTGCCTCTATCGCTGACTAATTATTACTGTTGAACAAATATTTTTCTAATGCTTATATCTGAAGCCATCAGACAAACTATAATGTGTGACCAGCCTTTGTATTTGGTAATAGCCTAATGTGGCAGAGTCAGAATCTATTCATTAGCTCCGGCAGGCAGCTCCAGCCTTCTGTGCAAGGAGCAAAGATTAATGCAGACATTGTACTCAGGGTGGCCCTCATACTGCAAACCCCATGGTTTCAGCTTCATCTACAAATCCAGAAATCTTTTTGTCTTTGCTGAGGAATAACACCATTAATGAAACAAAACAGTGATACTCATAAAGAGACACTACAATCCCCAATTTCTGCTTTATTTACACATAAACGAGGATATTCCTCCTACTTGGTTTATATGATATACCACTAACTATTTCCTGTCCTCCCAAATGGACTGGGACAATTTTTTTTATTGAGATGTGACTGACAGGTGGGAAAGGAAATGAACCTACTTAGTAATGTAAATAACACCTGCATGCAAAATAGTACTATATTCCCAGAAAACAATTCAGGCATTTAGGCATATCTTTTGCCCTCTCTTCTTCACAATAAGCAGTCTTGTTGTATAATGTACTGTACTTTCCCACATTTCCGGTTTGCATTTTATCTTGTTAGCTAACAGGTTATTTCTGGCTTTTTGAGGTGGTTTAGTTGATGTCATTCTTTTAATCCTAAATATTTGTTCCTTATTGTAAATTTATCCTTGACACTTAAGCTCATGCTGATAGAAAAAAGTAATTTAATAGAGCAATTTAAGGCTTGGATCCCCAAGCTACTTGAGCATCTGCTTAATTAGATTCTGAAATCACACTATGAAGAAGCACAAAGACTCACAGTCTAACTGTGCACTGGGATGTTTATTGTCTGGATTCTCTGTGTTTTAATTTCATTCTATATCTGCCATCCATTAGCCAGGCACAATATGTAAACACTAGTAAACATTATCTAAATTGAACTGTAAATACAACACACAATTATTCTGAATTAAAGTTTAGTAGATTTTAAGGAAATAAGATTTCCTAAGAATACCATGCTTACACTATCCATGCCTTCTGAATGTATTCAGTTAGCTTAAAAGCAAAACAGAGACAGTATATCTCTTGCAGAGCTTCTCAATGACACCAGACAGACTACCCAACAGGTCTTAATAGCATTTTCTTTTACTGAAACAAGAGGCTGAAAAAAAGAAGGTGTTCAACTCCATTCCTCCTTCGATATAGAAAATATATATTCTCAAAATGGAAGGAATGAAGTTTTTACAAAATTATGAGTTCATCCATAATTTCTTAAATTATGTTTTTCATAATTCTTTTATGTGTGGGATTGACAGGATTTACATTACTGTAATAAATTTACTTTCTATTTTCTTTCTTCAAAGCAAAAGAAGTTAAATTTCAGTAACAATTATGGCCTCGGGGAATCTAGGGTTTCACTCACACAATGGCAGTGAATTTGCACAGTCCAAGACATCCCAGGAAAGCCATGAATAAATGTCAAGATATCCTATTTCTCTACTGTGTATACTTCTCCATCTCATGGTAGCTTTGTTTCAAGTACACTTCATTTAGAGGTTCCCATTCCTGTGAACTCAGTTTGCACCACTAGAAGTATACCAGCAAAGTCTGGAGTCCTCTGATTGTCCCACATGCACATCCTCAACAGCCCCCTGTCCTGCATATTAAGACTCACTCCATCCTAAACAGCCTCCCCAGACAGTGGGGAATCTTCCCATTGCTCAGGGCAGAATTAATGCATTTGCAAGGCAAAATAAAACCACACACACCTTAGTACTATCCAAGAGTAATGCCTAAAGAAGCAGCAGCTGCATCCCCTGTGGCCACATGAGATGACATCACGGGTCCTTCCAGCCCCAGAGCTGCCAGTTCCCCTGGCCCTGCCAATTCAGAGGTCTTCCTGAATTGAACATGCAAGTGATTTCTGCCCTCCAAACATCACCAAAGCCATTAATCATGACCTCATGGTATACACAAGGAGAAGAAAGAAAGAGAGTGGCAAACTTGTTTCTTAAGGTCCCTTTGCTCTTTCCAAGTATTTCTAATAGAGAAATTTCTTCAGTGCCTACATGTATATATATATGTGTGTTATTATGGAAAGGTAAGAGGAGTGATTTAAATGTTTCAAAAGCTGAGAAAGCTGTGCCTTCAAGCAGATGAGGTGTCAAAGCCTGCTGAGCATTTACACACTGTCAGAGCAGAGCCCGGAGCAGGGACTTGCTCAGAAGCAGTGACGGGAAGCAAAATTAATCTGGAAGGAACACATGTCTAGTGGAGTTCATAGAAAGGCTTTGTGCATGCCACAGGGCATCAATAATATACCTTTTGTTAGATATAATAAAGTCTTGGCAAAGACAGGTGATGAGTCAGGAAGCACAAACAAATACAGTCTCTGAAAAAGTAAGGAAAACAACTGCAGCCCGTTTCAAATTTAAAAGAAATATTACCAAATCAAAAGCAACATCTGGCAATTGGTCTTCCCACCACCCCAATTTAATTCTTACTGTGCTCCATTAGTGTTCAGCAAAGTCCAAAAGCCATGAAAGACAGGCAGTTAGGAGCTCCTACCCTTAGACAGATGAGGGATCATTTGTCCCTTAAGGAAGCTTCTGAATATAGAGCAGAAACACCCTCTGTGAAGTTTCCAGAATGGAAACCAAAATATTTCTCTGAGGATATTTTTCCTCTGCTCTTGGGCTGGTAACCTGATGTGCACCTTCTCTCTTGAACTCTCTTCTCTGGGCACTGGTGTGGTTGCAGCCTGTCTGGTTGCAGACCATGCAAAGGGTCCCAGAGCAGCCAGGGGCTGGCTCACCTGGGAAGTCAAAGGCAGGGAAATCTGATTCACTTGGCATTTTGAACAAACCGTTCACATGGACACAAGAAGCTAACTCATCTTAGCCAAGGGAATAGATCAGGCTGTTCAACTTCCATCCTAAAAGTTTGCTGGGCTGTGCCTTGACAAGAGGGATCCAGCACAGAGGGTGAGCACTGAGGACCTGACAATCTGTGGGCGCTGTTAGGAGCTGACACAGGAGGCATCAGCCTCGCCTGCGCTGTTGGGCTTGGAGTCGCAGAAGGGTGTGGAGATGGCAGGCAATGTGGAAAGCAGTGGTCAGTGCTGGGCGTTCTTCGTCTCATAAACGCTGCTAATGCATGGTACTGCAAGCAATGTCACACACATTAAGCCAAAGGCACCATTTCTCCATGTTTGAGGGGGCCTTTAGGGCTGCCCTAACTGAAAATGGGGCCTTTTACATTCATTTGAGGGAAACAACCCCCATGCTATTACTTAACTTAGAGTCGTCAAAAAGTACTAGGCTACTAATATATCATAGTGACATGTCTCAGTAAAGCTTTGGAGAGAGAGAAATGCCAGTGGAAGACAGGTTTTATGGTGGGGATGTCCCTAGGCCAAATTCATCCTCTGCAAAACTGTGTTGACACCATTAAAGATACCCTAAGGATGAATTAGACTCATTACATCTTACATTACATAATGAGAGCTGTATAGGGGAATTTCTTACAGTTTTATTCCTAGACCTTCTAATATTAAACAGGATTTGTCCACTCCTAACTTCAAATGAAGTTTCTAAAGCATTTCAAGGCATACATCACCTAGATTATGTAAAACTAATTTATGAAACGGGTTTCCAAAACGCAGATGCTTCACTGATATAAAACAAATTTATTAAACAGGTTTCCAAAACGCAGATGCTTCATTGTTTGGTCCAGACTGTTTCCCCACATTTCTATCTGCTGTTAAACTGCAGCTGAAGCCCCACTCAGGACAAGACTGCACTTTCCATCTAGAAGTGAGCCCCAAGATATAAGAACATAAAAGCTTCTGAGACCTTCTGATCTCCAGAGAACAAAAATCTCTGTGGCCAATGATAAAATAAGCCATTCATACACTGATAGAACTCTTCCCAGAAAAGCCATATTCATCTGTTTTCTTTTAGGTATAAGAGAAATAAAATTCAAGGCAAAGGACTTGTCCTTGTGGATTAAACATAGGTAAAATGGAGTATATACAACAAAGCTGAAGACTGCCCGTATGGTTGCAAGCTCTGTGGTGCTTTCAAGCCTCCAGAGTAGAGCTCAGTTTGACATTGAAGCAGTAGAGGCTGGTCATTCTCTCAAACTTGACAGAGTCATAAATCCAAGGCACTGTGCAGCCAGGCACAGAGTTGTTTTTTTTTCCAGGATGAGAACACATCTGAAACAACACGCTCAGAGTATGGTATTATTTACTTGCAGCTGAACTTAGGAGATCGGGTAGCTGCCTCAGAAATTATCCCAATTATTTGAAATTGCAGTATAGTGTTAGTATCCTGTCAAAAGAGAGGAGTGCAAGAGGCAGAGTAGTGGGAAAAACTAAGATGGCTTTTTTTTTAATAAAGCAAAATGAACCAAGGCAAGCATTCAAAAATAAGTTACTGAAAACCATTTTATAAACTAGCTTTAAAATCTCTTAATAGCATTAGCTTACCTTTTGTTTTGTCTGAAGAAATATATATGAACCAATAATGTTCTCATGAGATTTCATTACTGAAAAGGCTCATTAGAAAAGGCATTAAAATACTAATTACCTCATAAACTATTTAGTTGTGTACCCACTGGGATAGTACTTACGAGTGCTCAAGCTCTTCATAGATCCAGCTAATCAATTAATGCTCATTACAATCAGAAAGAGTATGCAGACTGCAGCATGCAGGAGAAATAAATAAGTCAGAGGTTAGCAAAGAAAGTGATTTGGCTGTAATCGAGCCTTCCTTTGTAACACAACTGTTGTCTGCTACGATTTAATTTTAATCAGCCTTTTTGGTACTTCAGGCAACATGACTCTTGTCTCAAGAATCTCAGCTATTGTTATTACTCCTCAAAGTACATAATTTATTATGGGAGATACATCAAATGCTACATGGAGATTCAAGTGGGCAGGTAGGGTTTTCACTGATACCATGCTAACATTACCTGCTGGGTGTGTAAAACCAGAGGAGAGGATCTTGGGGGTGTGTCCTGAGTGGCTTTCTCCATCAAAGAGGAGCAGCCACAGAGACATGCTAACTGTCCTGCAAAGCCCACCATCAACCCTACTCCAAGGCTTGGGAAGCATCAGGAGATGTCTGCTGCATCTCTGTCTGCAGAGATGACACATATGCCCCTTCACCTAAGGAGCAGCAGGACTGTGGTCTGTCTTTCTTCACTGGGTATGGTGGCCCTGTATTAGAACTGGAAGCACCTGGAGCCTGAATAGAGCCTGTTGGGCTCCTCTCCTTCCCTTTTGCCTCAGCCTCTGCAGGGAGGCTCCTAGAACAGTGCTGTCACCATTAGCGTGGATATGGTCCATCACTTGTGATGGTAACACCCCACTTAGAAACAAAGCATGGAGAATGACAGGAGGCACCTCATGATTTCAGGCAAATGCTGTTTCCCAGCTACATGTGCATCATGATTTCTACTGTCCTGTAACTGGCAGGAGGCTCAACAGAACCCACAGCAGATTTTTTTTAAACAGAATTTAGAATCTGTTTAAAGACATCCAGGTCTTAATCTTGGTTCTTTATCATCTCCTTCACATCTTCAACTCAATAGAGCTTCACTTTTGCTTCATACCTCAAAAGTCCCTGCAGGGAGATCTCACATGCTCCAGAGAAATGCATGTTCATGATTTTTTCACTGTGGAGGGAACAAACCAAAGATAGGAGGAAGCTGAGGGCTACTTCATCCAGCTGGTCATCACCCAGGTTGCAGTGACCAGGAGCCCTGGGGATAGCTTTCCTCCTTCACTCCTATAGGAGGGAAGAACATACTGGATGGGTACTACAAGTTATAGCTATGTCATTTAGATTTTTGTGGGCAGTATTAAACTAGCAGCATGAGTCACATACACCAGTTTTACTAAGACCAGCATAAACACATACTGAATTTTAAGTGTAGTAGAAAAGGAAGTTTTACTTTCTAAAATCTTTAAAATGAGATTAAGCTACCTTACTTTCTTATTTCTTATTTAAATGAAGGATTTCAGTAGCCTTCAACAATCCCAGTAACCACAAATTTCACCAAAGGCAATTCATTCCTATTTTAATTCTCAATACCGATGTGGTTATACTCCTTTCTTCACATAAACTCTAGATTACCTCTGGGAACTGTGTATGCAACTAATTCAAACATTGTTTGGATCAAGTTTCCAATCAAACTAATCCACCACTAACATGATTTAGAAGACTGACAAGCCCCAGCAAATTCACATAGCCGAACAAACTGCTTTTTCTTTGTGCAAATGGTAGTCACTCTAAGTGTTAGTAAAGTCCTCTTTCGATAACACGCATGGATTTTCAGACATTTATTTTTCTTCAGCATTCTAAAGTATTTCAGGAAAAGTGGTTTCTAAACAGAAGATAAGGTAATACACAAATAAATAGATGGACAAAGTTAGCCAAACAGGCCTAGATAAGATTATGCTTGCATAGCAAAATTGCATGGAATGGAGGAGGAATAAAGATCCACCATAACCACAGGAAAGAAAAATGGACATGTGCACAAATGTGAACACATTCAAACATCTGACCAATAAACCTAGGGCTTCTCAGACTGTCAGCTCTTACTATTGCCTACCACTGCCTTTAGTTTAAGTGAAGTACTCAGAACCCCAGATTTTGCACACATCCATATATTAATGTTTTGGCAGGATTTTTTAATTTAATAAAATTCCTGGAAGATTAAGTTAGAGCAGTATCTGTTACAAACCTCCAAATAAATAGTTTTCTCTCTGACATAGTCACACACTGCACACTGCACCAGCCTGCAGAGCAGCTGCACACATCCATTAGATGGAAAGCAGATCAGGACTTCCCCCACCCTCACCCTGGGTATCTCCTGGCTGCTTTGTTGGCAGCCAAAACAAAGTTTACGCTCAACCTCATGCTAAAGAGCCTCTGTTAACAGTCAGGGAACACAGTCCATCCTCTTCACATACATTTCTCCTGAACCACAAGCAGCACATAAAGCAGACTCTAGTCAAATCCAGTAATGATGCTAAGTATTTTGGGAAGAAAAAAAAAAAAAGCAAGAAGTTGGCACGGTAAGGCGAATGTCATACTTCAGTGTATAGTGGTGTTCTGTCAGAAGCCAGACATATTAAAAATATTTACATAATTTAAAATAATTTGTACAGGTCTAGTAAAGTCTATTTTAGGCTTTGGGCTTTAATAAAAGTTTAAACATTTGCTAGATCCCATTGGACTTCATGTGTAACCTTGGCATTTAAGGGCAGTATTGAGGATATGCCATTACTAAACTTTTCATATTAGTTTGAGTGTGAACTGAAATACCAAAATAAAAATATAACAATATTTCTCGCGACTTGCAAACAGTCCTGGACTTTATATGTATTTCCAGATGGGAAACTAAAAATGTACTCTATGTTTGCACATGTATATTCAGAGGTGGCTTGTAGTCTAAGTTAAACATTCCAGCATAATGTGACCTAAATATAACAACATGAATCATCCATCACTTTCAAAGAAATATCTGGCAATTTTTCATTATGAATCAGTAGGGACAGATACCAATACCTGTCACAAAATTCCTGGTGGTTGTTTGGTATGATAAATCAATTATAAAAATCTTCTGATATTATTTTAGGGATTAGGGAAAATAATGTATCCTTAAATATTATGTAACAAACACCTACAGGAAACTGAATTGAAAAATGAAGTCAGATAAAGTTCATATGAGACTCTGGAGCAGTTGTCAAAACTCCAATATGCAAGAATAAGAGGCAAATATGTACTAAATATTTAGTGTGTAAAATGCTATAAATAACCTTCTCACATATGTTCTGTAGTTAGAATGCACGTAGTCTGTACAACATTCTGTAAAATACAGAATATGAATTCCAAATAAAAAATATTGAAGCCAAAATTAAAAAAAAATGCTTACCTGGCAGTCTCAAATTCTTGAAGGGTCAAATCTCACTTAAAGGAAATTTTGAGATTAAGAAGAATAAACTAGTTTATTCTACCAAGTTTACAGCTGAGGATCAGGGCTAAATTTAAAAAGTAATATTTGACTATACCAAAAATCTTGACTCTGGTTTTTAAAGGTAGAGGATTATGATATTCTATTTTAAGTTGCTTATGGGGCTTGTCTCCTTTCTGAACACTCATTTTGGAAAACTAAAATGGAGAGGAGTTGCAGTGAAAAGGTGGATGTTTGGGTTTAAATCATTTCCAGAAGACCAAACAACAAAAACTGTGGGAATCCTATCTGCTGCTTTCTATTTTACAAAAGCTTTTTTTTTTTCCAACATAATTTTAGGACCAAGCTTTCATGAATGAAATGTATATCATGAAGGTAACAACCCTAAGTTAAAGTACTTCCCCACTGATATTGGTTACTAAATAGAGAATCTGATACTATCTTAAAGTAAGATTTGTGGAACAATTTTTCAATATGAAAAAGAGTAGGTTTCAGTGTGACTTTGATATAAAAAATGGGAGAAAAAAAGAGCACATCCATGACTAGAAAAGGAAGGTTTTGCACAAACTGAATTCTATTCTTAATAAACCTGACAATTTTTTAGTCAAATCTTCAGGCTAGTTCACCTTCAGCTAGTCAAAGTCCATGCCTCTGCAATATTCCAGCTATGTCCAGTATTTCACTGTCTTCCTCGTAATGTAAGTTCTTTGAAACTATTTAAAAGCAGAGTAACTTGGATGTGCCCTCATTGCCAGAGTCAGTCCTCAGCACATGAGGAACAAACGGAATAAAGGCAGCTCAGGTCCCCTGGGGGGGCATGCTGTAAAGTGGGCTGTGCAGCACTCAGCGTAAAGGGGACACAGAGTGCAGAGGACACAAGTAAGCTGCATCCCATCCAGTCTGACTACAGAGCACACTTGGGAAGACTATTCATAGCATTTTATACATTAAAATCTCAGATAAACTTTACTGGCCAGAAATTTGCTAGTAAAAACCAGAGCTGAGCATAGTTTGCTGTGTAAGTATTTCCAGGGTGGGAGACCCAGCCTGTCCCAGGTTTTTAAATTACTTCCTCTGAACATAAATGAGAAGTTGCACTAATGAACATCTGGAAGACAGTACATATCCTTCCCAGCACCGGGAGCTGTCACCGGCCGTATCTGACAGAAGAAACAACAAATGCTGTGACCAGTCCCTCGGACTGCACACAGCTTGTAGCAGGGTTTCAAATATGTCTGTGATCTTAGAAGGAGCTCTGCAGGGGTATTCGATAGTCCTGGTTTGGATATGGTTGACATTATGTGAAAGTAAGTGCTCTCCTGAGATTTCAGTGAAAGCCACGATGCCAGGGAAGCTGATCTCACAAAGCTTCCATCATTTCAGATGACAGAAGTCTCAGAAGATCAGTTAATTTTTGTCATTCTGATTCAAAATCTCATCTGTAAAGTTCAGGAAATTTCAGGGGCATTGAATCCAAACACAAGGCGTCACCTTCATGCAGATTTGAATCCTAAATTTGAGCGTGCAATAAGCTTGAGGAGTTCAGTCTTCCCATTCTTTCACTAGTCATGAAGAAACAGTGTATTTCAACAATTATATTGATATTACCAACGTTAATATTAACTTGAAAAAAATATACATAAATTTTTCTCAGACAGAAGTTGTATTTTCTGGAACTGGCAGGAAGAAATTCTTCTGTGCTTGTTTCAGCTCTTCCACTGACAAACTGTGTGGCCTCTAGTGAGTCACTTAAATTTTCTCTCTCAGTTCAACCGTCTGAAATTATTTATCTCACAGGAAGACTACCATAATTAATAAACCGCTTCATTAGCTAGTACATAGTTTTTAGAAAATACTTTTTAAGCCTGCCTACAAAGAAGAGATTTATTGCCATGAGAATTTTTCTTCCAGCTCTTGTGTCCTCAGTGGTTAAAATATGGGGCTGGTAAAGTGTGTAAAACCATCTCCTCCACACAAAGCCCATCACTTGTCATGAGATGCACCAGCACATCCCAATCAAATGCTGGGCTTAATGTGCAACAGCCCAAAGCACAAAACAATTTCTATTATTCGTGGATCTTGCAAAAATCTTGGAAAATGAAAGCTGTACATATTCCAAGCAAGAGACTGAAATATATCGGTGTGAAGCAGAACTTCCCTGTAACGCAATCATGTTTTTATTTTTACAGTTTCCTTCCCTGGCTTCACTACCATAAGGGTTTTACTTGCACCAGTTCCCACTGACACACAACTTTACACAAACAAAATCTTTTCTGTAAGGGACAGAGGGGCACCAGACAAATTACCCCTACGCATACAGATGTATTGGACTTAGTTTTCAAAACCTTATGACACACAAAAGCCAACAGTTCATCTGTTGGGCTAGATGATAGCTACAGCAAGCAAATATTAGGATTGTATTTCAGTTATTGCTATGGTTACAAAATCAGGGTGGACACTGGGGAGAAAAGGAGAAAGAGAAACAAATCTATGAAGACATTAAATCCTCTAAGGAAAGAGGGTGGTGGAGAAACAGGGAGAAAGAGACAGGGTGAGGGCTGGTGGGTGGGGGAGAAAGCAAGGTCACTTTAACACCCAGCTGAATCAAGTCAAACAAAATAATAAAAATCCAAGTTCTTCTAGGGAAATAGTGCTGATAAGATCACCACGGGATAAAGTGACACAAGGAAAGAAAAATGCAAGGAATTGTTACAACTTGTGCCTGCTAGAAGCAACGCAATTCATATGCACTCGGGAGAAGCGAGATCAGATATTCGGCACATATTCGCAGGAGCTGCAAGTAACTGAACTGCCTTGCTTCTGTAGTGAACTTACTGAGCCACTGACAGCTTAAGAAGAATTAGTTCTTACCCAGTCTAGTACATAATCCAGAATTTAGGCATGACGGGTACCAGGTCCTGTTTCAGTAAACAAACCAGAATATGATTATCTTCACCCATCACGGTAATACCTTAATCCACAGCAAGGCACGCTGTCTGCAGGCAAAGCTACTGCCCAGGAAAGATTTTAAAGCACAGTACACTGAAAGTTTGGCTTTGAGGACTTTAAAACATAAGTGCAAACGTAACAGGGGATATAATTTCAGAATAGTGAGTTTTGTCAACAGTTGCAGAAGCACCATGGCTTTTAACTATACAACATTCCCTTTTGTGAAAACACTTCTGAGTTACTGATACAGGAAATTTCATCACAAGTCTATTTTTCATTTGGAACATGTTGCTTTGCACATTTTTTTTTCTCTTATGCTGCTTTCATTGCTTTATCGTGAAGAACAAGATGAGCAATTGCTGTTGAAAGCTCTGCAAAGATGCAACATTTTTCTTTCTCTTTAGCAGCCCAGAATTTGTGCAAAGAAAAGCCTTCTGGCTCTGAAGCAGTATGTGCTGTTCTACTAATGTGATTCCATTCCCGGACAGCTTGATAGGAAAACATAGACTTCAAACCGTTTATTTTGTTCAACAAAGTATCTTCAGTCAGGAAGTGTGAAGTATCTAAACCTAGAGTTTCAGCAGCTCTGATCCTGCCTGGACTGCCTATGTCAGCCCCTTGCCTGAAATCAGCATGGAAACCTTGCAAAGATGGGCCCAGAGCAGGAATCCAGAGGGATGTCCTTCTCAGAGCCACCAGCTGTCCCAGCCACTGCTGTCTGGGCAGCACTCTTTGCTTCCACATCCGAGAGCTGCTGCACTGGCTGAGCCCAGTACCAAAGCAGGGTGGGCTGAGGGCTTACTCCAGCTGCTTCTCGCTTTGCACCGGCTGCACCATCACGGCTCACAGGCACAGAAACACATAATATTTGTAAAACAAGGAGCAGCAGAAGACTCCATCCAAACTCAGACCACAATCTGATAAACTGCATCTGACGGAAGCCCTCGACCTTTGTGGCTGAGCCTTTCCCATTTGGCTGGCATGTTGTATTCTTACAGAGAGTGACACGTGCTTGTCTTAGAGCCATGCAGCCAGGTCTCTGCAGACAGCCTGGCCTTTCCTCTGGGATGGAGAGCTGAGTGATGCTTGCACTGGATTTACACAGCCACCAGCAGGATCTGGACCCTTACCTCTAATTAAGTTGAATAAAAATTAGTGCTGATGACAACTGGCTTCCTGTAATTTCTTTCATTTCTCTCCTCTGTCAAAGCTGTCCAGCATTCTTAGGCATATGAGGAGGTTCGGTTATTTTACTGTTATAATTAGGAACATATACCCTATCAATTTATTACTTTTCTTTTCTGTTTAAGTTTTCACTCTTTCACCTGACAGACACTTAACTTTTTTTTCTTTTTCAATTTTTTGCTGGTCAACCTAGTAATGATTACAAGGCAAAAACAATAGCCCACAGTCCTGTGCACTTCACTTCTGAAACAAAAATAATTTATTTTATTTTCTAAAGAACTGTACACGTTATGTCAGGATTATAGGCACAGCCAAGCTACACATATAACATTTAATTTAAATTTTATAAAAGTACATATCCAGCAAGTGGCAGACAGAAATCGTAAAGAAAAAAATTAATAGATTAAATTGAAAACTCTATTTATAAATTCAATTCTTTCACTGCCAGCCTGCTTTTTATACCTCCTTTCAGAGGCCATAAATTTCTGCAGGTAAAGATCAATGTCTTGCAAAATTCAGATAGAAAGCCATCAGCTCCACTGAAAAGACCTGCTGTCACACAGGCTTCCAGTGGTTCAGTGCACACTATTTATCTTTCACTCCAGTAATCCACGCAGTATCACACTTCCGAGGCCTAAAACCTCCACTACTCTGAAACTGCAAAACCAAGCTCTATGTCAGCAGTATATTAAGGCAAAGGCATCGCCAACAGTTCCAACTTCATAATACTTTCAGCCTGCTGAACCACATGTTAATATGCTACACGTGCGACTCTGCATATTTTTTACCACGTACACTTAAGAGCTATATGTTTCCTCCTCTTTCCAGTGCAATATATTTTAATATAAAATCAATGTGTGTTTTTGGTGGACAGCATAAGAGTTTTATCCACTCGGCTGTGAATCTAAGAAGAAAGCAGTATTGATTTAGATGTTCGCTCATTCATTTACTAGGACAGTTTTAAAGCATTGGGTGATAACCTAATTGAGAGGCATACTGTGAGGGAAACTGAGATTGCTGTGATAAATTAAATCAGTTCTGGGATGTCATCTACAATACCTTAATACTTGATGGAATGTTCTCCTGAAAAAAATTAAACTAGGAAGCAAGCATCTTGGATGGCAGAGCATGGTTTTCCATAAATGCCAGGTGATGCAAGGTGATTAAAATACGTATTGCTCATTATGGAAACATTACATTAATGCCACACAGATTCTGTGTTTGTGTGTAGAAGTGCTTGTATATCAGACAATGTATATTTATCAGAAAGGCTTCCATTTCCCACTATAAACAAATGATGAACCAGTTAAGGGTATGAATCTTTTGCCATCTATCAGCTTTCTCTAAAAAAACCTAGTGTTACATAGCTGATATTATTTATTATAGCTACTGATATTATTTACTCACATGCATTTTACAGAGGCAAATTAAGTCACAGGCGTCACCAAACAAGTGTTATGACTGCTGCATGCCAAATTATGTTTGCACTGCTCAGGTACATACTGCCATGAAGCCAGAAGGATCTGGTCTCACATCTGGGACCTGTCCTGCGTTCTCTCACGTAGGCCTCCCAAAAGTGCTGATATTCCCATGGATTTGGGTACCCGATGAATCAGGCCCCAAGTCCCCTGGACTTCTCCAGTTACTTCAGTCACTACCTGCAAGCATCTTAGATGACTCTGCCTGGTGCTCAACACATACATTCTTCTCGGGGTGGGGCCAGCCAAAGAGAACATGAGCAATGCTGAATGCACCAGCAGTAATAGCATTAGCAGAATCCAGGGAAATCTGAAATTCTTTCCTAATGCAGCACACAGTCTGATAGGGTACTAAGCACCCTCACTTGTAACTTTTAACTAACTCACCAAAGTATTTGAAGTATCATGCTTTAGGCATGAGGAAGAGTGAAATAGTTAACAATAAGAACAAATATCCCTTTAACACAGATGATTCTGATTTAAAATCCATCAATTTACATGTAAGAAATAATTTTGCTCTGAATATTTCCTCCATTTTTTCTATTTTGTATTCATGCAGAGTATTGTTAATAGATTCATATTCCTCAAAGCAGTGGCTAATTGAAGAGGCTTTTTACATTGCATGTGTGCTCATACAGAAACAAAGTATAAAATTAGAATAAAGAACTATAAAATATTTTTAAATCCCCAAACATGTATTTGAAAAGAGGAAAAGTCCTGGAACTCTGAACTATACCTCTTAAGAGTTAATGTGTGCAGATTTTTTTCTGCCCTTGGAAGAGTGGCAGAAAGGCCCTGAGAAGTAAAGGCTCTGCTTGTTCACAACACCACATTTTGAAACCGATAACAATTTCTTCATGCATTAAAATGCCTCCATACATTAGTTTTAAGGACAAAACCTGCTTACCCAGATTAAAAGGTAATTTGAATTAATGCAGTTTCAGTTATTAAAGCATAGATTTCTCACCATATGCACCAATTATTTAATCTTGTTCCTAAGTAGCCTCACACTGCCAGTAAAAAAGAGGCAGGGGGTGTGGGGAGAGAGTAAACTACAGAACCTTTAGTCCCCAAAACAGATGCCAGGTTTTGATTTATTCAGCCAAGGAGTATTTAGCTTGGCTGAGCTACACTTGCATTGAAAAAACACTTGCCTATTCCAAAAAGTTTTTAACAAGCTCTGCTGCAGATGCTGTTGCCATTTGGCTTGTCACCGTCACTGTGTGGTACAGCAGAGAGAGCTCTCGACCACAGGTTTTCCTTGGCTGGGGGAGCCAGTGTTTTTGGCTAGCGTTCTTCTTCTGGCCAAATGGCTGCATGTTTACGGAATGTGGTTTTAGAAAGAGTGCTAACAGAGGTTGGGTTAACAGCCTAACCCAGACCAACAGTGAGGCGAAGGCATGACCTACCCAAACTAGGAAAACAGAGGTAGAATAAACTTGTATGTGTTGTTGCTCTTAACCCAGAGTCTCCTGTATGCACCATACCTAGAGATAAGTAGATGTTTTTCTCCGCCTCAGGATAGATGACAACAACTTTAAAAGCTGTACCAGTCATGCAAAGTAGAAATATATAAAAAGATGTGGTTGCTTAATCTTTGTCGGCTTGATTTCATTCTCTCATTTATGGCAATTTTACCTTGGAAAAATGCCACTGAAAGATATTCAATGAAGTTACTCCTGTTTTTCACTATGATGAGATATATTGAGAGGATAAAAACCCCACAGAGTTAAACTAAAAACTTCTGTCTTCATATTTCTATTAGACAGCAGCAAACGGCAGCTCTGGAACTTAAAAAAGCCAAAGTGTTTCTACACTGATAACTTGATTCCAAGGATATTAGTCCCAAATACCTCCACAAGAGTGCATATAAAGCTAAGGAAAACTTACAAATGTCCACCTGTATTTTAGTTTACCTACATTAATCCTGTATCAGTACATATGTCTGAGAAGCCTTGATATTTTAAGATGTAGAACAACTTTAAAAAGAAATTTTGGTTTTCTGTTATGACATTTGACTCATATAAATAAATAAATCAATCACATTTGTCCAAATTCTTATACTTTTTTTTGATGGGAATATCTTTGTTGCATTCCAGAAAAAGAAAATATCTCAGTTATATGTATATATCTACATATAGTTTGGTATGCTTCTTTGACACTCTATGCTCCTGTCTGGAAAAAACAAGGATGATGTACACTCCCTCTGCAGCACACACTTTTTACTGCACTCTTTATTAACTGACAATTTTCTTTAGATCAAGTTGTGGAGCACAGACACCATTAGAGAAACAGCCAGACCATTTGCTTAAATTCTACTGACCTGCACCAAAAATCCTATTTAGCACAGAATGGATCAGATAGTTCACCCTTCAGTTCTCTCTCACCGAGAGATCAGTTAGGACTAAGAACATCTTGAAAGTTCATAGACATAAAGGCAATTTACCGCAGTGTATTAAAAAAGAGTATAACATATGACTAAGAATGAAGTAAGCAGTGTCTGGCTACATCCCCCCACTGTCTGGGTAACTGGTATGCAACAGCAACATGAGAAAATACAGTAATTTTTAAAAATTCTCTTTTTACCATTTTGGCTTCTGAATGCATTGGGGGAACTTGAGGTGAAGCACATGGATTATTGAGGTTCGGCCCTTGCATCCCCATGATGTTGGAGTTCATTGACATTTGTCGCTCCATCTTTTAAAAGAAAAACAAAAAGGTCTGAGAACATCTGGCGACATTTGCAAGAATTTGCTCTTGGTTTCTACTTAAATGGACTCAGCTTTATTTCTTCAAGTCATGACTGGGAAAATAACAATCTGTGTCATGAATTGCACATGTGTATGCATGTAGGCGTGCGTTTCATCAGAATCAGCCCTGAAAACTCACAGCCAATTATAAAGAAAGGGGTTCTTTAATAAACAAATGTAGCAGCCACCCAGGTTTGTGCTTTTTTGTAATGATTTTCTCCCCTTCAGTATAACAACACTCAGACTTAAGTGGTTTTAAAAGCATCACTGTATAAAATTGTAGCTTCCCCTCCCACTGCAGCCTAACTCAGCTTGTTAAAAGTATAAATAAAAATCTGCAATCTCAAGCATATGGAAAACAAGTTGGCTATTTTTCCTTCACTCGGACTGCTCAGCTGGGAAGAGTTTTCCACATGTCTTGTAAGGGAAGCTTTCATGCACTGCTGAGATAGCAAAAAAGAAAGCAACTTTTCCTCGCTTTTCAGAGCCCCTTCTGCAAGCTAGTCTCATTAGGTTGGGAGGGAGTGATACAAACAAAAACTAATGGCAGTAAATCCTCTATAAAATAATTTCCTGGAGGATATTCCCCAAAAAGAGACAAGCCCCACACACTGCGAGGCCTTGTCAGAGGAGGTAAAGAAGGGTTATGGTGCTGCTTCCAGAAAGAGCTTTGAGCCTGTCTGCCAAATCTTTGGCTCTTTCAAAAAAGATACTCTGGGGTCTTTCTAAGCAATCCAAGCAGGGGAGCTAATTTTTTGTGCCCTATGGTGAAGCATTGTCTCCCACCTTCCATGATGTCTGCAAGACATCTGGGCTCTGGGGAAATGTGAATATCCTGCTGCCTGCTGGCAGGGAAAAGCTGCCAAGGCCCCCTTACCCCTTTCTCCAAGAGGCAGGAGCAGCTCCCACTGCCATCTCCCCTGCAGCCTTTTCAGGGGCACTCTGGGGCAGGAGGAGCAGCCAGTGCTGACAGGGTATGTCTCATCTCCATGCTCACACGACCAGGGCTCACAGCCACAGCACACCTGCTTGTCTGCAAGTAAAGCTGCCCAAAGGGCTCCCTGGCAGCAGACTGATGCCACTGAACTTACACTGTTGCTGGATGTTTGTTGCATTTCAGGTTCCTTGGGAATCATGCCAGAAAAAAGCTTCCCACAATGACATGTCTTATGTTTTTATTGTTAAACTTCCTGATCGATATTCCAGGAGAGCCTTATTGACAAGTTAATAATTAATAACTTATTCATGACTGCTCAAATAGCAGCCTAACCTCAATCTTTGTATCCCTGCAGAGTGTTCCCCTTGATCCAGCAAAGCCAGAACAAGCAGTGCTCCCATGGTCAATTGCTCTCAGGTTTGTCTTGCAAACTGAACACAGTGAAATGAAGCAAAAACTTCTCCTTTCTCCATCCCCTCTTCCCCATGTCATCCTTACTTTTCTCCACCCCTAAACTGTCCAAATGTCTTCTACTGAAAAGGTTAAAAGGTTAAAATCATTTAAGATTTGAAGTTACAATTGTAAAGCAGCCCTTTGGCTTCCATAAGATGGGAAATATTCCCATCCCTCCAGAAATGATGAAAGATGAGCAGCAACTGTTACCTAGTTCTCAATAAGGGCAAGTTAACAGGCCAGAAAAATAAATCACATTTCTTTCTTTTTAACTGGTTATCTTCCACACAGGAGGATCACTTAGAGCACACTGACACAACTTATGTACATTGCTTTTCCAGTTTTGTTTCTGAATTCAGAAAAATCTTTTTGTTCCAGCACATACCGATCTCACCTATATGAACAAGTAAGAGAATCACAGATTGCAGTCTCATGTGAACTGCTTTCAATCATTTCCACGCTAATTAGAATGCCATTAATTTAATTAGAAATACTCTAGTCTAAGGTGAAGCACCAAAGAAGGTCCAGCTTCCTTAACTGGGTTTTTACAAAAACACAGCAGGCTTTCACCTCTGCTTAGATTGAATCAAACACAACACAACTTTCCACCCTGCAAAGAAGCCAAATCAGAAAACTTACAGGCATGAGGACAGCAGAAGATCCTGGCATGGTAGGGTTGGGCAGGGTGCCGGGCATAGAGGCAGGCATAGGCTGTCTTTGTCGGTTGTGTAGGTGCAGTAGTGAAGACAGAGAACCTGGGACAGGCCTAGAAGAAAGAAAAAGAAAAGAAACCTGTCATGGGCTGTGGAGACCAAAACAAGTCTTACCCTGCCAGCCATTGGTAGGAACAGGCAGCTCCAGACAAGCAGGCACAGAAAAACCAATCCAGGATTTGTTCTTTCCTGCATAAATCAGTGGAACATAAAGTTTTCAGGAAGAAGATGAATCATCTTCTTCTCTTTATCAGTTAAAGCACCAGTATAGTTCATCTGATATAACGTGAATTAAATGTATCAGGTGGTCTCAGTCTGGGCACCTCTGCATAGTATAGTGGCTAGAAAAAGATGGTACAAAAATATTTTCTACAGATGAACAAGAAAAATCTGCTGGCATTACTACACTGCTGTAAGTTTAGCCCTCAGAAACAAAAATATCTGGGTGATAGTTTTGCAGATTATGACAGAAAATTAACCACTCTTAAATTAATTTTGAAATTGTATCAGCAGTAAATCAGCTACTCTAAAATGAGTATTTCAAATCACTCTTGAAAATTTCTCCTGTGAAAATCTACCAAGCCTTTGTTCCAAAGCAAGATTACTAATTTTATCACTTAGCACACCACCAGGACACAAAAAATGGAAGAAAAAAAAAGTAGAAATAAAATTAGGAAAACTACATTCAGATTAAGCAGTCTATGAAAGCAAACATACGGACTACAGAAAAGCAGAGTGAATTGTTTTGGCAAAAAGTGTTAAAAAAATTTAGAAGGATTTTTTAAAGTACAGCACAGGGAAAACTACATGTAAGAAAGCAGGCCCACTCACAAAGAAGAACCATAAAATTAATGGATTAAACAATGCTGGGAATACACTTTGAAAAAAAGTCTTTACAAATGTGGCCTTGGGAATGAGGTTATCAGTTTTTTGTTGTTTTGGGGGTTTTTTTGTTTTGAAGTAAGTGTGAGTTGCTTAAAGTTTTGGATCAGTATAATTTACTACCTTTTCAAGCTTTCAGAAAGCTTGAAAATAAAGTTTTCACATACAGTGCCTCAACACACATTGACAGTACAAGTAGGGGCGTCAAATTCTCAGATAACAGGATGCTCTTCTGTACAGTACATGGTTTAGACTGGTTTTGGGAAGAGAGTTGCCCCTACAGGTACAAGATGGACTGGAGAAGAGGGTGCATAATCTGGGAGTTTGAAGTTTGAAGAGCCTCTGCAGGGGTTATCAGGGAAAAAAGTCTAAGATGTTTAAAGCCTCTAAACATCATAGTTGATTTAAAGCCTTGGCAGAAGCATCCTTTGCTTCAGTAATGAATCCACAGCTAGCCATGAAAGCCTCAAAATAGGGCTGACCTGGTCAGGGGAAGCAGAGCCATAACCCTAGAGGAGCAAGGGGTAAGACTATCCTGCTTGGCCTGAACTGTGTCACACCAAATGATGGGGCTTTACATTTTGCCCCTCCAACTGCAAGTGGTACTGGCAACTATGAATACATAGAACCCTCCTCTAACTTTACCTGTTACTTCCAGTTATCTAACAACATGCAAAAAACCCCTAAAGGCTGTGAGTGATGAGACTCACAGACATTCAGTATAGAGGACACCTCATCCAGGGTCCCAAAGACTAGGTCTGATGGTAAAACCTTCTTTTGACATACAAGTCTCCTTCTCTTTTGCCAAGACTTCAAACCACCTAATCCCCTTTTATTTAAAACTCCCCAGTATTTCCCATCCTTGGACTTGCAGTCCTGCAATACTCATCTCTTCAACCCTGTTTCCCTAGAAAGATTTCTATCCCAATAAATGCCACCTCAAAATCCTTGCCCTGACAATTCCTTCACACTCAGACACTCTGCTCCTCCCACCCTTCTGCCCTCAGCTGCCCTCTTTTAGCAGCTGCACATAACTGAACCCATCCTTTTGTCTTGGTACTCTGTGGAGAGAAAAAGCCTGTGTTTTGAAGGATGCTTTAAAAATCCTCCCAGACACATACAGTACTTATTCAGAAGGGGAAGAAAGAAACCCCAAAATAACAACAAATGTATCTCAGATACAGACAAGGACTTCTTCCTATTCCTCCCTGGTTATCTGCTGATGGAGGAATATGATGTACTTACATCTTCATATCATCTTAAAAAAACTCAAGACAACATTTTCCAAATGTGTGGTGTAATCCTGTAAGAGAGTGCAGCAAGTTCTGTGAGGGAGCATGAATTTCTGGGATATGCAGCTCTACAGTCAGCTCAGCACATGGCTGAGCCTGGGGAGCTGCAGAGGTGGCTTAAGTGGAATGGGTGCAGTGCAGGAAAAATGAGCTCAGAAAATATACTCAAAGTACACAGACTCTGACCTATTCTACTGCCCACTGAAATTCAGCTGCTCCATGTGCCAGCACTCATTCACACATGAGGTCTTGACAAATCAATAGGACAGGGCCAAAATTGCATGAAAAGCAGATTCAGTGCTCTTTTGAAATGAAAAAAGTAAGGAGATACCAGGTTGAATGTGAGGAAGAGATCTCAGTTGGGTTTTTAGAGGCTGCAGTGACCCCCACAAGCAGGCTTCAGCCCATACTCACCAGAACTACTGCCCTGTGGAGTAGCTGACAAAAACTCAAACAAGCCTTCCCTACCTCATGCTTTAAAGTCCATGTGCCAGACAGAAGGGCTGGAGCCCCATGCTGGGGCATTTGAGGCACAGAACAGAGTGTGCTGCAGCTCTGGCTGGGGATGCACATGGGGTCTCCTCCCAGCCAGCAGGCAGAAGGAGTGGGCAGGAAAGGGGAAAGCACTGGCACACTCTCCTGCCTGGCCTGGAATGAGACTGAGGAGTGCACCCACCTGCCCACTCTGCAGCCCTCTGAGTCCACCAGCTGTGTGGGAACTTAGATCTGTGGAGCAGAATCTATGGGAACTGCACTGGTCAGAGACACACATTCAACAGAAATACTGCTTGANCCCCCCTTTATTCATTCTGAGAGCACCCTGCATACAGACCCCTTCTACAATTCACCAATTTCATAATAAGCTTAGGTGTTAGGCTGTTTGACAGAAACTTATTTTGGCCTGACCTATACAATTTGCACAAGTGATTCTCAAGGGACTGCATGGTTTGGGTTTTGCTTATACATTCCAGAGCCAACAAAATCTCCAAGGTTGCTTTAATGAGTTTGAATATGGGGCACAGGCAAAAGGGAATTATTGGTATTTATTAAAACGGCAAAGAAGCTTCCTTGCTGTCCCCAGTTTTACCTTTAACACTGCTTCATTTTAGGGGAAAGCACATACTTTACACTTAGCTAGAGGGGAAAAAAAATCTTCAGTTCTTCAGGTATTTTTTCTTACTACATTCCTGCTAGTCTGTTCCCAAGTCTATTTTTTAAAAGAGGTGCAGAGCAGTCAGGGAAGCCTTGCACTTCAAGGTTGAGCCTCTTTGTTGAAAAGCCTGCAGTGCTCCTGCCATTGATAAAAGTGCTACATAAAGCACTCCGGATTCCCCCCTCCCATATCAGGGAAACTGATACTGGCCAGTACTCATGGATACTTCCTACACTGAACACAGGTTTAGCATGTGCTCCTGAACACTCACTCTTACAAAGCTCAGGGAATGTGTATGGCACAGAACTGTACAGGCTGAGATATTCAATTTGTCTAGCACATCTCTTCCAAGGACAACACAATCTCTTTTGTTATTGCTTTCTGTATGGCAACAAAGAAAGTTAGTGAGACTTTATAATTGTAATTTTTAATTGTGGACGTATTAAATCTGCTCCTCTCTTTGTAAATGCTGTGGATGTAGTGCCTGCAGCTTGTCAATTAATATTGCTGACTGGGAGATTTTCATTCCTTGGCACTTGTGTTGCTAAATAAATAGGGGTGTTGGGCAAACAGCCCACAGATAAAGGACATATAAGATAGAGAACTGGCAGATGCTCAACCTCACTGAAAATCTGGCTATCTGTGGAATTTTTCCAAAATTTAAGAATTTTTATTGTGCTCCAGCAGAAGCCTATTGAACATGGCAAGGTCTTGGTCAGCATTTGTATGCTGTGTCTTTGGGCATACGCAGCCGGGATAGTCAGTGTTACGGTGGCTTAGTAAAATACCACATGTTAGCCAAGCTGCTGTAACTGACCATGTTGGCTCTTCTTCCTCTGCATGGTCGTGCTAACACCATGAGTCACCCTATTAAAATTTAAACAGATGGGTGGTACCCTGCTAAGCCATGGTGACTGATCATGTTCCATCATATGACTCTGCCCAATGATTAAAGATAAGTCCTCTACTGCAATCAAATATCTAGGATATATATTTCAGTGTGTGCCTCCTTGATTAATACCAAATACACTGTCTGATATGATGCAATTGATTGTCTGATGACTAAACACTACACTTGTCTATTAAAAGACCAGGCTTCCCTTAACTTGAAGTCTTCAAGGACAATTTGGGCAGATGCTATTTAAAGTATCATTGCAGAATGCTTTCCATTATGGTAAAGCACTCTGGGTCAGTGGGTCTTACCATGACCTCTCTCCTGCTCCTTACTCCCCTTCACATAACATTCATGCAAGGTCATCAAGAATACTGACCTCACAACTCCATTTGTTCCACTTCAGCTAGCTCTGATGTGGAAAAAGTTTAGCCAGAAGTGTACCGAGTTGCACTAGACCAAAGGAAATTGTCTCTTGACTTTCCATAGCATTCAGACCCAGCAAGCTCACATCAGAGCAGCAAAACAGGTGGCTGGTTGTGCTGTGGAAATTTGCCATGTCAAGTCAGCACTGGCTGAGAGATTTATGAAACACACTGCCATTAAACAACACACTTGATCAGACTTTCATCATTTTTATATATAAGTATAAACATGCATATATCTACATATTTATTACAACAGTGCCTAGAAGCCTTGGTTTAAAACATGTGGGTGAGGTTCTGCTCCAAAAAGCTTGGAGATCAAGGTAAAAATGAGGGAGAGTGAGTAGAAGCAATAGGGAGACAGAGGTGAATAAGGCAGCAGTGATATCATTAAGATCAATGTAATGAGGAGCAAGCATTGCATGCCAGCAGCCTGGATCTTTTCAAGGTATGCCAGTATGTGCATGTGGTTTGGGTGGCTTTCAGGCTGAAGTCCCCAAGTAGTCTACCATACTGAGAATAAGCACAGCTGGCTGCAGTCTACCCTCTGAAACTCCCATTGACAGCCAGGTACTGTCAAAATTAAACTTTTCATTAAGAAAGTAAGTTTCCTGGAGCATGTGTTTCCACAGACCAGCTGCAAGCTGATTTTACAGCAGCTACTGCAGCCAGAGTCCCTGGCCCAAGTGCTGTCCTGGGCCTTCAATATTTGAATAGTTCATTCAGAGGGAAAGACATGGAGGGGATGTTTTAATCTGAGAAATGTGTTCTGACTGGAGGGGTTGCCTCATTTACTGCTTCTGATCTGTTTTTTGATCCACACTGACATTATTTAAATCTATCAGTCTAACTAGAGCTTTCCTCATTTGTGATCCATTATTTCCCACCCTCAAAATAGGGAAGTTCTGTCTAGTTTCAATTTATCTATTTGTCGTTCAGAGGAGGAAATAAAAAATAAGCATGAGGGTAAACAACAGCAAAGCATCAGACCAGTACTTGGAATACCTCACATAGTTGCAAGGGACCTCACTCGACCTGCTGTATCCCACGTGTAAGGATGCTTTAATCACATCACCACCAGAGAGCCAAGCTTTCCAAGAAGTGGGAGGTTTGTGTCACCAGGATTTTTCAGGGAGCCAAACCATATTCAGGGCAAAAGAAAACTGGCACCTAGAATTCATGGCTCCCTGCCAGCCTAGTAAAGATCCTTGTTTGTATTTCTCAGATAATTCAGACATCTGCATGATGTGGGAAGATTATTATTATCAGTAGCAGACATTTATACCGTGGTGCTGCCCAAAGGTCCCAGTTGGGACCGGGACCCCATTGAGCCTGGCACTGAACAAACACAGATAAGAGACAATTCATACAGAGCGTGTTTACATTCCAGGGACACAAAACAGATGAAAAGTAGAAGACAGAGATAGAACACACAAGAAAATAAATATGCTAAAGAACTGGAGGCAATTTAGAGGCACAACTGTGGTTGCCTTTTTGTTTCTTCGTATGTTTTTTACTTAACTGGTATGCTCAGAAATGACAGGACTGGGAAGTTTGCAAGAGGAAGGGAGTAACTAAGGCTGAGACACAGGAAGGGCAACACTCCAGAGAGGGAAAATTGTGGCTCATAACTTGGAGGATTTGGGAAGCTTCCAGACAAAGCTATGCTTTCTGTAGATTTTTAAATGGAGTGTACATGTGTCTTCATCTGTGTTTTTCCTGTAGGTATTTCCCCAGTGTTGGACAAGAAGAGATTTCTGCCTGGGAAAGAGAAACCGGCTGGTGGTAAAGACACCGGCAAAGTGAAAGTGATGCTTGACATTGCAATGAGAAACTGGAGGACTGAGATAAGATAAGGCTAAGCTTTGTAAAGTCTTAAAGACAAGAAACTTGATTCAGAAGTGAAGGGAAAGCCCATGTAAGTGTGTCAGAAGAGCTGGCATAGTTAAGGTAACAGGCTGTACATTTGCATAGAGGAAGAAAGAATTCAGCAAGGAGCATTAAAAAAGGAGAAAAATGCAGTTATCAGATATAAAACGAAACATAACTGAAATCAAAAGCAACTAAAGAGGTGTTACTTCTCAATTCAAATATCTCTCAATGTCACTTGAGGAGAAGTTGTTCATTGGAAACAAAGCAACTCCATCAGAAATGCATTCTTTATCACTTGTTCTAATGCACAAGGAGAGAACACCCAAATGAAGGGAAATAAGTAAAACAAATAAAGAAATAAAACCCAGGGAATGAACATATATACAGTAAAATACTATCATCCTGTGGAAAAATGCCTTCAAAATTTCTGTACTTTTGCTTAAAAAATTCTGTACTTTTCCCCTGAGTGTGTAGGAGAAAAGCCCTACAAATCAGCAGCTTCATCATGTATTAGTGGGCCAATGTCTATTTAAAGGCTTAGTCAATGATAAATCTTGCCTTTAGAAACTACAGTTGTGCTAATGCCACCTATATTTCCTGAACACATGTTTAAAGAACCTCTGCAAATTCAGCATGAGTAAAAAGACCAGCAGGTCCTTGGAAGCCTCACAAAACCCATTAACATTTGCCTTTTGGCTCTTACAGGTCCTGGTTTCAATCTTTCTTTCCCTCTAAATATTTCACTGGGTCTTATTGCCTGACCCATTACAAGAAAAATAAGAAAAGCTAGAATGGTTTCTTAGACTATAACCTCCTTGGAGAAGTTTATGTTCTGCACAGTGTTATGCACACAGCTGGAACTCACAAATGATATGTGAAGGATAATAGCATAGTTAAAGCAAAACAGGGAAATACTGCAAAAGGCAGGTTCAAGGATTATAAAGAACTAGCCCATATAAAAACACATTCTTGCATTAAAATAAGAAAAAAAAAGTGGGATAAACCGAAAAAACTACAACATAAATATGATTTGGTCATAAAAGCAAGCAATGATGTCAAGCTGATTCCACTGCTGCCGCAGTCTCGCCGCTCAAACAGAACCAAGCTCAGTTCTTCAGGAAAACAAATTATTTTGCAGCTCCACAAATAAAGGTGTATCAGCTTTCATTTCAAAAATAGGTAGCCATAACACACAAACACATCAAATGGCAGCTGACTTTAAACTAGGAATAATAACAGCAATAAAGCTTACACAAACACTTTTTTAAATGACCATTGTTTTTAAAATCTGAGCTTAAGATTCCAGCCTGACAAGCCGAATCAAGAAAATTTGAAAATCTGAGACTCAATGAGGAAAAATATCAAGAGGTTAAACAGCTGGAAAGAAATCTACCCATCCAGAAAAAGTGACAACTGAACACCAAGTAAGTCTTCTGCCAGGTTTGGGCAATCTAAAGGTGCTGGAGCCCTCATTCGCTCAAGCAACTCCTTTCACACACATTATAGCAGTGCAAATGGATTTTATCTGACCATCATAACTTTGCCTCTGAAAGGGATAGTAGGTTGCAAAAAAGATGGAGAAAAAGCACATTTTATTCTTAAAGGGCTAAGAGAGTCTTCAGAGAACTCACTGCTCACTCACTACCAACTGATTCCTATACTAGAAATGAGGTAAAACAAATTTCTCAAAATTTTCTTTCTATTTACCCTTATTATTTGGACCAGTGCAATTTAATATAAATACTAAGATAAAAGAGCTTTGCAAACCCTCTTTATAATAAAAATGAAAAAAAAATCTTTTTGAAGTTATTTATTTTCCTTTTTCTTTTTTTCCTTTATTTTTTTTAACTTCCTAAACAATGCAGAAGTTTGTCTCTGAAAATAAGATGGTGAATTACAGCAAAGTTATGAAAACAAAGAACCAACAGTTTCTCCAGTGCAGGCTTGTTACCATGAGCTAATAATTCCAGACTTTAAGCAAGCTGAGCCTCTTTTTTAATAACTGCATGCCTCTAGGCAAAGTATTTCTACTAAAAATTATTGAGGCATGGAACAAGGCAAGGTGTGTGAGCTAATGTTGGATTGTTCAGCTACTAAACCAACTCCTATAGCAATGAACCTGCACTGAACTGACAGATTATTTCTCTGTATACACTTGTATAAACATACTGCTTAAGGTCGAAATCTGTGTAAGCTTTCTTTTCAATTAAAATGTCAAAGATGACAGCACATGTTTTCACTGTCCTTCACAGGATGATGGATGCTGCAGCAGCAGTTTCATGCCCCCGTGTTTCAGAGATGTTTGCCTGCCTGGGTGTCTAAGAAAGATGTGCTTGCTGATATCTTTATGTGCCTGCAGGCAGACAGGGCTGCTACACTGATACTTTGGGTGGCTTTACCTCTCTTGACTTTTTCTTCCTCAACATTGCCTCCGTGGGCCCCCACATCCTACGCTGTAAAATTTAGCATGGGAAGCTGCTGTGCACAGAGAGGTTGGGAAAAGGGTCCTGTGTTAATTAATCAAATTAAGATTGCTACTTAAGTGAAGGCTTTAAATTATAGGCCAGTTTATATTCATGGCTAATTCAGTTCAGGTACCTAACTTAGGTCCCCACAGAAAAACAGCTGCTGTGGGTAGTCAACAAAAACACAAAGTAGACCCTAAAGAAGCTTTCAGCAATTTAAATATAAAATAATATTAATTAAAAAGTGATTAATCTGAATCTTCACACTTCTTCATCTCTATATTAATAAATTAATAAAACTGTAACCATCAGTTTCTCATTCATGCTCATCAGTCTAGAGCTTGTACAAAGCCAGTGGCTCCAAGTGTTGCTGAGTCTCAAGACCATGTGGCAATACAACTCACAGCACATGCAGCCACAATGCTAGGGTTGGGCATGGAGTAGAGAATTGATCCCAATTTTGTTAGAAAATAAATTGACTAAAGAAAACAGCCTAAATGAGAAAACCAGTCCAGCATGCCACTGGCAGATTCAGTCTGTCTCCTGCTGACAAGACACAAGTCTTCTGTATCCACTATGGAAAGCAGAATTTGCTCTGGTTAGCAGAGCACAGTCACTAACGAAGACAATATGTAGATGTATATACATGTGAGATTGTTTATTTATTGAGATTTAAATCTACACTCAACACTAAAAATACTATAAAAGTAACACATACTCTAGAAATCTTTATGAAAGGCATTCTGTAAGATAATTCTATATGATTTCCTAAACAAAATAGGAAATAAGCAAAATTGAAAATTAGAAGCCTGAAAAACTCTAAGATGATATATGACATCAGCAGAAGACCAAAATCCAGCCTTTAATCCTATCCTTTAACAAGAATACCATGGAGAAACTCTGTGCATTTAAACACTCAGTGCTTCCCAAGCACTTCTGCCATCAGCACATTGCTCCTGCAGTGCCAACCTCTCTCTACTGCCTAGAGGAAAGTTAGCACGGCCCACCATGGTCACAGCCCCAAATATGTTCAGTGTCTCAAAGTTGCTGGTTGGTTCAGTGGGTGGCAGTGGGGGAAGAGACAGAGGAGCACATACATGAGGGTGTACTCTCAATTATCTGTTCAGCAAGTCATCTCCAGGTGTAAAAATATTTTAATGCTCCCAAATAGCTATGAATCTTCAGTGACCCTTGTCCCACCCCCAACCCACTTCACTGATTCCCTTTAAACTTTTCATGAAGATCAAAATGAATATATGCCGTTTCTTGGGAGAAACCTTTGCACACGCTTCATCTCTTAAACATACTAAAAATCCCAGCTGACAGCTGTATTAGTACAAATGATGAGAAGCACAGGGAAGAGGTGAATCTCAAGGTACACAGAACAAAGTCATGGAGAACTGCTGCAGCTTTATTTCACCAGAGCTCAGCTCCAAGCCAGTGTTGCTTGGATTCACATTGCCTTCTCTGCTTACCTCTCACTATGAGATATCCACTGACTGCGAGCATCAGTCAAAGAAACAGGAGTCACAGACACAGTTTTTACATAGCTAAGGCAAATTACACTGAAGGGTGGAAAGCATTCTAGCTGCTATTTACTAATAAATCCACCTAGCACAATCCCCATGAAATGTGTGCTCTGGAAATGCCCTGTGACAACAACAGAAGTGCTACAGGTAGTGGCTGTGGCAGATTTTGCTGACACTTAGCTGCTGACACAGGCCAGCAAAGGTTTTCAGCAGCATGCAGAGGGAAGAAACGATAGCAAATAAAAGCCATTGTCCACTCATGTCCAGCCACAGATACATGGGAAAATTTCTCTCTCTATGCATGCATGCATGCTAAGAGAGACAGCAAAAAAGAGCAGGCTTTGAAGAAAGGTTATTTTATTCTACCAACAAAGTGTACATTGTCACTGTAATTCCCAGTCACTATCTGTGCCCACTCCCTCTCCTTCAAGTACTGGTTTGAGCAGGAACCTGCAGCTAATTTTGAGGTTGGGGTTCATTTGTTTTTGCATCAATGCAATTAATTTCCACTGGAAAATGCATCTCAGGCATTCAATCAAAATAGGCCTAAAATAATTCTGAAAAGCTCATCTGTCTCCAATCTATATAATGTTTTAAAAATTGGATGCATGCCCTGCAATAACATTGCACTTCACAAAGCTTAAAGCTCTAAACTTGAGGGTATCAGTTACATTGAAACTGTAGTAAATTAAAACATCCAGTTTCTGGTTTGCATTGATTTAAAAATATCGACAAAACTACTATTGCAGTCATTACCACTTTGGGTGCTCCGAGCTGAATTTTCAACAGTTCAGGGTTATTTTCATTCTTATTGTGGCTACAGTAGCCTTTTAAGTTACAGATCAAATTCCAGATAACATGTAAATCTTAAATCTTGTTTTAAGAAATATGCATACAAACCAGCCAGTATACATAATAAAAAGCAGCAAGTCTAAGTGACCAGTAATGCAAATATCAAAGCACACTTTTTTTTATTCTCTAGCTTAAAGCAGAAAGGATACTTCCTGTTATGAAATGTTCTAAATAGAAGCAGGTGGAAATGGAATAAAATATGAAAAGGTAAGTATCTCTAAGTTGGTTTTTTTTAACCAGGAATCTGAAGTTCTCTTGAACATTCTTTAAAATAAGACAATCAATATTAAAAAATCACATTCAAAACTTTTCTCCTAAAAATCTTTCCACATTAGTCTATCTGGTGATCTTCAAAATGTGCTTATTTATGACCAAAGTACTGCTGAAAGAAAAGAAGATAACTCATGAGCTATACAGCTAACAAAATCATTTGAGAAAGTAAGAATAGAATGAATACATCAACAGCAAGAGCCAATTCTCAATGGTGTGCAGCACACAGCTTTGCCAAAGACAATGGATTTAAACCAACTGGGAATCTCACTCACACACACACATGCACACATACTGCATAAACAGACAGTATATAACATGCACTACATCCAGTTGTAAAACAAGCTTCGACACTGATCTGTGTCTTATGCTTCAAAAGAAAACAAAAATCCCCATCTTCCACTTTGACATCTGTGGACTGCTACCATGCAAATTCTCCTGATCCCTGGTTGTGATTAGCTTATGAAGTGAAGCAGAGGGATCATCAGAATATTCACAAAATTTCTCCTGAAACCACTGGCCAAACTCTACCCTTGCTCCTCTTGATACCATGACTGAAGCCTATGCTGATCTGCAAAGTACCTTTCCACTATTCTGTTCAGCCTATTTGCCTTGTGCAGCACATACTGTTGAGGTGAGGGAGACAAGGAGAGGTGGCAAATATTCTTTTGGGCATGATGCTCTTGCCATTGAAGTTCACAGGAGTGCTGCTCATACATTCATTTGGAGCAGAATGAAACCCATAAAAATGTATGACCCCTATGAAGACATTTTCCTAAATTATACCCTGAATACTGACTTAATGCCTGCTAATGACATGCTACATCATGCTAAGAAAAATAAAAAGGTTACTTTACATCCTTACCTTCCAATTTGTACCAATGTGTTTGGTTTACTGTTTCACAGATGGGGTTTTTCTGTTTGTTTGTTGTTTGGAGGTTTTTTGTTTTATCCTATTTTTGTCTTGAAAAAAATGCTGTCTTAAAGAGGAAACAGTCTCCCAAACCAGTACTTTGCACTGAAGATTAAAATTACACTCTCTGCACAAGTTTAGAGTAAAGGGCTTAATGGTCAGTAGAAAGTCATGTGAAAAAATCTCAGGTCATCCTGTCAGCTTCCAAGAGTCTGCATTATGAACTAACACACTGCTAATTATTTATTTAATGTCTTCACATGAACCAAAAGTATTCATGTATACTCCATGAATAGTCATGGTTTTAACGGGGTTTTTTTTCCCTCCACATTTTTCCCTTTGAGAATGGCCACTGAAACAGTACTTTAACTAGAAAGCTGTCATGCCAGGAGAAGTAAAAGAGCAGCAGCATGATCAGCAGAGACAAAAATTTAGTCAGGTGAATTTAGAAGATCTATGGGTAGTGGATAACTTTAAGATATTGTACCCCACGGTCTTCCACACAACAATTCAGCAAGGAGGAAATAATCTTTACATAAAATATTTTTACAAGGCCAGGCAGACGAGGCTAGAAGGAGCTCTCTTGCTGCATTTGCACATTTGAAGTAATGCCACAGGTTTAGACATGGCCTGAGTCTCCTGTAGACAAGAAGGACTGAGGATGCCCTCCCAGAATCAAAAGCATTGTTTCAACTCCCATCAATTCCCAATGCTGCAAAACCCAACTCCAAAATACCACTTTTCAGTGAAGTGCCACTACAGCCATCAGAATCAACTGCAGTATTTGCATCAAGAGTTTCCAGATTTAAACTGTGGGAATGGGTAGGCTGGAGCTGTCAGTGGAAGGCCACTGACAATGTAATTTGTTTCTCCTGCTGGCCTGACAGTCAGTGCATGCTGACATTCAAGAAACATTGGTTGGTTTTGTGAGGGTTTGTTTTCTATTTTTTTAACTGCTTGGAGCAGTTGGGAGGGCAGAGGAAAAGGACTCTCAACTTAGGGAGGGGACGAGGCAGAAGATGAATAATGGAAAGGAGATGTGTCCTTTTCCAGACATCTCCTATAAAATAAGTGCTTGTCCCACATACCCTGAGACACATCAATACACTGCAGCTGAACATGTTAAAAAATGTTAACTTTACCTAAACAGCAAAATGATTTGGTCACAGGGAGCCAGACATTTTACTGATCTGGTTAAAATATCTCAGCAGTCATATAAATAGACCCAGTCAAAGCCTGTTGCATCACCTGCATTTATTTTTTACTGTTAATATTTAGCAATGGAAGAAAGATACAGATCTGTGCTCTATACACTCGCCATCTCCAACAGTATGATCTCAGCTCAGAGAGCAGCAGGAATTTGCACAGCAGTGAGTATGGCTGATTTCCAGGGGTCGGAAGCCATGGCTTACTCACTCCGCTCCACATTTTCTGCTGTTGTTCCATTTCTTTTTTTTTTTTTTTTAATGGGAAAGACAAATATGATGAGCATAAAGAATAGTGGCAAAGTCAGATTGCAGGTCGGCATGTTTGTATTTTATTTTCCTCTGGTCTCTATACTTTGTGATTTTAGACCTTGAATTAGCCTACTAGATAACAAGTCCTTAAAATAGCTCACACATAAAATTTGAAAAGAAACTAAGCATTAAGGAGTATGTGTACCTTTAGACCAGAAATCTGTCTTTATCTCCCTCTATAGCAACAAACCATCTGAATCAACAACATTGCACCTTGTATAAATCTGACCCAGTCCATGTAGGATATGTAACAAAGGTAATCTCTGACTTGAGGAAAGAAAATGCAGCAGTATGTATGCAAGACACTTTGTATTTGGCAGACACATACAACCAGCTGTTTATTATTCAGTTTGTGGCTATACATCTACTGGGACATCCCCCACCCCTGTAAACCTTGCTTAGCTCCTGGTCTTATTTCCAGTGTACATTTAACCCTAAGTTATGGATAAGTACAGTGTTTGGGATTTAAAGTTGATTGTCATTTAGTGTCATTTTTGACATCTCCACTCTTATAATGAGCTTCTTTTTCATGGGGGACTTGGGATCTGATTCTAATTTGTAGTAGAGTTATGGTCACAATAAATGTCTATTTCACATATTCATAAGAAGCCTCTAATGCAAATGGAAAGTGGCTGTTTTCTTGTAGTTTTAAAGCCACGTATGTAAAACACACAGTACAGATCTGTTCCACAAACAAACCCATTATAAATCTACCATTGCACCCCAGCTTCTGCCCTGGCAGCAGGCACTCCCGTGCTGATCGGTCTCAGCAGGTATTGCAGCTTGCATAATAAAGGAACAGGTTATGAAATCATTAGCACCTCAGCTGAGGCTGCCACAGGGATGCCCCTCTGTGTTCACTGTGAAATGTTTCTTTGGCAGCTGCATCCTAGAAGTGTATTTGGATGTTGTTGCTTCAGCCTTGCCACACAGAGTGGAAAGCAAGCCAGTATTTTCATGTTCTGAACTTAAGAGCAGAGGATGGAAGTCTCTCTGGTCCACTTCTAGGCTAATTCCCCCCATTTACACATACCTAATTCGAGGCTTGAAGACCTCTAGGAAGCCCAGCTGTCTATAATCACAAAGCCCAGATCTATGCAGCCATGCCAAGGACCTGAGCCATGCCTAAGGAGGCTGGAAGATACTTCAGCTTTGTCAAACACCACATGTTCCAGCTCCCCTTGTCCTGCAGGCAGCCACTGCCGGTGATGCTTCAGAGCAGCTCAAATGCAGATGAGGGCTGCCCTCCCCTTGGCTGGAGTCCTGCCTTGGGGTTCATGAACATCCCATTGTCATTTCCTTCTCCATAAATGCAAGCTCAGGTGAAACTGTGCCAGTTCAAGCAGTTGAAGCTAAACTCACTTGTCTCTCCATAGGAGAATCCATGTCCCCAACAAAGAAACAAAATCCTCTGCTGGTCACTCACTGAGCAAGGCATCTAGGGCCCTTTTCATGCTCCCTATGCCAGCCTCGAGACCCTTCCTGCTAGTTTCATAAATATTTGTGAACCGTGCCCTTGCCAGTGTGCAAGGGAACACAACTGTGATCTGGCTTAGCACAACTGATGGCCCTAAATACTGGAGTATTTGGATCTATAAAAAGGAAAATTGTGCAACTTGAAGAAAACCACTAACATCAGGAGTAGTTGCTGAAAGCAGTGATATTTTACTGACTTGAGTCACCTTGGGGTATGGTCCACTGGTATTTGCAAAACTTAAGTCAGTTTTACCAACTGTAGATGGAGAGCTCACAAAGGAAGGACTCGTGTCAAGTTTCTGAGCATTAAGTCAAGTTAGCTTGGGTTGCTGAATTTCTGAATCAATGCACTGGGTCATGATTTAAGTAAGTCAGGAGCTGGGGCTTTTAAAAGTAGCATAAGTAAATAGCTAAGCTTGATGTGATATAAAAAGCACCACAACAGAAAGGAGAACTTAACACAGTAATAAAAATCACTTACCCTTAATCATGCCTGAGACAATGTTTTTACAATGCTACTTGATTTATTCAACTAGCAAACATGCCTCCTTTGACTTTTCTTACAATAGGCCACCTCACCTGTGCTTGTTGGGATTTGAGTTCAGAGATTTTTTAACTAGCATGCCAAGCACATTATTTAAATGTCTTTGATTTGTCTTTTTTCTAAAATTATTTTATTAATAATTAATTAATAGTATTAATAAGTCTTATTTATTTGCAAAGGAGACACATCCCTACAAAACAAAGAAACAAAACCAAAAAAACAATCAAACAAAAAACAAACAAACAAACACCCAACTAAAACCAAAACAAAACAGAAGGGAGAGGGAGAGAAAAGCCCCCAAAACCCAACCCAAAACACTACCAGGAAAGTTTGAAAGAGAAGAGGTTTGGTCACAGGTGTGTAACCAGCATTGCACATTGCAGAGCACCTTATTGCTTAAAGACCTACTGAAGTCCAGATTCATTGCTGCTGACAAGCCTGCCACTTAGTGAAAGAGACCCTATGAAAGGCTGTTTGCTGCAAGATTTACGATGGTGCCCTTACTGTAAACTACCTGTGCTCTGCTCAGCAGCTCCGTGCTTCCTCTCCTGTGGAAGGGCCTCAGCTTTTGGAAAAGCTGGGCAATTTCTCAAGTGAGTACACTCTTGTGATACTGAGGCTAGCCAGACCACAAACTATTTTATTATGTTGTGCAAAAACCTCTGTGCAAAAAAAAAAAACCCTCTTTAATTAAGATACAGCAACCAGCACTGTGGTTGTAATTACCTTGGACTGCTTTACCCACGGGCATAATGAAGTAAAATTTGGCCTTCTATATTTTTGTTTTTAAACTAAGTAAACCCAAATTAATTTATTCAACTCAAACCAGACAGGTTTCTCTTTAAAAGGAAGGCCTATATGGTTGGAGGAGCTGGTGCAGCAGGCAGAGTGACATGCAATGATGACTGTGAACTGCAAACTGCTGGCAAAACATTTGGCTTGCCATTGGTCCGTGGCCAGTATTTTCCTTTGTTAATGAATCTCACATCTTTTCTAAGTTAAGCATTTTTTTTCTTCTCTCCCTTCATTTTATTTGAAACATATTTTAAATATTTTTGTTTTTATGACGTAGTGGAACATGATACAGTCCCCTCCTAACCCCGAATACAGGAAAATCAATTAAAATTTTGACATTAAGAGCTATGATATAAACATATGGTTTAACTGCCCAGACTTTTTTTTTAAGCAACATGTCAAGGATGAGCACAGAGAGAAATAACAAAATGAGAACTCCACATTATGGCATAAAAAGTTTACCTACTGAAAGTATATCATAGCCAAACCCTGCTATTCATCAAAACCAAAAAACCTGAAAACTTGTCAGGTTTTGATGGATTTCCTCTTAGACAGAGGATTACATATTTTTCATTTGTGCTCTTTTCTGAGAAAAAAGGCCATTAAATAAAAATAGTCATTCTGAATGATGTGTTTAATATTTAGTACATTTTGTCTCACCCAAAGGACCTTCTTTTTACGACTTAAAGAATGCAAGCTTAAAATGGAGTTTTATGGGCTTCCTTATTAACTTCCGACTCTTACCTGAAGAAGAAAAAATAATTGAGGAATACTCCATTGGAACAAAAACATGATTTTCAAATGCAATGAACATTGTGGGAATCCAGTCATACCTGCCCTACTGACCACCAGTCCTTAGGACTATGTGAAAGTGAAAACTCTTACAGCTCCCTTTGGCATTTCAAATCATCAAAACCCTAGACAGATAAAATAACAAGTCACTGAAATTCCAGGGAATAAAGGTACCAAAGATAAGATTTAACTCTCTGTTTAGCTCTCTAGGTCACTAGGTTTCCACAAAAAGAAGCTCCTTCCCAGAGGTCTTGAATGATTAGAAATGCTGCTAAAAGTGAAGACTTATTGTTAATCTGTCACTGGTGAAAAAACAAGTTTTTTTCAATCATCTTCTATGGACATCTAGACTCCAATCCTGCAATCATCTAGCTACATGAATTTACATGCCCTCCTTTAATATTCCTCAGTTTTACAAACCTTGCAAGATTTCTTCAGCCACAGTAACTTGTAATGAGTTTTACCGGGGGAAGAGATGACGAAAGTAAAGCACAATGCATTGCTGGCCCTGAAACCCACACTGGGTGAGGATCAAGATATACTGGAAAAAATTAAGTTGCAAAGCCTTTTCTGCACCAACCCCCTTACTTTTCATCGTGAGAATGGTGCCATGCTTGTGTTAGAAATGACAGAAAGCTTTTTATATCTGACATCAACTCAAACCCTTGAAGTTACATGAGGATAGAGATTTCAATTATCTACAGAGTATGTGCAAATTAAATATACTCTATCACAGTGAATTCACTCGCACTGTAACTGCTGTGATTTATGCAAAAAATTGCAGTCAAGCTCAAAAGCTAGAGCAGCACTTTCAGGTTGACCAAAATTATTAAATTCACTATCAAACTCTATTTCATAAATCTTGGAAGTGGAAAAGAATAGAGTATTTGGAAAATCAGAAATCTTTAGCATTTTTAAACATTTCAGTCTGAAATGCCATATTAATCTGGAAATGTATCTAGTTATTTTAAAAATGCAATTGTCTTGAAAACCGGAGAATGTCTTTGTTGTTTATTTGGACAGAATAATTAAGAAATTAAATCATATTGACTTAAACTAAATTGCTCGTTTAATTTCAGCCACTAAATCAACAAGCTTGTTATTCACATAAAACTGGTTACTGTTATAGCTCACCTGCATGAAGCACACCAATGACACAAAAGAAACCCTAAATCTGTCAGTTTTTCTTCATTTCCTGCTCTATTAAAAACAACCCAATATTCCAACTCATTCCTCTTTTATGTCTTCTTTCCTAGATTTTTCCTAACTGATTTTCACAGCTAGTTAGAAACCTGAACATCAATATTAATGTATTAATGAAAAACAGAACTAACATTGGTATTTCAAAGCTGTCTTAAAGACTGATTAGATTTAGTAATAAATTAACTGGGTAGGAATGCTGTTTTCAAGGGAAAACACGATATTCTACAGGAAAGTATGGGACTTTTTGTTTTGTTTTCCAAGGAGATTAGCTCTTCCAGCCAGGAAGTTTTTACCACATATCCAGATTCCGTGATTTGCTCTGCATCCAACAGCAGTGCAAAATCATCTTTGACATTTACCAAAGCATCAGGCACAGCACTTTATAAGGACAAAGCTTGTCTTGATTACAAGAAAGGAGTTTGCAAACAAGGTGAATGCATGACAATAAAGAAAGTGACAGTGGCATAGTGAAAACAGGGCTATACACTCTAATACTGCTCTATTAGAAACTTCATAAATTTGAACATCTTACTCTGAGCCTTTTAGCTCAGGACAAATATAAGATTGAGTCAATGTCACTCCAGAAAATTTTGTCAGTGAAGAGTCATATACAGCCTTTGTGTTCTATTTGATAATAAATTATTAATTTTACAATAATAAAATAACTGAGCATACATGATTTTACGTGTGATAGTACTGAAAGCATACTGGATAGTCATGAATGCAGGTTAAGGTATACAGGCAGTTCACTGCAAAAAGCACATTCATGTGCTATTACTTTTATAGGGGGAACAACTTTTGCTAGCTAAGTTCCTGTAAATTTGAGATTACAGGGATATTAGCAAATAGATCCCTCACATGGTTATGGACAAAGCTTGTCTCCTAGTTTTGCAAAACATGCTGGAAATTACCATGGGGGGCTCAAAAGTTTTATTTGTTATGGTTTAATTCAATTACTTTAAAAAAAAATTAAAAAGTGGGGGGAAGGGTACTTTTCTTAAAGAGCTAACTAATTTGGAAATACATCAGAGATGGATTTTCTCATAGGATTTTAGAATTCTCTTTCAATTCATCACTATAAGCAAAAACTTCAGATGCTTAGTTGAGGAGGGAAAAAGATCCCTTTAGCTGTTTATAAACTGAAAACATATTTGTCTGTATTTTGGCTAATATTTCAGAAAAAAAGTCTGGTTTCCCTTCTTACTGTTTAATCTCTGCATGCTTATCAGGCATCTCCTATAACTTGAGTGCCTGTCACTTACAGCCTGATGGTAAAGTTAGGAAATGAAGCACCTTGAAGCACAGAGCAATTCAGAGTCCACATTTAGAGCGTTACGTCAAGCGCACACATTCTTCATTTCTCAAGTCAAGGTGGACACAAGCAGTCACAGGATATGCTTTAGATGACATTATGTTCCTATCTCACCTTTTGCTTTCCTTATTGCTTTTTGCTCATCAAAATTCTTCCTGCTTCCACCCGCTGCACAGACAGCCCGTGCTGCCATCATTGCCCAGTGCAGGTCCAGAGAACAGTTTCAGTCAGAAGGCACCCCAGAGGGTCACCTTGTCCAACCTCCTGCTCCAGCCAGGACTAAATGCAGAATCAGAGCAGGCTGCCGGGGGCCTTTTTATAGACAAAGTGTGAAAATCTACAGTAGCAGACTGACTCCAGCCAGTTGCTGTGCCTCACCACAGTTCCCCTGCTAGAACCTTACTGTCTTTAGGTCTCATGGAATTTCCTCTCACTGTTGTCTCACCTGTTGTCTTCTGCCTTCACACTGCAAAGTGGGGCAGACCCTGTCTCCTCTGTAATTACCCTTTAAGTAGCTAAAAGCTGTAATTAGATCCCCTGGTAGCCATCTCTTCAGGGTAAACAAAGCAAGTTTCCCCCTGCAGCTACTCTCTCCAGTCAGCCTAGGGAAGATGTCCATAATGCCATCTGACCTCTATGCAACTGACCCACCTTCCAAAAAGTCACTGCAGACTTACACAAGAAGATGTGTGCAGTTTTGGGGTGCCCATTTGTTTGGATTTATTCAACAGTCCTAGCAGATTGCACCCATAACTGCCCCAGACTTTGGCTGGGTGAAGAAATTTTGTATTCCACTCGCAAGAGAGATTTTTCTAAGTCTTCTGGGGATTGTTTGGGTGAACCCAAATATCTGACCCTGAGCCAATCAGTTAATTATTTCATGCAATGTTTGTCCTATTTGATAATTTCTTTGCACAAGAAACATGCCATTGCAGATGTGCTGCTGAAATTAAGTGCTCCTGTGCTCAGTGCTACACGAGAAAGCCACAGATCCTTCCTACAACCAGCTCAATCCGATCTGCACTCCAAAACATCCTGTTATTGGAGCATTGTATCTTTAAATGAAGTCTCCCTGAGATAAAGAACTGTCTGTTAAGGGGGGAAAAGAGATATTAAAATTGCAGCTGGATATGCTTTCAGTCAAGAGCTTCTCCTGGGCAAGACCAGGTGAGACCAAAGTTTAAAACTCTGGAATGTAACACGTGCAGATGCCAGAAATATTATTGCCTGTTTTTATCATTTGCTACTCATCACACTTTCTGGGCCCATGGAAACAAATCAGAAGTAACAGAACTGTTTAGAAGTGACTCTGAATATCAAGCAGAAAATGAAGTGTACAACACTTAATGATCTTTCAGTGCATAGCAGGTAAAAAACATTAAGACCCGTCTTAAATAATAAAAAAATGTATATGTTAGCAAAAACATCCCAATTTATCTTGAAAAAATTGTTGTCAAAAGCTCACTATTTAATAATTACTGATTCCCGTGTGAAACTTTTCAATCAGCTGCAGTTGCTTTTTAAGACCTTTATAAGTTCATGCTTTTCCACCTATCTCTATAGTCTTTTTTTTTCGATAACATTCACTTATTTGTGCATATTTATACAAATGCTGCTGGTAAGGTTTTTTACTTTTCCTGAAGTATGCACTGCAGTTTTTTTTATAGGGAACTACAAATTCAAGATGGTATAAACGAAATGAAAAAAAGGGCTTAATTAATTACTAAATATTAGAATATGTACTAAATTGCAGAAGCTGGGATAAGTTCCATATTGCACAAGATTAGCAAGTAAAAACCCAAACCAAACTCTTAATGATGCACAGCAATGTACCTCCTTTAACTGTTGCTTAAATTTTTGCCCTAAATTTGATTTCTTATTCTTGAAGAAAAGTGAGGGAGAGATGAGGAGTGCTAATAGAGTGTCATTTTCAAAAAGAAAGAAACCATCAATAAAATTTATATACCAATATCACCACCTTAAGTCATGCAATTTGAAATCTTGTATGATTGTTTAGGAATAGCAGAAGTTAATTTTGCCTTGCAGTCTCAAAGATGGGCACAAACACACACAAACACACACACACACAACATACACAAACAGACCCACACAGAGATCTGTGCATCAATCTGCACTTTGTGCAGCACACCCCTCTTTCATACTAATGGCCACAGGAGATACTTTGTCAACACTGGATTCCCATGGCAAGGAATCTGGTCATTCAGGGAAACTGTAAAATAAGCCTCAATTTGGTGTTTATATTGATTTTTCAGCCAATCTTATTTCCACATGAGTATTCTAGAGAAACTCAGTTATTCAAAGTATATCAGAAAACTGAAAAGTATTCAGAGCAATGAGAATTCCTGCAGTTCTGTGATACAAGAGAAATAGAGCTCATGTCCTTAGCTGCAGTGAAAGAAAAGTTCATTTTGACCTGGAAACCAAATGATAACAAAGAACACAGTACTGGAACTTTTCTGACATGATACTGAGTTGCCTTAAACTGAGGTCAAGGAAGAATCTGGTCTAGCACATTTTTTCTGTTCTGATTTGTAAGACTTCATTTGGAAAAAACTAGCTCATGTTAAATCTGACATACAAAATTGGTGGTGCTGATAGGCTTTTCCAGTGCGGTAAAACATTCAACTGACATTACTTTTGTCAGAGCTTGTGATAATGAGCTTTTATTATTATAATTATTATTTTTCTTCTGCTAATGGGCACAGATTTATTGATCTGTAGAAAACAGTGCCTATCTGAAGCACATTGCCCATATTCTTTATGGTCATGGAGCAGCAGTAAAACTCTCCATCTCGTTATTTACACTAATATACCTTGTACTTATACTAATACAGAGCTTTAATATGTTTGACTAATGTCTGCAATTTTCAAAACATCCTGCAATGCTCTTGAATTAAAGATATGATGTAAAAATAAAGACCACCACAGAAATACAGCTCGTGTTGATCTGAGATACTAAAATTCTCACTCTCAATTAGTAGTTTTTACCAAGAGAATGGCTAGTTTTATTATAATATGCAGGAATCTTTCAGTATATTAGAAGTTTTATGTTTTCAGTGGAGATACTCATTTTAACACAAGAAAACATCAGGCCATAAAATAAAGAATGGAACTGAGGATGGAATAAACAGTGTTGTGTTAAATAAATGATACTTTCCTGGCTCTGTTGGGATTCAAAAGACCTAAAAAGAAAACTGTGTGTCACTAGGACTGAAAAATAATTCATGCTATTTGACAATGCAAGCTTTAAAAATGTGTTTGGAGGAAATAGAGAGGGAGCAAGCACCACAACAAAAAATTCCATGCCACATTTAAAAACAAACACAAGCACCCACGTAGAGAGGAAATCACACATTAATAGATATCCAAGGTTCATCAGTCTCTGGGATCACTGTGGCTGAACACGTAGTTTTTCAGGAGGGCACATTCCAAAGCTAGAGATGTTGAAAAATACATGGATGCTCAAAGGACTGAAAAAAGGATAGTTCCACAGATTTTATCCCAAGCCCATCAACTCAGATCTCCCATTCACTGCAATAAGCTTTGGATCAGGCTCAACATCCAAATGCAGTCCTCACTCACTAAAATTGGCTGGTCACACTGGAAACTGTTTAGGCAAGGTACCCCACCCATAAACAAACAGTGATTGGGAAGAGTACGGTAGTAAGCAACAATTTTGTCTCTCTGCCAAGACTAGGGGTTTTGTCTCTTACTTGTTTGCCCTCGGAGACAATAAAATGAGGGCTATAGTAAGGTAATATCTCTGGAGCCATCTAAGAAGGAATGTCACATGAATGAGAAATAAGAGGATAAGGGTTACTTCAATTTTGAAGTCAAAAGTGGAAGAAATGACTAAGCAACAGGGTACAGAAAGCCACTAGTGGATGGATGCAGTGTTTCCAACAGCTCTTTGCACAGGGATCTTGCAAGTAGGAAGAAGAACAGAAAGGAAATACAGACGAGAGTGTGGAAAGAGAGTTCCACTATGGAAATTGCCATATCAGCTAGGTGGAAGACAATGATATGCAAGTCCATTTGCAGGAGAAAGAGAGCATAAACAGAGTTAAGTGGATATTAATGAACACTAAACAAAGATGGCAAGCCTGCTCTGAATTTACAAATCACATCCGCATTAATACCAAATGAGTTCATTAAGATTAACATTATTATGATGAGTATCAAAGGGATTAAAAGAGATTATGGTAAATAAGAGAGTCAGATAGGAGTGAGATGTAATTACCTTCCTATCTGGCTAATCTGTAGCTGCAGAGAAAGACCCAGCATTCACTTCACACTGGAGGAACCTAACTCACATTTTGATCTGAAGTGTAATTTTCGGCAAAGCTGATCTCAACAGTTTGGGCTGAACACGGCCCAGGCATGTGCAGGATGAACAAAAGAAGGGTGGGAAGGTGAGAGTACAGAGAGATGGGGAGGGGCCCAGGAGGCCACTTTTCCCCAGCACCCCCACCCAAGTGCAGGAAACAACTTGGTCTTCCTGCCTGCTGTGTCCAAAACTTGACAAGCAGCCAGTCCTGCCACCACCTCTGTCCAACACCTGACCTGCTCTGATCCCAGCACACATAACACCAGCTCTGAAAGCTCCACAGGGCTTCACTAACATCAGCCAAGTCTTCCAAAAAGGTTTAAGGGAAAGGTCTCAAGTCAGAGCTAGGAAAACTGAGGAATTCAGGAGCAGAGGAATCACATTCAGTGAAATAAATGCAAGCTGTCTGATATTTACTTCTTGCTTTCCTACTGCAACAACTGAGCCAATTATTTTGTGCATGCAGAGACCAGCTAAGAAGCACCAAATTATGGCTTAAAATCACACAGCTTATAGAGTGGATATTCTGCCAATGCACACATTCAGCAATGCAGGCGGAAATGTTACTTGGGATCTTGGTGGGGAAAATTTACTGGGACTCGTCCAGCCGGGCTCTGCTAGGAGCAGATTGCCTTTCTTCACAGGCCGACCACGCACAGTTGGCTCTCCAGTGCAAACATCACTCCCAAGCTCTGGTGTGTTTGGCCTCTGGTTTGTTTGACAGGTTACATGTGCTTCTGAATATATCTTCTGATGCTCATTTTCAGAGCACTGTTAACATTTCTCTTGGCTGCTGTTTAAAAATTAGGTCCCTAAAGATATCATCCTTCAACAAGAAAATCCTCTTGCCAAAAGATCCAGCTTCAAATGTGGGGAACTTGACTGTCAGGGCTGTTGACCTCTGACCATGAAGCTGCAAGTCCACTGGCAAACCTGCACATTGGGTCCCAGAAACTAGCTGCAGAGGAATCCAAAGGGGAAGACACTTTCCTTTCTTGTTGTTGTTGTCCAAAAAGTATATGCATTTCCAAAGTACCTGTCAAGCACAACCAGAGCTGTCTGACTCTCATCTGGACAGTTATACTTCATTAATTATATGTTTTGTTGCTTCAACCAATATACATACATACAAACATACATACACCTCTGTGTGCATGCATACAGAATTCACAACTGCAGCTTTTGAAAGAAACTTTTACAACTGTTTTTCCTGTGGTGCTGTGCTGAAATCAGTGAAATAGCAGCAGTAAATTGTAACTTAGAGTTGCAGTGCCCTTCTGAAAAGCAAGAAGGATTTACATCGTTACACCCTCTACCTAACTTCACCGAGTGTGAATCAGCAGGGTGGGTAATTTGTGAAAGTTTGAGTACACAGCAGGGTCATCAGTCAGTCCACAGCACCAAGATGTTCTCTTTCACTGCACATCCAGACAGGTGACATGTTAATAGCTGGTACCAGACAAGTGAGACTCTGATCCCCTGTGGAATGCAATCCGATACCCAAAGACTTTCAGGCCACGCTGCACAGCATATTTTACACGTGTTTTTAAAAAAAATAGCAGGGATGCATTTCTGCAGAGGAAAGATTAAGTGTGACAGTCTGTTATCCTCTGCCCAGCATCTTGCCAGCACGGCTAGACACTATCCTAGGACAACACTGGCAGACTTTTCCTGAACAAAGTCTCCAGCCAGAAAAGGCAGGAAAGGAAAGAGTGAAGACAAGTCCACCCCAGCATCTAAAGCGGGCAGGCAAAGGGAAGAATCTACTATGCTTCATTCTGTTGGTCTGTGGAGCTGCACTTCCCAACATTTCTAGGAGAAAGTATGAGTCAGAAATCCTACGGGAACTCCTGCAGCAGCACAGCTCCCTCCTCAACCCACACCTCCTCAACAGAGCACTGCGCAATCCAGTCCATATGGTATATCTGCACTGCAACATGGGCCAGGGCCTAATGCTGGGCTCTCAGATAATAAAGGTTTGGCCTCTGAGCAATTGTTTGTGCTCCAGCAGTTGACTGAAGAGCTTGAAAATCAGGGCACTTAGGGAAAACCTGTGAATAAAGTGCAAGAAAGTAACAGGTGGCTTTGCAGAAGGCTGCCAGAGGGAAAGAAAGGCAGGAGCTGGCCATGGGCTCTTGTCTTGTTCAGAAAGAGAGGGGGAAGTTTTGCCACCAACTGCAGAACACTGTTTCTTATTTTGCTCAGTCAGTCCCCAATACGGGTTGTGAAAGAAAAAAAAAAATCACTAAACCCTCAAAAGCATGTTTAAGGCTCTCTTTAATTAACCAAGAAAATCTGTAGTCCACTGCAATTCCAGTGGGTACCAATACACTGCTTCCCTGAGAGACAAAAATTCCCTTTGAAAGAGGCACTTCTGAGAGTCATACCTTAAGAGCAGACAGCTCCTGACACAGAAAACTGATGCAGAGCTCCTCTGAGCAGAATGGGAACCCTCAGGACACCAACACACACCTGATAGCTCGCATTCATCCCACATCTCAGCACAACCAGTGCTCGAGCACGGGCTTAGTGTTAAACTCTGTGGCCCACCCCAAGGGCAAAGTACTCATAGAGTACTTGGGGAAGAGGTATCTTTCCTTGCTTCACACTAGACCTAGAGACAGTTAGCTATGTGGAAAAAAGACTGAAAGGTCTGTAGGGAGACTGACAGACTCCGTAAGACAAGCACAGTGCTCTGTCCTGCAAAGGAAATCCGTGTAGGCAGATGCCCAAGACCCTGGTAGTTGTAGAGGGCAGAACAGTGACAGGAGGGGATCTGCTGCGCAGGGTCGGGACCTCCTTGGTCCCAGCAAAGGCAAGACAGCCAGGAGCCCGGGATAAGCTGAGGATCAGAAACTGCTGGCCGGTGTTAAGGATGAAAAGCTGAGGCTCGCTGGGATGAGCTCTGCAAACTGCTTCCCTCGAACGCTTTATTTTCTACAGCGGATTTGCAACAGTAGAAGCTTTTACTCGCTCTGCTAGGCAGAGGCTGAACTGCTTTCTTCAAACAGTTTCAAATTCACCAGCCACGCTCGAAGAACCACCCCTTTTTCTTTTCTCTTTTCTCTTTGCTCTCTCCGGGCTTTTCGTGAAAGAGACATCCAGTTTCAAGCCATTTAAAAAATATCAGAAAAAACCCCGGTGGAAAATAATTCGCAGCTGTGATAATATCACATTTTTTAAAATACCGTAATATAGTTTTACTTTTAATAATAAAAGATAAAAAAGGGGAGTCTGTGAATAATTAGAGAGTGCAGTCTGAAGCCAGTTACAGTCACTGCAATTGATAATAAACTTAAAGCCCCTTGACAGCAGGTAAATGCTTTGCAACCCTGACCCCCTTCCTCTCACATTACTTAACAACCCTGCAGTTCCAGCATTACATCACCGTCCAAGCGATTGGTTCCCGCATTTTAACTCTCTCCCTGTCACCTCCGATTAGGAACAACATAATGATGGAGGGGGGGACACCAAACCACAACAAACTACCAAACTTCTCTCAAGTTTGCTGTGCTCCTTGTTTGGGTTTGGTTTGGTCGAAAAAATCGGCTTCTGCTCCTAAGAGCCGAGGTTAAACGCACCAGAAAACAAACTCTGTAGAAGTGGAAAAGAGTGGGAAAGGGCGACTCGGGAGGGGAGGAGGAGAGGAGGAAGGCAAGGAGGGGGGAAACTATATAGAAATCAGAAAAGGAAAAGAAAATTAAAAACAAACCTCATGGACATCACTGAGCCTGAATTCCCTGCTGAGGTGCAGAACATGAGAGCCCTGGAATGAGTGTATGTAGAACTTGAGCCAAAGCTTAACTAGCCCGAGTGAGTCATATCCTTCCCATTTGATTCCCGTCCAAGCGATGATGTAATGCCCTGGCCCTCTCCCTCGCTCCCGCTCGCTGCACTACCTCCCTCCTCCCCTTTTCTCCTTTTTAGCTCAGTGCTGGTGAAGTCACCATTTAAATCTGGCAGCGCTGAAGCAAAAACTTCAATGTAACCAAAACAGCCCCAGGCCAAGTTCCAGACGTACTGAGACTCGGTGGTGCAATTGCCATTGGAAACGAGTAAACAGAGAAAGAAACAGTGCTGCCTGTGAAGGGCCGGCGCAGCTGCCTGCCGGAGCGCAGGGAAACCCTGGGACCAGGGACGGGGCTGACAGGAATGACTGGGGATCACCACAAGATCCCGCATCGCTCCCGAACGCCCGCACGGTCCGCGCTTCGGGACGATCCGGCCTTTGGAAGAGGAAGGAGATGGAGCCTGAGTTGAGGAGGGCAGCGGAGAAAGAAACCGGGAAGCAGCGTGTGTGTGTGTGTGTGTGTGTGTGTGTGTGTGTGAGAGAGTCTGGGAGATGGAGAGCGCTGCTTTGCAGGTCGTGCCTCAGACCTGGATTTCTCTTCCTCAGCAGACACAGCTGGAATTGAGCCCCAGGTTTTTGAAGGAAAACGACGGGGCTGTTTCTTGTGCCGTATTCGTCCGTGTGCAAACCCACAGGTGCAAGGCACCTTTTTGTCCCACAACAGAAAAAAGTACCAGAAAGTACAGCCCAGCAAGCTTATAACTAACTTGCTGCAGTGCTGCTCTTATTGCCTTCCCGGTTTCTCTCACAAGTCTGGTTTCTTTAAGGATAGAGAATGCTTCTAAATGGAACCTATAACAAACTTTCACACACGCAAGGATAAGCTATTGTGGTGCAAAGTGCTCTGCCTCATCAAAGGGCTCCTGATGTTAAATGCTGCAGCGGCTGTGGCTGAAATACCTCTCATGTCCTCCCCCACAGAGGGCTTTCTCACTGTTCATCACTCCCAGCTGACTGTAGTCAATGCAGTACCAAGCAGTTGGTCCACAAAAGAATGTGAAGCCTATGTAATAATAATAATAATAATAATATAACAATAATAATAATAATAATAGAAAATGTCTAAGCACACATAGCATCTCTGAGCAATTCAAAGACTAATAGTTTCAACATCAAACTGCAGATGTAATTATTAATGGCATGTGAAACACCATAGAGGTATTTTAAAGTGCCTCCTTTCTTTATAGATCAAAAATTATTTCACAAAGACACTTCACACCTCCTATCTCTAAGGGAAACTCAGTTTTCCAACACTCACTTATGCCCCCCAAATTTAGAAAACAGTAGGAAAACAGCAAAGTCAGTGTGCTTCCTTTTCTTCCTTATGATGATGTGTGTTTATGGAAAATCAATTTCTATTGCCTAGCAGCATTTTACCACACTGGGGGTTTTTGGGGGAGTGGGTTCATTAATTGATCACAGCAGCTGTGCAACAGAGATTGTTGTAAAATACCAAAGTCTCCTCCTGAGAATACTTATGGTTTTAAATTATCTTTAGAATACGTTTCTATGGATCAACACTATTAGCTTCTGCCATAGCTTGATCTTGAATTCAAGTAGATTCAGTCATGAATTCAAATTATTTTTGTTTAAGATATATATTATTTTTACAGACAGAATGAGAGGAGGAGAAAACTAAAGGTTTGTCCTATTCAATTAAAAAAAACACAGTTCTCCACAGCAACCTGACCTGCTGGATGACATCCTCAATTGATACTGATGCTGCAGCCACTCAGAGTGACACCTTTATCAAGCAAGGCAGCTCTGAATTAGAGGTGATCAGCCATAATTATTAGTGGCGCCACTGAAGCCTGTGGCTTGACAGCATCAAATGTGGTTGTTATAAAGTTTGGTCCATTGTGTCAATGGCCTGTATAACTCATTTATGTCTGAATTACCAGTATTGATTTTTTGTCTTCTGTCATGTAATAAAATAAAAGTTAGATCATTCCTAAAGCCCTCTTAATTCCAGCCTTGCTGATAGTTTCATTTTAAGCTTATCCCACTTCTCCCTCTCCGTTTAAAAAAATGAAACATCCACCCATTTTTCTGTGCACATCTAAGAGGTCATTTTCCCTCCTTCCTTCTTTTTATTTTGTCTTCTTACATTTACACTGCTGCATTACATAGCTTCTGCTCATTCAGTTATCCACTGACACTGCTGTAAACTTTGTCATAAGCCTAGAACAGATCCCTGGCTCAGAACACGGGAATGTGGCTACAATTGAGGCACGACTTTAAATCCCCAGCTTTGCAAAGAAGTTAGATGCCACCTAAAGAGAAAAAGGATTACCCTGAGCAACTCAGATTACCATGGGGCTACATCCATTCCTGAAGTCTTTAGGCCTCTTCCCACTCTTCTGAAAAACCCACACTTCTACCACCATAGCAAAATGCAACCAAAGAGATGATGCAGGAGCTGCAGGGAAGTTCATCATCCTCTTGAGGCTTTGAGCACTTGCTTGGCAAGTCTTCTCTTTCCAAAATAAAATTTTGTTCACCAGAAGGAATAGCAGATCCATTGTCCATCTGTGAGTATCTTAACCATAATATCACAGGAGTGATTGTGTGTGTATAGCAAATGACTGTTCTAATCATTATTACTTTCATAGACACAAACTCAGAAGAATTAAACTGCTTTCAAAACAGTGTCTTTTACAAGCTATTTCCAGGAGTAAGAGCACTTTCTGAAATGAACAAGAAAGATCAAAGAACTCTGAACTTAATTTCTAATTACATTTAAATTACATTACACTGAAATTTCAAGAAATTCTATTTCAAGAAATAAACTATTTTAAAACAGACATCATTCTCCAACAGAGTTAAAAACTTATTTGTTCTTCCTGATGGGAAAACAAAAAGTTCTTTCCAGGCAGGTATTTCCAAAGCCTATAGATATTTTCTTCCCCCTAGCAGGAAACACTGTTTTCCCCTTTTCCTTCCTGTGACAGACCAGTTAATGATAAAGCATGTCCTGTGCTTAGAGGAAATTCCACTTGCATGCAAGAGCTCCCTCTTTATCTGTTTACTTGTCTGTCTTTTCATTCTCCCCCCATTCCAACCCCAGCCTTAAATTTCCATATTCATCAAGAATAGGGCTGTTGTGATGAGAGTTATGGGATGTTATAATTCTAATGGGAGCCTTCCTCAAACTAGGGCCCTGGCCAGGACAGTTATGACTCCAGCTTAGCTGTCTAGTTCAGGAATTCTTGCAACACCCTCCCTGCAGAATGTTTCATCCTTGGGGAAAGGGTGGTGGGGCACACCACAGATGTTTGGTGTAACTGAAACTTGACAAAAATCACTGCTTCTGCTGAAAGTTTCCAGTCTCAACCACCAGAAAGCTCTGACTTTTAAGAGCTTAAACGTCAGAGTGCACTGGGATTATCCCAAAAGTGTATTGTAAAAAGGAACTGGGTGTACTGCAGCTGAGACTGTGGATGGACAAACCACAGGTCTTGCACGCATTTTAGGTGAGTGTGTCTCATCCAGCCCTTGGGACTGACTTCTGCCTATGTCAATCTGTGTCCCAAAGCATCAGCAAAGATCCTGTGGGTAAAAGCAACATAACCTGATTATTTTTTTCCTCCACTGCTTGGCACTTAAAGAGGCTTGATTAAGAAAATACTCTGTAATAATGGTCCTGGACTCAGGAATGTCTCATTTTCGTTCTGACATTATTTTTCATTTCTAACCCAAGAGCCTTACAGTCCCTGTGGAATTAACGAGGCCAGATAATTTCAGGGTTAAATAAGCTTTAATGACTATCACATGTATGGAACCTTAAACCCAGTATTAAAAATTATTTTTTTAAAGTGGCATCTCTTCCTTTTTTAATTTAAAATAACCATCCAGGTGGTTTCCTAAGGATTTCTTTGCAAATTGCTTCCAGTGAACCTTTTCAGTTACAGACCACTGCAAACCCATGTGGTGGTATTCAGCATTTAGCTCAACTTGGGTGTCCCATGTTTTTGTAGTGGACAGAGGGACTGTCTGCACAAATGTCTGCACAAGGGAGGTTGTCTGGGCAGGCTAGCTGTCACTGGCAAGGATATAAAAATGTAAATATCCACAATTTCAGAAAAAAACTAAAGGAAAGAAGTGCTAAGAGCGGATTCTTCAAGTTACTCATAAGAAAATGGGGTACATGTTCCCAAGTCACTTCGGTTCTTCAGAAAAAGACGTTCTTGGTTTAAGAAGACTCAGATAAAAGTGCTCAGCATTGAGCTGTATCAGAGGTTTTCCTATGAACTCTCCAAACTGTAATGAAATAAAATATCTGGAAATATCATTTGTGAGATCTGCCCCAGATTTGTTGAACATAAGCACTCTAAGACACTGGACTGGACACTGGAAGTCTAAATGAAACCTGGAACAAAACTCTCCCACTCTCACACACATTCTCAAACATGCTGCTACATAGAATATTTAAGGACGAAGAACTGCCAAAGCTTGGGTCCAACTTCACTGGAGACAGAAATGTGCAATGGGCATGATGGCCAATAGACTTCCCCAAAACATTTTGGCAGTGAATCCTCAAGAATGATCTCAAGAAAAAACTTTCCCACTAACAGTTTTAAGCACATTAAAGCCACTTGGGATCATGGAGGGTTTGTGTTGGAAACATTCAACTACTAGAATAGTTGACTATTCAACTACTGGAAATAGAATAGCCCACTTAGTTTGTACTCCTCAAATAGCCTTGGGCCAGTGGCAAGTGGCTGACCTGGAAGTGAAGAGCTTTGTATCCAGTTATGTATCTCTGAGTCATGCAGTGTGAGCAGCCTCCTCCTTTATTTGAGCCATAAACCACAAATACCCGAGACAAATAATGTAGCAATTTATGCAAAATAATTAACATTGTTTTACATTTCAGTAGAACCTTCTAGCCTGGAAGATCCTAGAGCATCTTGCAGGCCAGCTATTGAAAGTCAGGTGGCACAATTACCCCCAACACGGGAGATCGCAGCCAGCCAGCCGATAGCACGGGAGTGCAGAGGGGAGATGCTGACCAAGGACAGAAGCAAACAGCTGCAATTAGGTAAAAATCATCGTGTAATCTTCAGTAGTCATGGATAATGAATTGGAGGTTCCCTTCCCCTACCGTGATTCTGATTACTCTAACAGATAATTAGCATGTGCTGGTTAAAATTTGGTGTCACTGCTCTTTTTAGAATTGCTCAAAGAAGCTTTGCCATACGTCTACACTAAATATCTTGACCCTAGATCTCAAATATCTTAATCTGTAGTCAAAACTCTACAGGCTTCGTCTCAGACACAGTGAAAACTTTATCACATATAGCTGCATTTCAAAGATTGTAACAGGAAAAAGGATCTGGTTTTGAAGGTCTTACCTCATTTTACTTCTAGCAGACAGAAAAGTAAGATAAAATAGTGAAATTTGGATTAAAAGAGCAAATATATATGCTGTAATTAAAAATATGTGCTCTGAAGTACAGTATGGTGAGCACTGAAAAATAAATAGTAAAATCTGTTTCTAAAACAAATTTTAGAACTGAGCCAAACTTTATTCTTTCCCTAAACTGTCATCTCCATGCATATTTGTTAGCTCTCATCTTTACTTTTCAGCATGATAGCAATAATTAATGTTCTAATGAAACTTTTTTTAAAAACAGGCAAGTATCTGGAACTCAGTTCCAACTGGAAAAGGAGAGTGCTTAGACTAAGGTCAACCTCATTAGAGCAGGACAAGTTCATAGTGCTATTTGATAAAAACATACACAAGATAACTTGTTTTTAAAGATACGCCCTCTTTTGTTAGTAATCCAGCTGATAGTACCATATTTCCTCCTTGAAAATTAACAGCTATAACAGTCCACTAGGAAATTTTTCTGGACTTTTGCTGAACAAACTGATTTAAACTTTGGAGTTCAATGAATTACAAGTGGCCAAGTGATTTTGTCGATCCTGGTTCATCCTCACACACAGGCGTTACAGCATTCAATCACTATCAGGATGATTAAAATTCATGATCCAGGAGGTACCATTTTCAACTTGGCTTTATCTAAGAATCTGAAATTAATTTCTATCCAGAATCTTGACACCTTAACACCAGACTCTTCTTGTGCAAATTAGAATTTTTAGTGTTTCTTAAAAATCACACTCTCTCAGGTTGCACAATCACACAATCTCAGGTCTGCAGCACAGAAACTGTGATGCAGCCACAACCAAGGGCCAGCCTGTAATTCCCTGTTTGCAGTGACTCTCATTGAACCATAATGTGACGTGAAATTTCCAGTGTCACAAGTCAGCCATAAGAATTAAAACTCTATAATTACATTGCTAGATATTTTTAAAGGGAATTAACGTATTTTCCTTTTTTTATTTTCTTTTTTTTAAAACAGGAGTTAACCAGGAAATCCCATTTCACTTTCCTTCATAGAGACTTCTCCAGCCACAGAATCATTATCTGATAGATCCTTTCTGAAATCAAGTGAGGTCCATCTGTACCCACTTACAGTTTTAGGATTTACATATTTGTTTAGTCTTCCAGTGCTTTTCTTCTGAAAATCTATTAACTCCAAACATATTAAAACCAAACAGATCTCTTGTAGACACTCAGATAAGTCCTTTCAGGACTGACTGGAAAGTATCAGTCAGAGTTACATGACTAGTTTTACTGTGATGATAAATGAAAGAGAAATAATTTCTAACTTCACTTTCACATTCTGTGGTGCAGGACGCTGCTGCTTTAGTTTCAACATCAGTTTCTATGAATCAAAACATACAGCTTTTCCATTCTTGTGTAAAAAAATTCAAACAAGCTCCAGTATAAAAAAGTATCTGCACAAAGCACCCATGTACTCTAAAATACACAGTGAGTACATACACATTCCACACAAACTGTTTCTATTAGATTTACACAGTCTTCTGCTTGGATACCCTCTAACACTAGCTTGTTCCTGCTGCTGTACAAACCCAAATGGTTCTGCTTGTCCTTAGTGACTGCAGCCCATACAAATGAGGCACTTCTGTAAATTCTGTATCGGAAAAAGTGCACCAGGTTGAAAAATAATCCACAGCTCAACTTAAAAACAAATAACAAACAGACTAAACTTTAACTTTGTTTAAAGGGAAAAAATATATTTATTATGGAAACAGGATAAACAGATTAAAACAATGATGACTAACTCATCTGAGAACCTGCAGAATTCAGTCACAGCCCAAGACATAATGTAAGAGAACATTTTTGTGATTATAAGTTAATAGCTTTGATGCAAGAGAAGCAGTCCTTCAGATGGTTTCTCCTCTTAGCTGGGATCTGTCCCACCAGTTTTTAACCTCCCAAACCCTTAACCTTTACTCTTTCTCTCTTGTCTGCCCAAAACATTCCTTTTCTTTCCTCCTTCCGAGTAGCATTTAGAACTTAATTTCTTAGGATTTAGAATTTTTCTACTGTCTTCATATTTTATGTTTAAGCTTTTGTGTGTTAATTATTCTGCATGGAATGCTAACCTGAATTTAGCTTGAAAACACTTCAGGGCTTATATATTCTTAAAATTGCTTCATAACCGGAACATATGTCTCACCACCCTGCACGTCAGTAGTTGCAACATCATTTTCTCTGGCTTTTACCAAGGTAATTGTACCTCTTTTTCTTATCTGCTGCAAGGACCTTTTTCCCAGCCCTTTCTGCTGAAGATATCAACCCTCTCTGTGTATCCCTAAGTTTTCCTCCTGCAATCTTTCCCCACCTTCCCTAGCATGTTTTCACCAGTATTAAAAGTTAGCTCCAGATCAATCCACCATGCCATCTAATACTTCCCATCCTCTCTGGAAAACCAACTTCCTGTTTTTATTTAAGAGTTCCTAGGAAATGAGCAGATCATCAGAGGCTTGCTGCCTCTCCATGACTTACCCCAATCCATGAGCCCTCCTCCTACACTGACATTTCCAGATGATGAGCTCCCAGCTTCTTCTTCTGCTTCTAGAAATTTTTATTAGTCCCTCCAGGCACAGCCTTGCATTTTTTAATACTGAATTTCATTCCATTGCCATTACTTCAGTACTCAAAGCTCATCCATGTTTTTTGGGTTGGTTTCTCATTTTTGTTTTCTTTTGTATGATATCCAGGTCTTGGTATTGCCAATGTCTCCAAAGCCTGCGTCACCAGCAGGACATGATATACTTCCACTACCATAATTAATGATAACGTAACACAGAACTAAATCAGGACTACTCTGGACACTGTGTAGCCCCACAAGCAGCCTCCCCTTACCTGGCCCTTTCCTTTTCAACACCACAGAGTTCTCTCCCCTCCAGCAAACCTCATTTTAAAACACACTGAGTGAACCTACCTGTCCTGTTTCCTAGGACAGACTCCTCCACATTAGCTGTAGTTTTCGAGCAGTCTGCAGCTGTCAGCAGCTTTTACTAAGTGGGAATTTGTCAGAGAGAAAAACAGTGCAGGCCAAACTTTGCTCTTATTTACAGGTTCACTCTCAGCCCTGCCTGAAATTTCTCTTTGTTGACAAAGCGCAATAAGAAACTTCTTGTAAAAATTTAAAGAGGAAAAATGTTTTAATTACAATGGAGATAAATAGTTGCATTAATACTACTAGAATATTTAAGCATTATTTCAGATGTCTGCTGGCACTCAGCACGTTTTAGAGGGGAATTTTACATCTGTTCTCCACAGACCTGAGAAGCTGCCTGCACTGTGTACCATTTTGCTCCAGTTATGCTTGTTATTAAGAAGTGTCATTATGTACAATTTTCAGTGCTCCTAAAAGGGATTTCAATAATGTCACAGGAAAAAAAACGGATGGTTTGTTTACTTGATTAATGTCGTGATCTGTGATTACAAATCTGTCTACTGTTGCTTTCACAGGAAATTATTTCAAGAACTTCACTTCTGGGTGTTGCTTAACATCCAGCACTGACTCCACTATAAACTCATACACATGATTTATCTGGTGGCCAGCATGTGTGGGAGGAAAGATCTAGGAGTCTGACAAAACTCTTCATTCTCTCTAAATTTCAGGCCATCAGATGTAGAAATCTAAATTATTACACTCCTAAGCCTGTTTGTAAATCCTCAGCCAACACAAACAATTAATATTGAGCTAAGTGGGTGCAAAATGAAAGTGATTAGGCACATCTTCTAAAAAAAAATTACATGCACATATTTTATTAGCTTTAAATGTTAAACCAGCTGATTACATCATACCAACACAGTAAAAATTACTCCAAGGTAACCTAGGAAACTGTTTTTACTAAATAACAACTGAGTCCCTTCATTTAATCTCAATTCACACAGCCAGAAGTTGAGTTGAGCTCCTTTCCCAGCGATCTCATGCCGTTTGCTCGGACCGACTGCGATGCTTTGCTGTCGGTTCGTAGGGCAAAGCTCTCTGGAGACTGCAGCGAGGCTCTCTCAGATGAGGGGCCCTTGTCTGTTGGATGTGCTATTCTTGGTGGCTTGCCAGCAGCCCCAAATTTGGCAAGGTTCAGAGCACAAGCTACAGTCTGGTTGCTTGATTATCATGAATGTTATTATTTGTATTGGGCAGTTAATATGTCTTCACTTTCTCGTGTTTTTATTTTGCTTTGATTATCTGTTAGCTATTTTGTGTCTCCAGCCTAAAGAGACATAAAGATGGGCAGCCCTCACAGTCATTGCCTAACTTTTACCCAGAACAGCTTATAAGATTCTTATAAGATCCTCTATATTTTGGAGTCAAGTCAGAAAATCTCTATTCAATTACATCTCATTCCTTAGCTGGTCAGCATTTCCATAGTGCTCAAACAAAAACATATTAAATACTTGCAAGTTCTGTAAAAGAAATGCAAGCTGCAGCTACCCAAAAGCAGCTCCAAGTATTTAGTCAATTGAGAGCCAATTGGGTAAACACAAAGCAAAACCAGGATTAATTCTAGGTTGTGACTTCTTTGATTTCACCTCACTGCTGTGCTCATAATACCTGTATATAGAGGTTTATCTCTCACAAACACACACCGAGATAACAGCTGTTATCATACAGAAAGCATTATGCAAATATAACAAATGTGATAATGTAAAAAGATAAAGCTGACTTTTTAAAAGAGACAGGATGAATGACACAAAAACTTATGTTGACAGTTGTATCTTTGTTTTTATTCTCCCTTTTTTAGTTAATTTTAAAAACTTTCAAAACTTTCCCTTTTTAGGCTGAAAAGACCAGCAGGCCTGGTCTTTGCCAGATAATGAATATTTTAAAAAATATTTCCTTAAACCATTTTGTCTGCCTTTTATAAGGATAGCAAGAAGTGTACAAAGTTTTTCAGTCAGAAATCCTGGGAACAAAGTTGAACTTTGCCATGAAAGCTGTCCACTAAAAAAATGTTTAAAAGGGCATTGACAAAAATGCACCTATTTGGTGAAGTACTTCAAAGTTTTGTTTTGTTCAGGCCAATTATATTTTCCTCAAGTTTTCTTGGTAAGCTTGAAATCATGCACCTAAGAAAAACAACTCCATTTTTCATTTCAGATAACCTAGCGTCTATAAAAAATTTATAGAAAGAAAAAGGTCTGTAAAGCGCAGAGTGCTAGTGAATTTAGAAACTAGCACAGATGAGAGATGGGCTGATATGCTGTCTGAAACACAGCTCAGCTCATTCCCAAGATATATTTCCATATAAGAGCTTTCTGTTTTGTCTTCTTCACACATATATTTGATCTAACCTGTTGGCTTTCTGGTTAAGATACCAATTTTATTCTTCCTGTTCTCACTTACTCAGCCTACTCTAGACTACATTTGTGACCTTTGTAGTTCTGCTCCCTTCCACCCCATCTCTTCCCTTGAAATAAGGCTCCTTGAAGTCTCATTCTTCTTTTTCCTGAACAAAACCTCAGAACTTAGTTCACCAAACCACTGCTCTGCATTTTTCAAATCCCCCCAAGTCACGTCTTTCATATTGCCTCTCTGCATTGAGTTAATAAGAAGCAAAACCAGCACAAGAAAACATCTGAGTTGTCTTCTCTGCCTAAACATATTTCCATGGAGCTAAGCTTTCTTTCCTGAATAAAAATCTGCTCTGGTTCCGTAGTCTTCCCTCTCACTCAGTAGCCTTGCAAACAAAATTATAACACTTGGAAGCAGCCAGGCCCACTGTAACTTTGCAAACTGCTTTTTAAAAAAGTTATTTTTAGCATGTGCCAGGTAGTTGTAGGCAGCAGCAGCAAATGGACTGAAAGGTCATAGAAGGGAGGTAAATAGAATAAAAATAATATGTATCCCTTTTTCATCAGAATTGCTTTAATGACTGATAAAATTTGTATGTTTTACAGTCTAAACTGCAGCTAAAAATGTTTTTTCAAACATTTACCACAAGGTGCCAGCAGTTCTTTAATGCTTTTTTATTTTCAATTCCTGCTGTACACACTCAAAGCAGGGGTACAATGAGGCAGGGACTGCAGACAGGGAAGTCATAAGGGCTATTAATGCCAGGATCAGAGACTGTTATCAGAAGACAAGACATATTTTAGGGCTAGTACCTATACTAGTACCTCTAAAAGAGACAAAAAAAAATATTAATGTTAATGTCAAGTTTAGTAATTTGGACAGAGGTGTAAAGCATGCTAGTTTGTAGTTCTTGGGGCTTATCTGTATTTTGAAACCTAACCAATGGTAATAGTCCCCCCTATAGTGAGGATACTCAGCTACCAGTGTCTGTTTTGCATCTTATCCCCTGCAAAACTTAGATAGAGGGAGAAAATTTTTCATATAATCCTCTTTTTCTCATATAATCCTCTCTTAGGATTATAACTTCCTAATATTGGGACGCTTGCACAGTACTCCTGTGAGTTACCTACTGGAGGGGGAGGTGTGTTGCCTAGAATGAGAAAATGAGATGTGTTAATGCAAAGACCTCTACTATTTGTGAATTTATTAATAATAAAATATCAATAAGGACTTACTGCAGTCAAGTGGAATTGCATTCCAATTAACATAAGCTATACAGTGTTTATCCCAGTACTCACTTCTATTAGATTTAAACAACCATGTTGCTGAAATTTTGCAACATTTAAGTATCAAAGCCAGACTTTCAACAGTTAAATCAGAATAATTCATAACTGAAACAGCAGAACTTAAGAGAGGCTTCCTGCTCTGCTTTATTACATTTTCAATGACACACCTATAAGTGAATGGTTATTATAAAATTTACCTCAAAGTATACATACATGTTATATACACTCCATTAAGTCTTAATATTTTATACATATGCTGCTCTTTCCACTCAGAAAGGCTCACAAAGCAATTTACAAACAATATATGCAGAACTAACTGGAGACATTTAATGCAATATGGTCTCCCTTCATAGAGATACATGACTAAACATCCCCAATGAGTAATATGGCCAGCAGCCATAACAGCCTCAGGCTGTGATCTGCTCTGCTCTCATAAGCTAAACAGGGTTGGTCTTGGCCAAATGCATTTGGGAGCCCTCCAAGGAAATCCCAGGGTGCTTCAGGAAGCAGAGCTGGTGATTCAGTAGGTGGCACACTTCCCCTGGAGTCAGCTCTGAACCAACCACTCCAGAGGAAACCTTGGTAGGTGCAGCACCATTAACCAAAGGGGATTTCAGGCAGGCTCCTCCGCTGAGATGGGTCATTTGTCACACTGTCATGATTTATTAATGATGCTATGGATTCTACAATGAAAAACAAAGAAGTCCTTGCTGGTGAGCAGTCCTCTCTGCAGAGTTCTCTTAGTTTGGATAAGCTGAAAGAATTTATTTCCAGCTTTTTCAGTGGCAAACGTGTTTCAAATGGGAACCATCTGTAACTGTTGCTGGATTTCTTGGTGTTCACCAATAGGAAGTGAACTTTTTATCTTCTACCCAAATTTTTTGACACAGTTGTATGAATCCTTTCCTTTGCTCATGTAGGTCTCATTGGAAGTACCACATCCCCTTTAAGGTACTGTCCCTAGCTAAAGGGGGCGGCAGGCAGAGGAAAAGCCTTTGGACAGCTAGAGATAGTCTAGAAGATAACTGAGGATGGACTGAGCAACCTGCCTGTTCTATTAAAGACAAGGCAGAGGTGGACATCATTTGTTTTCGAATACAAAAGAGGCTACTGAAGACAGAAAGAAAAAATACTATCTCTCTCCATTTCTATATTAAGCAGAATCAAAAATAAAAGTAACTTCTTTGCTTTTGCATCAGGGAGGGTTTGGCTTAATCTGAAAGAAAAACTTGTCTCAAAGTGAATAGAGTTAAGCACAGCAATAGGATGGGTGCTCTGCATTTCTGGAGGTTGTCAAAAACACATTAAAGATACTTCTGTCAGAAATGATGTAGATGTTACTTTGGGCAGAGCATTGGATGAACACTTGAAGTCTCCTCCAGCCATATAGCTCAATAATTCCATAATTTTTATGAAAGCAAAATATTTATAGCTTTGGGATTACAGATTTCTTCCTATTTATATTAACTTTAAAACAATAATTCCACCCCACCAAAAAAAAGCCTAAAACACATTAAATAGGTTTAAAAATCTGTGCCATATTTTCAGGCAGATGACTGCAAAAATTATCCATTCTTAAGATTTCCAAGCCAAATTAGTTTTGCAATCTGGCTCACTTGGCTTTTTATTTTTGCATATATGTAACCAGGGTTTTCCACCATTCTTTCCTCAAAAAGTCAGAGAGAAGATCCAAGTTTCACATCTAAGTCAATAAATAATGCCGCAAAAGACAAAAAATGTATGAATGCTTGTGGAAGTGTCAGATCCTTTTTTATTTGAAAAAGAAAAAGGGAAAAGGAAGATATTCCCCAATGTTTATGTATGACCTCAAGAAACACACCAACTTTTCCTGGGGGTTTTCTCATCAGCTGGGTACCTGTTTAGCTGCTGAGTTCAGGGCAGTTGGGATCCCTGGAGCATAAATTATGGTGCTGGTATTATCTGATAAAACTTTCAGCTGACAGAGCCTCTTGCACTCTGCATTAAAAAACCTAAGGATGAACATACTGCCAGAAAATTGCTAAAGAGCAGGTTAAACAACCTTGAAACTATCATTCCTTTCTCTGTTGGTGTGTTTTTGTTCTCTTTTGAACAAAGACAAAAAAGTATAAAGTTACTCAGTAATAAGGATGATTGGGGGGGAAAGCTTTTGCCAAGTTATTTTGCAGGGAAAGCCGTGTGGGTTGACTGCTGTCACGTTGGAGCGAGATGAAGAGGCAGCATGTAAATGTAATAAGAAGAAAGGTTTAACACAGCCTGAGCAGTACTGGCATGTGGCCCTGAGAAAAAACATGCTCTTGGGTTGGGATGCTGAGTACAGGGGTCTGGGGCTGCAGAAGGGAAGATATCCTTGGTCCTTTGATTGCTCCCCATGCTCATGCAAAAAGGACTTAATTTCCTGCAATAAATACATACACTTCAAAATATTCCTGATTCCTTCAACAAGTCCTTTTCTAATTCTGAACTACAGCACAGCCTCCCTGGTTTTACTTGGCAACCCATGGTAAAGCAGAAATAAATCCTGAATGTCAGAATTTTTTTTTTAATAAACCTTTAAATAAGTTTTTCCTACTTTTTAAGAAAACAGTTTCAAAATGCATATGGGACAACATTTATCTGTTAATCTCCTTTGTTCATTTGCAGGCACATAATTTTATTTGTTAGAAAAACAGCCTCACAGGAGAAAGCATAATTTATTCTTAAATGAATGGCTCTTAACTAAGATTTACGGTACAGACAGATTACAAGTTTACTTTCTTCACAGAATGAAACAAAGAATGGAGCCCTTCTAAACAAAATATTCAAACAATTCAAGAGTGAAAAGAAAGTCTCTCTTCTTGGCTAGACAGTTTTGATACCTTAATGATTGTAACATTTTAACAGCTGTGGGAAAACTGACATTAAAAAAATACCCAGCCCAGAAACATGGTCTGTGTACAACATCTTTGAGCTCTTATATTTTATTAGCAATTTGGATTCATTACTGTTTTAAGGAGGAAGGAAGGGAGGTAGATGTTTCTGAGAGCTGTTTCTCTAAATGTATTAACCAGAGATTTCCAAGCACGATTTAATATAACACAGCTCAACCCTCAAAAACTGGCAAAGGGATGAGATGTCACCATTTATCCCTTCATTGAAATTCATGTTCTAACACAAGAGGTCAAAGCAGGTATTCAAGCAATCTTCCTTATGAAAATGAGATAACCTCCTTTCATCCCAAAGCCTGCTCTGATCTTGCTCCCCCCTCCCTCCAGCCCAATGCCAGGCAGCAGCTCACGGGTACCACACTGTCACCTTCCTTTTCAATTTATGATGCTCTGAAGGAGAACTGTAGTATTTAATAGCCTGAGATCACAGGCTCTCCTGACACAATACTTAACCAGGTTCTGCCTTTCTTTCAGTGTGCTCATTATTTGCACATGGTCTATGACATCCAGGAAGAATATGTTATCACACAAGTCCTCTCTTCTCTCACTCTTTGCTCTTCCATTATATTTATCTCCTTTACCTAACAGGTTCTTGACTATGCTGTCAATTTTTTAAAAAAAAACCAAAAAACAAAAAACCAAACAAAAACCGAACAACCAAACCAACTAAGAAGAATATTTGGGAGGCCCTGTTCACTAATTTTTAGGAATCCTAAGGTGCCCTTTAAGCTTTAAAACAAACACTGAAGCCTGAAAATGACATGTTCTGAGGTTCAACAGCCACCTCCTGATTATACCATTAGAAATCCCTCAAAGTCTGTGTTCAGACTTCATCAGTCTCAACTAGTCAGACCTCAGGGTGGAGAAATGGACATGATGAGTGTTCAGAAGTATTGCACAGGGAGACACTGAGAGAATGTCTTGTGGTTAGAGAGTTTTAGGGGAGTAATTCTGCTTAATTACAGACATATTGAAGCTGTGCTTTTGGGAGTGATAAGGTAGTTAACAAGCTGAGACACAAAATGCACTTCTTTTGCCCTCTGAGATCCCAATTTGGTTACACTTTAAAGGACTCGTTTTATTTTTAGCACCTGGATTTCTCTCCTCATTAGAATAGGACTAAGAAGCAAAATATTATTTTATTATTTGAATGTATTATAAATTAATTCATTTTTTCCCTAAAAGGAAGGCTATCCATTAGTATTTTAAGCCAGCCATCTAACACAGAAAAATACTCTCCTGTTAGTAACAGTTTACATTCAAACCATGGGTATCATATCCTCTTGTACTGATCACAGAGCCCTTCAGGGAAGACCACAGCTCTGGATCATGGAGCATTGGTGAAGCCCTGAGTGCATAGTCCTTAAAACACCAAACAGCCTTAGGAGATAGTCTACATCCAGAGGAACATCAGGTTAGCAGCACATGTATCAGTTCACAAACTCACTTATTTTTCAGAACAGAAATGTCAGCTCATGTGACAATGATAGTTCAGGCTGTTGCATCCAGCTTCTTTCAGAATTGTTTCCAGTGAGACTGTACACAGTGTTAAACTTCTAATGGATTCTAGATGCTTAAATACCTGAAATGGTGAACTCTTTATACCAGGGGAAAGTTCTGCAAATAAGGCCACCCATAAAGCAGGTATTCCTACATTTATCCACTTTACCTTCTTTTTGTGTGAATGCCCACTTTCCCCCAAATAAATGCACTTCTGTAAATGACAAATGTTGACTCCTTTGTCTTCAACATCTATCCCCCAACTAGGCAGAGGATGTAAGATCAGACATATGGACAGTTATTTTAAATCTTCAGCTTCATATCAGCAGGAAAGAGTGTTTCACAGCAGCCTTCCCCATGAATCTTCATCACACACCTGACTAGCATCTGCTTCAGTATCCTACAGCGCAAGGAAACAGATGACTTTGATAGGGCATCAAACTTACAGCCCCTACAGAAGCTTCTCTCACTGCTCTCAGCCCAGCTGAGTGGCGTTACAAAGTCCACTACCCCTCCTTCAATACTAAAACATTTTATCCTTTACTAATAGCCAGACAGACCTTAAGTATCATGCTCAAATTGCCCTAATCTCCTCTGCTCTCACCCTTTAAAATTACTGCTAGTAGCTGGCCTGTGGCAACACAACAGCATTTTAACTCAAACTTCCATGCAATAAATAGCTCCGATTTCCTTTAAAAGGAACACATACACACAACAGACAGGGGTGCACAGAAGTTTTATGCATCTAGCAGTTTTTACATATTCCACTGTTATTCATTTAAGGCTGACCAAGTGGTCCTCAGGGGATGGCATGCACAAGCACAACATTATAAGTGTTAATAGGAAACGGATCTGAACAAAGAACCGCATTTCCCCATTATATTGTGTTTCTGCTTTAGAACATCATGTTAGTTTCCTTCACAGATGGTTGGTTTGCCTGTTGTTTCAGGGACAACTATCATTTGCTCATAACTTTCCTTTTTTTCACTGTATTTTATATGCATGTATAGGCATGTGGGATTTTTGCTTTGGTTTTAATCTAAATGGCTTATCTTACAACGTGTTTTTGAAAGCTCATAACATAAAATGGGTAGCAACTCAAAAATAACAGAAATCTATGACCTGTGCTGCCATGCTAGAGAAAAGAATAAAGTCCAGACAGTTTTCTGTGAATAGAACAATAAATTGATTAGTTGGTTTTTAATATAAGAAAATAATCAGAAGTGTGCAAGGCAAATTCTTGGCTATTTTTATAAACACAAACCCACTTCAGTGATATTCTGTTGTTTATGCACCCTTGAACTAATTTCCTCTCTCCCAACATGTATGCAATTTGTCCTGCAGAATTTCTTTACCCTTCTACTCATGGGGGGAAAAAATCCCCAAAATAAGCTGAAAGAAGACCAGAACTCGTACTTTGGGAACTGCTTTGTAGAAAGTCAGACTAAATCTCCTGTGGACATGTGAACAGTCCCTTGTGCAAGCACTGATGGAGTCCACACACAGGAGCAACACTGCCTGCTCCTTCTCCAAATACAAACAGGGCACATGCCTAAATTGCTTGCACATGGATGAAATGTCTAAGACAGATGTACAAAGACCAACTGCATGCTGAAAAAACAATGAATATGTTTCCATATTTCAATATATGATGTCTCTGTTAAAAAAAAAAATCCAATATTCTTGTACTTGCTGGTTTTTCAAGAAATGGGTACCACCCTTTCCCACTGCACTTTGCAGTGAAGTTACACCCAGAGCATGGTGTGGCTGCAATTACTTACTCCCAAACATGTGCCATGTCAATGTGCAGCTTGGAAAAAAGTCTTCCTTATACTCAAAGTTTGGCTAACTAAATAACTAACATTTGTAAAACCACATTTGTAGTAACATATTTGTGCCACCACATTTTCACAGAAGAAAGATTTATTTCAGCCTCTACAAAAGCTGTACCAGTGACAACAACTCCCAGACTCTTCAAAGCAGCATTCAGTCCCTCTGCTCTGTTACAGCTTCTTTAATACTCTGTAAAGTCCAAGGTGTATACTTTACACTTTCCTTGCTCCTAAAGTTCAATTTCCTAAATGAGGCATGACTCCTTTCAGGATGACAGCTTGTAAAAATCACTTTAGGGTAAATTTCCCTTTTAAGGAAGCAGCTTAGCCACTCCTTTATCCTCATAATATGTACATCCCATCCCTTCAGGCAATATTTCTAATCAGCAGCATTTCCCATTCCTCACATCTGCTTCTGAAAGAAATCTCAGCCACATCAATCAGCCTCATACATGCACAGACTAGGCAAAGACTTTTGTTGTGCTTTCTGAGCATTGTATCAGGAAAGATACTAAGTTATCAGAAAAATATATTAAGCTAGAAAAACAAGCATTTCATTCTCACTGTCCACTAGACACCATGGAGTCTGTCTCTGATCTCTAAGGAACACATGCCAATATTAATAACAGTGCGGGTAAGGAATGGTTAAAAACATTTTACTAAATTTGGGCAGAGGAAAGAACCTTTGACAAACTAGAACTTTTG
>VWYI01023767.1:689739-733624 GCA_013399455.1 Anthoscopus minutus | reverse complement strand
TGCTAGCCAAATTAATCTCCTGTTTACTTCATTGAGCAATGTACAATCCTCAGTTAAGAAAATTTTTGGGCCATCTTACTCAGCTATATCCTCAGCAATAGCCTGAGGAAGTTTGCAGGAAGTGATTTTTGGGCTTGTCTGGGAAAGGAAGCTACAAAGAACTGTGCTGCGGGCACAAAGAGGGTGAAAATGAATACCAGAGATTCAAAAAAGAGAAAAGACCTTAACATGGGAAGTTAAATCAATAAACTTTCAAGCTTACTTTTAAAACCACTTCAGCAGTGGCTGGTGTTTTCCTGATACAATGATGGTGACTTGCTAATTGATTTGATCATCACAAAAGCTAATGACCCAGTCTACACTGGAAAGCAAAGCTATTCATACTTCAGAAGACCAAGGAATGTAGGGGATCCATGTGGGCAATTTCCACCATGCAAAGTAAGCCCCCATTTCCAGTCCTGTGGACACAAAAATTGCCCAGACTGAGGTGTTGTTTCTGGGGTGTACAGAGATGCGGTGCTGCTGGCAGTGCTCATAGCAGGTGCATGTCCCTCTCTGTGATGAAGAGGACTCTCTTGGGGGCACAAAGTGAAATTTAATTTTTGTTTTTACTGACAATGTCCGTTTTTCCTTTCTTTTCCTAATTTATGTGCAAATATAACAAGGATTTCAAAATAAGAGTTGATGTTTAGTTCTTGTTAAAAAGTGGTTATTTCAGCCAGTTGGATGCTGATAAATGGCTCAATTCCCTGTTTAAAAAAGGTCTTTAAGAAAAGTATGCAGATTTATGTTTTGGAAAATCTTGACCATCTTTCTATCTTTTCTTAAAGACAAGTTTAAAAAAACTGAACTGCTCCTGTCATCAGGCTAATGGCACAATGTCCCATGCCCCCTCTAAATCTAGTTGTTATTGATTAGCTAGTGCAATATTTAATTATACTCATGGGGGAGAGGGACTTCAGTGTGTGATTCATTATCTCTTATGAATGGAAACTTCTCAATCTTGGTAGATAACCAATAAGCAAATGTTATTGATTGTTCTCCAACATCAAATAAAGATAATAAATATCACTATTTGGGGCTTGAATGTCACATTAAAGAGAAGCTTGATAATAATCTGTTAATGAATTTCTAATCTTTGACCCCTTGCTAATGCCAGCTGTGCTCTCTTCTTGATCGTTACAACTTCCCTGTCATCAAGAGATGACTCTGCCTTGGGTGATCTACATTAATATAGGCTGACTGTAAAAATCTTAAGTGTTGAAGGAACTGTACTAAAGCCACTTAGAGAAGACATATTTCTTTAAAAAATTTTCGTGGAAATTAAAGAAATAGCAAGAATAAGGAATGGCAAAATGAAAACAGGAATTAGAAAAGTCAGTGTAAGATTGCAAAAGAGAATTTGTTGTATTACTGAACAAACTTCTTGATGGTTCACTCCAAATAGAAGAGTTGACTTTCTCATAAGAGACTGGGAAAAGTTACCTGAGTATTCACCACTGCATGCTCTGCCCCTGGTCAAACTGATCCCAAGTTTATTTTTGAAAAGATTTTTCTGGTGGTTTAAGTTAAAAACTAGAGGCCGGGCAGCAATAGTGGTTTGAATCCTGCAAAGCGGAGGAGAGAATTTCCTCCTTCGTGTCTCACTTCTTGGACAAAGGCTCAGCATCTTCCCTGGATGCTTTCCAAAAATCTGTGTTCTCTCCTTTTACAGATTTGATTTTTTGTGCCAATCTCTCTCTATTTAAGAGGAATTTATCTCTCTGGTGTGAGATCCCATGTAGATGGAGGCTGATTGTGGTGGGTTGACTCTGGCTGGATACCATTTGCCCTCCAAAGCTGCTCTATCATTTCCATCCTCAGCTGAGCGAGAGAATACAACAAAAAGTTCCTGGGTCAAAACACAGGCAGGGAGAGATCACAAAGAAGGAACGGCAACAAATTAGTGAAGGAAGATGAGGAACTGAAGGGATAAACAATATGTTACATAGACTAGGGAACTTCTGGCTGGGATGTTGGAGAGGATATAAAGTGAGCATAGATGTTTTTACAAGCTGTATCTGCACTTTCCAATTCATTTCAGAGTGGAGTTATTTTAAAAGAAATCCTCTTCTAGTCTCCATTTATTCCTGCTAAGTAAGTTGTCAAAGCAGTTTTGGTGCAAGTACTTAATGTTGAAATTTGTTTACAAGCCGATATGTTAACCTCAGTGCAGCACATTTCCCTACTGTGCACTTAATAGAAAAATCACCTCAAATATTTACTATAAGGAAATTAGATATTGATAAGGATTGAACAGAGGTGATGGTTTCATTTTCTGTCATTAAAAATGCCAATTCCACTCCTCCTCACCAAATTATTTCCCATAGAGACAAAAGCAGTTCACAGAAGTAACTCTGCTGCTCTGGGATCTCTCCTTGTTGGCTCCAAAAGCTTGAGAGGGAAGAGAAGTACTGTTGCCCTGTGACTTCTGATCTCTTGTGTGTTAGTGCCTGTAAGGATTATATATTTGTGCAGTCATAATGACAAATACAGAGAAAGGCCAGATGAATACAGAGTTCTACCATCTTTGCTAGAGGAGCACCTTGAGATCAGAAAGGAGATCAGCACGGAGCCTGGGCTGGTCGTGTGTGCAGACAAGGCAGGATACAGTAGTGCAGGGCCTGGAACAGCAAAAGGCAATAATCTAGGGCATCAAAAGGTGATGGCAGTGATATCCCTAAAATTAGCATGTGATCCCCTGTCAGTGTAGACCAGAGCATGTATTGGGACATAAAACTGGCCATAATGTGGCACAAAGTTTTGAAGCATAAAGCCTGGTCTGTGAGGCACCAAAGTCTTACGTAAATGTAGACTACATACTACTAGAATTAATTTTTATAAAAATTTTCCCACAGAAGTTACATTAAGGAAATATTACGTTCATTCGTACATCCTTTACCATAAGAGACTGGCATTAAAAACTTGTACTTTTCAGTGGTGAGATGATTCTGGTTTTTTAACTGTACCTGGGCACCTGAGGACTAGGGACTCATCATCTGCATGCTGTACAAACATTCCTTTGTCTGTTTTACTTTTAAATATTAGTCACATTCACTTACTGGGCCAATGATTTAAAACACCAAAAATATGTTCTTTTCTATCATGTGCTTTCTGACCTTTTCAAAATCTTAACAAATATTCCTACAGATTAATATCATCACAGTGTCTAACAACCTTTTGCTTGGATTTTGCATGAGTGACAAAGTAAAAAGCAGAGACTGTCCAAAGATCTATGATACAACTGTGCAAGAGACAGCAAATGGACACTGTCAAACAGGGAGTAAGGGGAAGAAATTAAACACTTATAGGAATGATAAGCATTCTGACCACTCTCTATTGCTTGTTTATTCCCCCCAGGAAAAATAAGTCCTGTTGGAACAATGAGATACCTCTGTACATGTGTGTGGTGAGCAATTTCCAATTATGCAAAAGTAAAAGAACAAAAAAAGCCTTGATGAAGAGTTTATAAAGGAATTGAGATGTACTGACAGGAGAGCGTGAAGGGCTTGGAAAGTGCAATTCATGTTATTCAAGAGGAAAAAGGCATAGTCAAAGCAACAGTCTAGGATAAAAATGTTCTTTTTGGTAGCATTCTTACTGGATATAAGTGTAATAAGTTTGTATCCTTGTGGGCCTGAGAAAATAATGTGGCATTAACTGAGAGGCAAGATTATGAGAACTCAAGGCACTTGGAGTGATTCTGTATTTCAGAGATGTTGGACAAACCAGGTCTAGCAAAAGAGGCACCCAGAGATCTGGGGATTGACATGAATCAAAGTTACCACCATGCTTGAAGCAGATAGGATGGTAATATTTCTTAGAGAAAGAGAAAGCTCGGAAGGAAAGGTTAGAATTATGTTTTTACCCTGCTTAGTTTTAGGTGATAGCTAAATACCAGAGGATGCTAGAGAGGCAGACCAAGACCTTAATTTGCACACAGAGACAGGTCTAGAGAGATGTAGATCAGTGAATTATTAGCATAGAGATGGCAGTTGATGGAAATTGAAAAAGTCATCTTTGAACAGGCTATGCTGAGATGGGTAGGATTGTGTCATTAATAGCAGAAGAAGGAAAGATAAGAGTGTTTCAGCAAGGGTGAAACATTCAGAGGGCTGGGCTTGTAAAAGGCTTTAATTAAAATCATGATGCAAAGACCATTCATTTAAATTCATACTGGCTTTAATGAGTTTTGGATCAGGTCCAAAGAAGAAAAAAAATGAATTTCACAACAGGGAGCAAATGGCAGAATTCAAAGCAGGTTGAAAGTGGGTAAGAGAGACATTGAAGCTCCACCTATACATAATGTAATCCTTTGGGATTCACCCAGCAGACACAGGCATTTCATATGATTTTGGTTTGTTAAATGATGCCCAGGCAGAACTAATTCTTGGGTCTTTAAGAACTCATACTAAAAAAAAGTCAGACCCAAAACTACGGCTGGGAATTCTTTCAGAATATATTTCTGTACTGTCGATGCAAGACAGTCCTGGCACGCAGATAAACAGAGTCAGATTATTTCTTTCTTTTCATGCTGAGCAATACAAAGTAAATAAAGCCTGGCAGTGCCTCAGACCACTTTATAAAATAAACTCAAATATGTTGATGTAAAAGACACGACCCCACTGAAATCAATGGGAATTTTGTCACTAAAAGTATCAAGGATATCAGTGCGGGTCTTCAATAAAGTCTTTGATGAAAATCATAGGATTTGCTTTTCCTATTGCATGTGAGCTGAAGACAACTTATCTGTTTGTGGATGCTCAAAAAAAATCCCTTCAAGTAAAGAAAACTTATGATGTCAACGTGCATAGGTTAAGGTGCTTAATCCAGGTATGAAGACCTCATTTGATCTACAGCCCTTTAGCTGAGAGAGTGTACATGGGGTTTTGACATGCCTTAATTTATGTTGTGTTGACTTCTCACCATTAATGGTTTTGTTTTATCTTTCCCACGTACTCAGCTAGACAAGCTATTGCCTATAAATGACAGAAAAGGATATTTAGGTGTGTAGAAGTAGGCAAGCAGGTACCACGTCAATAAAAATCCCTTACATTTTCAGATACTACCATGTTCATTTAAAAATCTTTTACATTTACATTTTTTCCAGTGTTTTGTTGTTGTTCACTTTTCTGTTGTTGTTACAGAGAATGAGCTCCGTGACCTAAAATAACCCAGCCACAAGTGTGGTTAGTTTTATCTTGTAAATGGCAGTTTAGTGGAATCTACACAAGATTAACTCAATTTTATTTCTATCAGTGAGGTAGCATGTCAAGCTGGGATAATGTTTTTTCCTCCCACTCCTTGTTAATTCACTGCAAGGATATATTTACAACATTGCAAGGCAGGATCCTTGGATCCTTGTCACAGCTTCTTCCTGTGCAGTAATCAAATTAATCATGAGGAAAATGACCCTAAATATTGGAACAAATTTTGAGACACATGACTTCTCTCTCAAGTCACAGGACAAACTTTCATTTGGGATTTTGGGTAAATAGGTAGGGTCAAGGTTCTTGTGCTCATGTACTTACCTGGGGAGCCTGATTTCATGTTTGGGTGTGTAAATCAGTGTCCTGGGTATTCCCAGAGAGCTGGTGGAATAAGGTCTAGGACACTGGCCAGCATGCCAAATATGCACCTTGGCTGCAGGCACACGACAGGCTCAGTTGTGTTGGTAAACTGGACACTCAGGTTGATTAGCAATTGGGCTACAGGCATTGCTGGATAATCCCACTTGGAACCTGTGGGAAGATGGGAATAGAGAGGAACCTCTGCAAATCTTGCATGAGGCTGGTACCCAGCCAGGGTCCACTTGCAGTGGAGGAGGTTTCCCTCAGGAATGTGGCTCAAGACCTTCACTGTCACCCTGGACATCAGCTTGCCTGAGCACCTGGTGGGTGACTTGTGAGCCATATTCACATTCCAGAGAAAGGAGCTGATTGAATAGAAAACACAAAATAACTTCTCCCTCTATCAGTACCACTCTCAGCTCGGTGTGACTTGACTCATAAGTCTGTGTTTTTTGAGGTAGGAACATGAGAATTTTTTTATTTTGGATTTTAGACATGCTCAAATGACGTAGGTCAGATCCAGAGTGTGACTGGTAATTTCATCCACAATATCTATGTTATGATTAGGTAGGGGAAAGCCCTCAGTTTAAGAAAAGAAACTTTAATTGTTCATCTTAACAGACAAAAATACACATTATGAAGTTGATAAATATATTCCAGTGCTCTCTGTAGGACTTATAGAGCATAATACCTTGCTGTTCAAGAGAAGATTTTTGTGACTCATTACTGGTTTCTACCATGCTTAGAAGTTAGCCTGGCTTGAAATTCAGTGCCAAAACGTTTGCGTGATTTTTTTGCTGGAAATATTTGTTACTTCTGGGCTTTGATTCATTAGATGAGATAAATGACAAAACATATAACTATACGTAATGCCCATTCTTGTTTATAGGTCTAAGAGGCTTGGCTGAAACTTGATGAATAAATGCTTCATGAATGAGACTATTTGAAAAATCAGTCTCTAATAATTTGTGTGTGTGAACTTTGCCTTCATTTGTGTAAGTGGTTAAAGAATAGACACATGAAAGTGCAAAGATAATTTTTAAGAGCAAGAATTGTCGTCCTTGAAAAAGTTAATATCAAGAAAAAATTTCACTGCTTATACTCACCCTCGTAGAATGTTCTTTGATAGAAAAGATCCTTCATAATCTATAAACTGGAATTAAAAGAGAAATACTAAGAGGAACTAATGATCCCATAATACATTCCAGTCACATATTGTATATTCATACAAGGTGTACTTTACCTAACCAAGGATGGTGCTTATTGGTCCTCTAAGGCTACAGCATAATCTGGAGCATAATTGTATGTAAAAAGCCATGAATTCAGGCATAACATTAAAGTGATAGGATAACTTGTATGGATAGCATTCTTCCTAGTATTTTTCCCTTTGCTTTAATTCTCTTGACCAAAAAAGAAATTAACTGAGAGGTCTTGGGTTATTTGGATTAAATGAGTTGTAATTCTTGTGAATGAAAGTCTTCCCTTCCTCTTGGGTAGTACCTACATGGCAGAGGAGATGCCAGGACACATCCATTCAAAAACAGAAAAAGAAGGTAGCAAGGAAGCAAATTCAAAGGCAGAAGATGATAATGTGGCAGCCACAGGAGACTCAGCAGGAACTGAGGCAGAAGATGAACATGCACTTTGACTCTTACCCTGTTGATCTGGATTCCACATCACATCTTGTAGTGAGATTATATTGGTGTGCACTGGTGAATGGTCTGGCCAAAAACTAAGGCACAAAAAAATCACCTGTGGGATCCTTCTAATCCCACTTGGCATCAGTTAGCCAAAGCAGAAGTCTCTAGATGGTGTAAATGTCTCTTCCCACCCAGCCATAGCCTCATTCAATGAATTCACAAGCTGCTGTGGTATTCAAAAGAAAGAAGTGCATCTTTATTTTGAATTCTTTTCTTTATTACAGAAGGTAAAATCATTCATAACTAGTGGCACCTCTTTCCCACACCATCCTGAAAGCAGTTTAATAGGGCAGTATGAGAAAGGAGATGAGGCCAGACTCCCATTTCCTTTTAAAAAAGTGGTGGGTTTTAATGACTGTGTCCACATGTCTTGTGGAACACCTATGGGTCTGGGTTCTACTAGAAGGAAACACCCTACAGGGAGAGTTGGTTTGGATGCATTGCCAAACAGCACTTGTCCTTAGCAATGCCATTTTCTTCAGGAAGGATGAATAAACCACACAAGCCCTGGCTCATACCATCTTAGATGTTAATAAAACAATAATAATTGTCTCCTTTTCAGAAGTATCTGCATAATACCTTCACAGTTACAGTTAAATGTCAGCATTTGTTAGAAGCCACTATTAACTCATTTATTAGCATATTATTATGCTCAGAATTAACTGACTATTTCTTATTCAAGGACTATATAAAAATCTTGGTGTTTCAGAAACACTTACTCAAGTTTGATGGCAATAACAATAAAACAAGTAGGGAATGTCTCCTAGCAAAAAAAATTTTTTTCCATTTTATTTTAAAAGGTTGGGCTTCAAGAGACTGACTACTTTATAATACTAAAATAAAAGCATGTTAAATATTAGGTATGAGCTTTTAATCTTTAGGAAATCAATTCAATTTTGTGACACTGAACTTGCTATATATTTCTATAAATATCTAAAAGAGAGAGACACAGGGAGAGGGAGGAGATATAGATAATTGTATATGTACTTGTCTGTGCCAGGGAAATATTAATAACATAAAGCTCTTTCCATTTTCCTCTCCTTTTTTACATAAAATATGTAGAGTTCTTGCAAACTAAAGCAACACACTCAAAAATTAGTTCCATTTTTTTATTAAAGCCTTCCTAAATTAATTCATAAACCTTCACATTAAATTAAAATAAGAGATGGGGACATAGTTGTTGAAAAAATTGTGGGCTTATTTCCCCTTTACAAAGCAGACTGAAGTTTCTGGGTTCTGTTGATTTGACTTTCACTTTCTGTTCCTCCCATTTTTCCTCCCCCATCCTGCCTTTCATTTGCCAGAAAGCTCTGTCTAGCTTATTTACATGTGAAAAAACTTGGAGCATCATGTGGTGAGGTTCCAGGGCAACACTGAATCCCATTCAATTCTCATTTCCTCCCTGACAGTCACCATTGAATCAATCATGTTTTCCATGCCCTCTTCATGACCACCTAGGAGATCCCAAATCACTTTTCATCTGCCGTGTCAATCACACTCAGACCATGTCCACTTTTCATTACTAACACACTGTCATGTGACCAGCTAATCTGTCACTTTCTGACAGCGGTTAGTGTGCCAATTGATTTAATTAGCAATCAATTAGCTTGTTACTATTGGAAGTAATTACCTTTTATAGAGAAAAGAGTGCAGCTGGCCATAGCAATAAAACTGCACTAATAAAATTGCATTTACCTCCCCTTCTCTACACTCAAAGTCACTAGCACTCAAGGGTTAGCTGAATTATTGGTGACATACACATGCTTGAAGAGTCCTAGGGGAATTCTTTGCCCTCCTGATTATGCTGGCAGACTCTTTCATTAGCATAGTATTTATATCTTAGGAAATAGGTCTGATTAAGGTTAATGTTAACATTTACATCATTTACTTCAGTAAAGGCCTCAGTATCAAATGTTTGCTAATGAAAGCATTTTAAAGGTGGCTATATATGTGAATGCTTCTGCATTTGCAGTGGAATTTTTTTTCAAAATAATGAATGCTGTGCATCTTTAAAAAGCATGTGTGTCATACTTAACTGCGCTGGTTATGTCACTTGCTAATTTTGCCCACTCTATAAAACTTATGCAGATACTTAACTTGTTGTGGAATTAAGTGCTCTCATAAACCTTGGAAACTCTGTAAGAAAAATAAGTGAAGTACTTTATAGCTGTTTTCTGTTTAAGAAGTTGACATAAAGTTATTTTCTGTTTCATACATAAACTATTGAACACACACATCTTTTTTTTAATATATGATTGTACCATTTCAAGCACTAGGACTGAAGTACATATCACACATTTGTGCCATTAAATTCAGCCTGTAAAATACTCCCAAGGCAGACAATGACTCGCTACATTAGCTCTGTGGTGAACAGAAGAGTCAGTAATGAAATGAGTAAGTAGACTTGTACTCCATTCATCATCCTGTTTGCTTCAATATAAGTGTTCTTTTATCAGCAGTATTGGTACTGATGTCATCACACTAGACATAAATCACAGCACAAGTGACAGTGTCCTATTAAGGGTCATGGTCTAAAATCATTATTTACAAATTAAAGACCACAGTTAGCCATTTTCCTGGTGTACCCTCATTTGTGATATAGTTTGAACCTTTTTAGTTGGCTGCAGGATAAATAGTCATTTGTAGTTCTGAATAGCTGTGTATCTTAACTCACCAACCACCCTACATTAAAAAAAAAAAAGTCAAGAAGCCCAGCAAAGACCAGGATGTTAAATCTTAGGTTGATCCTTGCCATCAATTCCCATTTGATAGGCCCTAGTTGTGAGAATTACAGAGAAGAGACTATTGTACACCAATCTGTAATAAACCCTCCTCTGTTATGTGTGCAGCAGATAGGACAAATTCATCACAGATGTAATTAGTTAGAGCTTCTGCTGCAGTTGATGAAAGGCAAAAGGGAGCATTACACCAGGAACAACCCTGGGCTGCTCCTTCCAGTGACTTTATCCTCACGCAGTCAGGGAGGGGGAAACTCAGTCTCTCTGAACTCGACTCATTTAAGAACATCTCTCATGTGTTGGTGCTCTGTAGAGAAGGCAGCAGTTCTTTCTATATGGTCCTATATAGCCCTTTATGGAAATGCTGAACAGGAGAGTGCTGACCCAGAAGAGTCCTTTTTCTGCCATTTTTCAGGAAAGGGTAGTGAGAACTCCATATTCCCAAAAGTCTGTTGCTTCAGCCACTAGATAAGGTGATGGCTGAGCTCCTTCTGGCTGAGGAACTTATGAGGAGGAACAAATGAACACGTGCTGTGGTCATTTGTTGCACTGGTGTCTATGGCTTGTTGGCTTCTTACTTTGCTCTTGTTTTTTTGTCTCTCTCCCACATCATTTTATGGAGACCATTGGAACAGTTAATGGATAAGCCAGATAAATTCACCAAATGTCTGACTGAATCAACATGCATGTCAGGAGGCATCAGGACATTGCATTAAATTAGGCAATCACTTCACTACTATTGGCACAGTTACAGGGGAAGTGATTCTGTGTCTTCTTACTGCAACACCTACCTGAAGCACTGATTGTCATACTGCAAAGCCATATTAACCTTGGATGGACTCTAGTGATCTTGTGACTGAGCCTGGAACTCCTCTTTTGCAGGGTTGCAAAGGGTAAATTAAAACTCAGGCCCAGTCCTGAGGCTTCAAACAGTCATAAACCCTATCTTGTTTCTCTCATTTTATCTGTCTACAGACTGTGAGAATATGGAAAATATTCTTCAATGTCATAAGACCAAAAAATATAGTATTTGAACATTTTCAGGAATGATTTTGAGGTCCCCTTCCAGGAGAGATCTGTTAGCATGTGATGTGATTCTACCTCCCTCAACCCCCGCCCATCCATCAATATATTAAAATATCCTGGACAACGTTTTATCTTGGTTTAAATAAGGTCAGACCACTATTTTAACTGTATTCTCACCCATTTCTGCTGGCTGTGGATCCTGCCTCTCTCCTTGCAGCTCTTGAGGATGGAGGCCTGTGAGGAGGGAGCAGGGGCTGGCTGGGCACATCCTGTCCGAGCGCCCACCCCGCTGGGTGCGGCAGGAAAGGCGGATGAGGGTTAATGACAGGGTCTGTGTTATTTGCTCTATTAGGCCAGTCTTGGCTTCCAAACCCATTCAGCTCTGTAATCTCACTCATTATACAGTATGACTCTTTATAATACTTAATTTGTTGCCAAGTACAGTGTTATAGCCGAGACAGAATGAACACTGTTATTAACATACACAAACCTAAGCAAAGCTTACTCACACGGTTCGTATTACCATTGTGTCTGAGCACCTCATTATCTTTAATGTGTTTATCCTCATTACATCCCTAGTGCTATTATTTTCATTTTACAGATGGGCAGAGAAATAACAAGGATGTGTCTCGGAGCACAGTCAGAGATTTCAGCAGGTCAGGCTCCTGTAAGAAAAAAAAGTGTCTTCAGTGCAACATCATGGCCAGAGGTCATTGTTGCTCTGTGCTGCATTGCTGTGCACACCTGTCTGAAATTCTTTTGAGTTTTGCTGCAAGCCTGCAGCAGAAGGGTGGGCTTCAGCTCCCACTCACAGGGTGAGCCTGAGACATTCTGAAATCTCTCCAGTTACTGGTCTGGTTTTGTTTTTCGCTTTAAAAGTGCTTGTTCTACCTCTGTAGCCTGTAAGCCTGTATGATGACTGGCTGGTTTTTTTTCAGTGATAACAAAGTGGTTAAACAAAAGAGACTGGATGCTCAGGCCAGCTGATATTTCTTTTTGACAGATATTTAACTTCTCTACATATCTGCAAAGTTCATTCAGGGTGTTTAACCATCACTGGAGAATACATTACATATTGAATCCTACACAAGAAAGGACTAAACCCAAGACAAGTGAGTGTATCCAATGCCGCGTTTTCTGTTGCTTGGTGCTCAAGTAACATAACTTTTGGACACATTTTGATCCAAGATCCAAATCCAGTCTTGTTCTTATACCTTGTTTCAAATATTGCAATACTTGGAGGACCAGCCAATTTCAGGAGACATCCATCGGTCTGGAACCAGTGGGTGGGTTCTCCTTGTGGGGCACCTCACTGCGTCAGCAAAGCAATTATGGACTTTTTCTGCAGAAAGCAGAACATAGCCCTGAACATCAGCAACATTGTTGCTCTAGGTCCCCACAAAAATAAAACTGAGAGGGTTCAGGACAAAGTTCTAATTTTTTCTCATTTCCAAAATATGTATCAGACTTCTAGTGTTCTAAATTTGAATTTATCTTGAAGATCGCAGTTCATGTCAAGCATTAATTTCCTTCTACAGTGCAATGATTAGCCTGAAATGACCCCAGACTCTGGTTTTCCTTCAGGATGTGTCATTTCTGTAACAAATAGTTTAGTTAAGAAACTCCTGATTTAAAATGTAGAAAATGTAAATTCATAGTCCAGGCAATTTTAGCACATCCATTTATGCCAACAACTGATATGGAATTTTTTTACTAGAGGTTTTATAGGGTTCGGTTGAAAAACATTTTATTGTAATTACAGCTTATGAGGAGTTGTAGCCATTTAAATAACATTTTTATAAGGTGCATTGCGTCAAAGAAAGCATCTAAGGTCAAAAATTAAAGCATGTAAAATATTATCCAAGAGGAGCTCATGACTTGGGACATTTACAAGAATTGTTTAAACTCAGGTTCAAGCACCTGAGCTGCCTGTTTCATGTCCTAGGTGAATTTCTTAACTATAAAAATGTTGAATTTCCAGTTCCAGGTATATCTTCAAAGAGAGGGTAACACAAAAGCCAAACAGCTAAATTTCATAACTGGCTTGTGGAAAAATTGGGCTGGTGGTAGAATTTTGTCCTGACATGCAACAGAGACCTTTTCTGAAACAGTGACCATTTTCACAGGTTGGAGACATTGCTTGCTGCTCACACGATTCATTATTGTATCTATACCTATTATTTCTCATTTCTATTACACTCTGAGAGGAATTATTTCATTGTGAGATATATTGAACTTTGAGCAGTTTGTAAGGCTCTCTGGTTCCAAAGTTATAATATTTTTGTATTGAAGGTGCTTTAAAAAGAAGTCTTTTGTTTATTTAATACTTTCTACAGATCATTTATAAATTTTTAAAGGACTGTATATTGCAGTAATCAAGAATTCGACACTAAAAGTAATTGGTAGAGAATGCAGAAAAAGAAGTATACAGGGTTACTAATATACATCAGGGCTTAAGCTGACATGAATTTTTATCTTAATTATCGGACAAATTTGTACTCCCACTATTTAATTCAATTTGCATGCATCGGTAGACACTTATTAAAGGTAATATTACATCTGTCATTTTAAGACTGGTGAGAATTTTATCATAGGAGCTGCACGAAACAGCCACTCTATTATGCAAAGAACTCTTTTGTAAAGCTTAAAATAACCAGTAGTGCATCCCAATTAGCTACTTGGAGGAAAAAAACTTCTTTATAGTACAATTATACATAACATCTAATACTATGTAGATTAATAAACCTTTTCCTATACTAGGCTGTATATGGACTTATATGGAGTCCTTTCAGACTCCTCCTGTCCTTAATATCAGACCAAGCATTAAAAAAATAAAAGGCAATTGTAAGGTTATTTCAAATAAAATTATTGTCACTGGATGTGTGCTTTATGGCAGCTTTTGCAGACCTTTTCTGTATGAACTACACCTACTGCATGGAGAAAACATAGCTGTCAAGTCCACACGAGCTAACAGCCCCTAATTCATTGTTTTTCTTTGGGATAGAGCCTTGGTAAATTGCAGAAAGCAGGGAAGCAGGTAGCAATTCTCACTCCTGGAAGTCAGCTGTTCAATTAAAAAGCCACACAGTAGTTACCATGGCACCAGCCCTATTATGCTGTGTATCAGAACAGAGACTTAAATACTTAAGACAAACAAACACCTTTTTTTTTTTTCATATAGAAAAGTCTTTTAAGGAAGTCTATTTATAGTTCTAATGAATACATTGTTGAGTAATTTTATTTGATAAGTTTGCTAGAAATGTGATGTGTGGAATTTCCTTGGGAAAATTTTAACTTAAAAAAGGCACTGTGGAAAAAGGATTTGAAAATCATGTTGATAGGAAAAGAAATATTAAGAGCAGGGACAGCTGAACTGTGCACTACTTCCCTCCTGTACCTCTGCTTTTCGCCTGGTTTAAGGCTAAAAAAACCCTGTTTTATTAACTTGATTACTTTAGTTGTGACTTGCAGCCGTTGACCTTCTAATAAGTTGTCATTAAAAATTCTGCTTTGCCATCCAGTGTTTATTTGGGGTGCTCTAACAAGATAGTGTAAGCAGTGGCTTTTAATGGAAAGTGTAATTCCTCAGCTGTGAAGAACAAGGGTTTCCCAAAGTATCCACAAATCAAGACATACTGTCAGGTATAACCTAGTATAATTGCCTTGGATTTTTAAAGACTGCAGAACTGGCTTAATGGAAGTTGAGATATTTTTAGTATTAGATTATTTCCTATTGCAGAATTAATCAGAGCGTCACTTATTACTCTGGGAACAGATTAAGAAGATGATCTCAGCCTGAAAAATGTACTTTAGAGCTGAGTCCTGCACTATCCTAGGTCACAGTAGGTGATACTGGAGAGATGAAGATCATCAGCTGCAGGATTTGGTCTCTGCCTTGTATCCTCAGCTGAGCTGTGGTTTTACTAACATGGCACTCAAGACACAGCTGGGACCAGATCTGGCTATTGATGCATATCCTGGCCTTGATTTAGTTTAGTTGGATTAAGCAGTTAGATATTCAGAATTATTGTTACCTCTCTTGCCTTTCTGATGGGAATTTTACAAAATATTATTTCATATTTTGCATCAATTATTTTCTAAAAAGTATGTACTTCAGATCAGTTGCTATTTCACAAGCAATTGGGTACTCATGCTGCTTCAGCCAAAGTTGTACTTTTTTTTGCTGAAGAAAGAGAGGAAAAGACTGAGTAATTCATCTCCACTAATAAGAAGTTCTCCACGACTTTCCATTGCTGCTATTGTCGAACGAGCCCAAATGGTGAGAAACAATCTGGGAATTGAAATTGTTGCTGGATGCTGTGTCAAAGAACAGCCCATCAATCTTGGGAGAAATTTTAAGGGAACAGGTTTTTCATGCCTGTGCGCTGGTAAGAAGCCAAGTGCGTGTTGCCATTTGATGGTAAAATCAGTGTACACCTGTTCCAACCAGCTGGCGACATAACCTGTGTCACAGGGATGTGTCACTGCTGCACCAGCCCAAACTGCTGGTGGTGTCTGCGTGACAGTCAGGGAAGACAGAAAAAGGAACTTGGGGACCAAAAGAGGAGGAGTTTACACTGCCATTTCAGGGACACAGATGTGTGAAGAATGTGATAAAAGAAGAGAACATCGGAGGGAATAAGCTCAAACAAAAAAGCAAATGTCATTTGCATGATGTAATTATGGAGAACCATTGACTGCTTCGTAATAACACTCAGTAGGGCAATGTTAAACCTACTGTGAGTGCTAAAAAGGCCTCAGCTTGAAAAAAGGTCAGTGTGAATTAGTATATATTTGCAGATTAATTGTGAATGTTATATCATAAATTTTATAGCCTAGCAGTTACTGGTGTATAGTGAGGATGACACTAATGCTATTCAGACAGGATTAATTCAGAAAGGACTAACATCTAGCCTGTCACTTTAATTTGCAAGGAATTAAGAAAATGGAGCTATGTTAATACATGTGTATATTGTGTGTATGTAACCTGTGCATGTGTGTGTTAGACATAATTGTTATTTCTCCCGCTGTGTTACATCAAATTCACAACCAAAATAACAAGCCGCTTTAAAAGCAGAAGCACTATCAGGTTGCTTTTTTTAAACTATATTGGATTTTTACTTCAATTGCAGTTTCTTTTTTAGAAAAAATCCTATCCTGTTAGCCCTTCACTGGTGTAAATGGTTATGCCAGTGTAGGCCAGCTGAGGATGATGTTGCTTAATCTATTGAACAGAGAGCTATAGTCTTTCTGCTCACCTTGTACCCTTATAAATATTTTTAAGTCCATAGATTCTGGATGTCCTATCTCGGATTTCAAGACCCAAAGCTGGATTGTGATGTTCCATTAGCAGCATGTCCCTGGTAAGAGGAGGCAGTAGGGGACTCTGAGAGGCGAGCTGAGGCACTCACATTTAGTTGCAAATTTTGCTATGTAGTCTCTGAGTGCCTGTGAGATTATCACTGAGGACTGCTTTGGGTTTCTTCATGGGGGTTGACAGGTCTAGATCCTTACTGTGGCACTTGGTAATCTCGAGGAAAACACAGCTGTAAACCTGAGAACCCTTTCCCGAGCTCCACCTCGCTCTGTCAGCACCCAGCTGCTCTTGCCACTTTATCCCAAGCTGGGTGCCTGCAGCCACGACATGCTGGAGGGTGGTGTCTAGGGCAGTGGCCCATTTCAATACAGCAATCTCTGACAGCAGAAAAACAAACCTGAGACTCTCTTTTCTTGGGGAAGGAGTCAAAACAACACCCCAAAGGCTAGCAAGGTGAAAGGGCTTCAGCCATCTGGGAGCTGTAATCCCCTCTCGGTTTCTGGCACAGCGGGCACACGTCTGTGTTCAGGAGAAATCCCAGCCTGAGGCCAAGGGGATGAAGCTCTTTGCAGCAGGCTGGAGTGAATATTTTACATTTAAGACAACCACTGACTGTGCCGTGTGTCCCTTGACTCTCCAAAGGACCAAGCATTCAACTCTCAAGGGTGCTTACCTGAAAGCTAAATTTTTCTCCAATTATTCCTCTAGGTATCAAACTGCTTTTTTCCTCTAGCTGAAATTTTAACACCTAGCTTCATCCTTTATTAAGTAGCACCTCAGACTGATCTCCAATTCCCATTTGGTAAAATGGACAAATTATATAAAATTTTATAAATACATACACATAAAATGCAATTATTAAAAATGTCATTTCTTTCTTACTCACTGGATCTAGAAAACCTTTGCTATAAAAATTTATGGTATCTAGCCCAATATACCACAATTAAGCAGGAGTAAGTTATTTTTAATTTCCTGTGCAACTTTTCTCTTTATAATTTTGTTAGACACAAATTCTGAACTACAGATTCTTAAAGTAATTACAGAAATTACTTTAAAAATTTTTCTAGCAGCAAATTTATGCTCCCTTCTGTCTTTAACATGCTGAGGAAGGTCTGAAATACTGGCTACACAGCAAAGATATCTGGTCCAGATTTTTACAGGAGTCAAACAAATCATTATGCTCGGGACAAGTTCTAGTGGGACTAGAACAAGTTATATTCTTAATTCAAATTGATGTTTCTATAATTGTGGGGTTTATTCTTATTATATCTTTTCCTGAGATTGGATAAGAAATTATGCTTTCATGAAAATAAGAACATGCATTAATTATTTAGTTTTCATCCCACCCCCCAAAAAGGTGACATTAAAATTCTTACAGTTTCTTACACCAAAAAAACTACAGCAATTCATCCTTGAAAAAAGTAGCAAACTAAAAGGAAGAGAAGCAGTTATTTTCTAACCTCTTAATCAATATTTCCCCATATTTCTAAGTCAAGGCTCTAATGGCTGCAGCAGCAATACCTTCATCATAAGGTTGTCCTAAAAGGACAGAGCAGCACATCAGGGTGTTGGGCTGTGAGAAATGGGAGCTTGAGCCCATGTGCTATTTGCTGCCAGATCAGGGATGCCAACCCAGGCTGCAAGATAACTTTAAAAGTCATCTTTTGTCAGCAAGATACTTCCAACATTAGGGTTCCCCCAACTTAATTTTATGGTTGTTCAGTAGGGAAGATAATTATTCCCTCCTTATCCTGGGAAGAGAACCCTGTAATTACCTGATACATTGTGTCCATCAGCCAGCAGACAAAAATGGCACCACTGTTTGAGCACAGTCTGGACTAGAAGACCTTGTAAACAGTCTGTGGTTTAGTCTTTCAGAGGAAACCATTATATAAGGCAATCTAGTCACTTAATGTTCCAACAAGAACAGAAGAAACCCAAGGTAATCTGGAGGTGAGCTGCACCAGTAGAGTGGGAAATTCAGTCCATTTGGGGTAGCTGCTGAAACAGAAACTCATGCCTTGAGCTGGGCAAGTCACTTCTTTCAGACTGATGAGACCTCTGCTTACATGGAGAACCCCAGTGCTCCTGGCACAAGGGGCGTGAGACATTACCCTCACTTCCAGCATCAGCTGGGTCCTAATTGAAGGTGTTTAGTTTTGGTTTCTTTCCCAAGAAAATCACAAGACTTTGTAACCTGGGAACCTCTGAGCTGTCTATATCAATGAATGCAAGATGTTAGCTGTTAAAGCTCTGTGCTTAAAGTGTGAGAAAGGGTTTGGGTTTGACGTCTGAGCATCATGTGGCTTCATGTTGTCAAATACTTTCCTAGACTTGTATTACATTTATGCATTCCTAGACCTATCTCAGTGGCTAAATGGTAGTGTGTTGTGCTTCACTTTCTGAAAAGGGATGCATTTCCTATTTCCTTTTGCTGCAGTCATATGAAAAGAATGTTTTAGATATGCAAGGGCAAAGAGATCCTTTTTTTATACTTTTTCCAGAACAGACAATAATTCCCTGATGCCCTATTAGTTGTCAGTCTTATAATATTTTCCCAGTTGAATCTTCTAGTCACCAAACTGCCACTTTTCATTCAGTAGTTAAAATTGTAACTAGTTTGGCCAAAATTTTGCATTATTTGTTCTACAGTCATAATTTTCTAGGAAATCATTAAAAACTCTAGAGCCATCAATAGGAAAAAACCCAAAAAACTATTTTGAGCAAGTGGTTAAAAGCAGAAGCAGAGCTTCTGCAAGTTTGCTCAGATATCATAATGATGTCTGATATTATCCAGAACCACTGAGGAATCTGGAGCACTCTGAATGTGAAATATTTAAAAATAGTTTCATGACTACATAAATACCTTTGGAGTCAGAATTTAATTGAAACTTAAATTCTTTGAGAGTTATTAGTCATTAAAAAGAATGACCCTCTATTTAATTTTTAGATTGTAATCTCATATTCTTTTCTCTCCCATTAGTTCAGAAACCAGCTTGTTACTGCCCCTTAAGGCTTTCTATATAGTTAAATATTCCTGAAACTCCAAATGCCAGCTACACTGGAAGAACATGAATCAGACTATAGCCAAGGTTATTTACAAATGTTTTGTGTTGAGGTTCAGTACTTGAGTCTGCTTTTACTTACGCCAGGTATAGGTCATACTTTTCCTGCATGAAATGGGAATTTTTGTCACAAACCTTGATCATAAGTAAGTACCATGTATCTTTTAGCTTAGAAAGCTAATGAAGATATTTCTGTAGGGGATTGTTAACAAGAGGTAAAACCCTCTGGCTCTGGAAATAAGGAACCTGAACTTAGACTTGATAAAATGGGTGCCCATGTGTGTGTGCATTGTTTTACAGTCAATGTAAGATTTATGAAGTCCTTAACTATAAAAGTCCTTGCTTTAAGTGCTGGGTATTTTTTGGTCAATGGAGTGTTAGATAAGTAGACCATGTGGTGGATGTGGAGTGAGTATTTAATATTCTGGGAATATGTGGTGTAATTTAGCCAGCAGTGCATGTGATTGCTGGTGATGCACCACTCCAGCACATCGATACCCATTTACATTTTTATACATCTGGCTATTGAAGAAACCAGCAGGAGAGCAACACAATGATTATATAAATAAATGTAAGACCAAGGTCCACTTTCAGGGCCCAGGACAAGACCGTACAACTTTTCAGTTTTGCTGAACTGAACGCTTACAATATCTCTGAGAAATTAGACTTGGAAAAAAAGTGAAAAGCGAGCTCTGATAAAGCAGTTCTCAGTCAGACCCAGTGGAAGAGACTCCCTGGGTGCACACCCTACAAGAAGAGTGTTTCTGGCCAGTCTGAGTTCTCATGTAAATTGTCTTCAAGGAGAAGCAGGCTTGAAATTGTCCCCAGCACTAATTATGTCCTAAGCTTAGGTACAGAAATAAGCAAGGAAACAGAGAAGAACAGATTCTAGATGAAAGTTGAAAATTAATGAGAAACTACAGGTAGCAAATATAATTCTCATTTTAAATGGAGCCTGAGGTCTGTTCTTAGTGACTCCTGTATAGAGAATGCTAGATGAAGAGAAAGGAGAGTTACTGGGGAAGGTGGTGGGAATAGACATCAGTTCCTAGCTCTGCCAGAAGCTTCCTTGGGCAGTCTCTTGATCCATATAAAATTTAACTCCCCAGAGCCCTGGACTTTGCTTGAAACCACCACATACTACATTGATGAAAGAAATAAATGTAGCAATAATAAACCTGGGGTTTGGGCTGGTGCAGGGTGTTTTGTGCAAATTCCATCATTTACCACTTCCCATGCCTCTCCATTTGATTTTGTCACAAAAGGCAAGAAAGGGCATTATTTAGGGAAATACAAGTGTCAACAACTACCAGTGTTATCCTAGGTAGTCTGAGTATCACTGTTTGCATTTTCTGGAAAACCTAGAGATTTTGTTTGTTTGCTTTGGGGTTGGATTTACTGACTGAAAGAAACAGTCAAACAAGAAAAATTATATGAAAATATTTGCTTGCTCAATATGAAACCCATGATTTTTCTTGTAGCACTAAATTAAAAATAATATATCTTCGGAGAAGCATTCACTTGCTGATACAGAAGTTTAATAAAGAACTTTGCCACCTGCCAATATCAAGAGAAAAATTCAGACTAATGACTTTGTGCTGTTGATTTGGCTGAAGATATTTTTTTGGAAGGTTGGAGCTACCAGAACTCTGTTACCTCTGTTACCTGTTACTCTGTTGTGATTTTTGTACTAAAATGCATCTTTCTGGCTGCATATGTTCTAGATAAAACTGGCTCAGATGATCACATCAGCAATGAAATTAGCTAGAAAGGAAGAACAGTGGGACACAAAGTTCATATTTCATTTTCCTAGGTAGTCAAGCTAGTGTTCAATATTTCTGGACTTCGAAGATAGCTGTGACCAAAATTGTTTCTCTATTTAAAATGTATAGGCACATTTCATCTATTTCTGTCAAACAAGCTGAATTTAAGTCTTGTCACATATGTCTAAATGAAAATATGTTCCTACTCTGTTACTGTATGTCTGAGATTTTTCATTAATTGTGTCTTATTTCTTTTTTAATCAGAAAAAGAAGAAAAAGATTTCTTTTTTAAGCAGGAATCTTCTGTTTTATTTAATTAAATATACACAGCAAAACCTCTTAGCTATAAGAATAAAGTAATACTCCTCAATATAAGAAACACTATATTATGATGGGAATACATTTTAATATTTATATAAGGAAAAATGTTTACAATGTAGGATGGTATATAGTCAGTGACCCAAAGGGCTTTCTTTGAAACTTAAAATGTCCATATTCTAATTTCTGATGTGGCTGCATAACTCTGATGTCCTTTGAACCTCTTTCTTTCCCACATCAGTGGCATTAGTCTGATTCTCATTATTATATCATCAGGACTCTTCATATTTCCCAACATTTTTTCTGGTAACATCCATGTGAAATGGTTAAATGCTTTCACTTTGCAGGCTGGGAACCAAGAAAAAAGAATTAAGAGACATGGCCAAGGACACTTGCAGAAAGACTGTTGTGAGACAGACTTGGAAATAAGCCTTTTAGCTCCCAGACAAGCCCCAAATCTCAGGTAGTCTCTTATAATACTACACACCGTGACTGCTCTTAGCTCTCCTTTTTCACAACCTTGAAGGCAGGGAATCAATACTAGAGCTCCTCTATTTCAGTGCCAAGGACATCCAAGCATATATCTAAGGGTACCTAGTAACAAGCAGGTTCTAGGTGTGGGATTTCCCCATGTAATTCAAGAAGTCTGTGCTGTAAGTGACCACAGCTGAGTTAACTGTCTCATTGCCTCTTCTGTCCAGACAAAGATGTTTCCAGGGTGCTTTTTGCTTAAGGTATGCAAGGTTTCACCCTATATGAGCTATGTGGATGGGTCAGTTCAGTGCAGAAGTTAGATAGAGGCAATCCCAACCAACCCTGATTACTGTTTCCAAGTCAACAGAAGTGCTTGCTCTGAGGTTTCTTACCTGTCTGTGTACCCACATCAGCACATTCAGACTCTTTAAAAGGACAGAGATGCTGCTGGAGGGACAAGCAAGCCATGCCTGAGTGGTCATGTAGCATGGGGCAGGGTGTTTGTAGTCTAACCATTTGCACAGCAGGGATTTCAGGACAGGATAAGTAGATGGAAGAGCGTGCTGAGTAGATCACTGAGGGAGAGGGAGAAGGCTTTAGCCAACAACAGAGCCTGCAGTTTCTACCAGTAGACAGTGCTACTGTTTATAGCAGATCAGCAGAGTAGGAATCAGGATAATCTAGTTTTTATTCAACTCCTACTGTTCACTTGGTCCTGTATTATAGCTAAAGAACAAAGTCCACAATGAAAATTGTGTTACCAGAATGATTTTCATTTATAAACAATAATAATTTATACAAACTTTGAATGTTACTCAGTTACCCTTCATTTTCTTCCTTCTTTGTAAAATGTGTGAATTAGCACATTTATTTTTTTAGGAAGGAATGTCTTAGACTTTCTCCTAATGTATCATGAGCTAAACACTTCTGATCACTGATTAAGGAAGGCTGACCTAATGAATTAAACATTGGCTGGAGAGCAAGGCTTTCAAAGAGGACTTTCTGTGTAGGGTTGCCATGCTGCTATCCATGATTTCCCAGGCAGAAATATGCATACATGCATTATGAGATGGATTCCCAGTGTGCAGTAAGCGAGGCATGTCGGGGTTATTGTGCATGTGTCGACGTTTCTTGGCACATTCATGAACGCGTCCAGCTCCCTTTGCCTGCACCATACAACTGATATGTAGAAGATGTTCCTCTGTCCAGGAGGATGCTTGCTGCTGTCCACAGGCCAAAAAGAGGTGATGCTACTATTGCCAGGCTGCTGGATATCCAGGAATGGCTACTGTCCTTTAATCCCATAAGAACAAGATTTCCTTCAGGAAGAGAACAAGGACATGTTTGAGATTTTTGAATGAGTGATTATCCTCATCCCACATTCTTAGGTAAATAATTTTTTCTTCTTGCTTACACATCAGTGTAAAAAAGAGGAAATTACAGTTTTAAGTTACACTAAGTAGTGATACTGTGAGATGAAACAGTGTTTGTAAAGAGCTAAAATTCTTCTAGATGTAAATTTTCAGAAGCTGTAATCCATGAAAATGCATTTCAAATCATTGCAGCCTTCTCTAAATTTCAGTATAAATTGATGCGCTTCAAGACACCCCCAAAGGAGATCCATGGGACATATTTTGCACTCTTTATAGAGAACCAGTTATTTTCATCTTGTATGGCAATGAAGATGAGTTGGGATTTGTCTCTTCTCTTTCAAAAGTCTGAAGATCATTTCCAATGTAATGCTGCCAACAGGAACAAGTCTAATGGTTAGAAAAGGGATTGAGTCAGCTGATTCAGAAGAATAAAAGTTGACCACAGAGGCAGAAGCTGCTCTTCTCTTAGGCAATTCTTCAAAGCAAGCCTGGTATTTTGCTCTGATTTTGTGTCTGTTCTTGTAACTGTTTGTTTAATGTCATCCCAGGTACATCACTTTCTGTCTGGTAGACGGCACCTCCTCACCTTCCCAACCTCAGTTATTCTTTCCTGACAAAAACACTTGAGCATGAGGAGAAGAAAGTCTTTGCCCTTGAGAACATTTGCTGCTAAGCCCCTCAACTGCATCATTAAAATCTTACTTCATCTGGAGCTCTAGTTATATTTATAACTACATGAAGAGATGTGACAGTAAAGGAAAATTGTGTGGGTTTTGTTTCATATGATTTGTTTATAATTTAACATGGCACTTAATAAAAAAGCTGTATAAACTGAATGATACAAACAATCATTCCTTTATCAGGAAATTACTTGTGCAAAGTATTGGTTACTGGAATGAGTCTTAATGAAATTCAGTCAAAAGCTGCAGATCTGAGAATGAAGAGGGGCCTCTTAATAGAAGAAGGCTCTATTTTTCCTGTAAGGTTCAGAGATTCAGACAATAAAATAGTGATTTAATCGACTTTGAGACAATCAAGATGATACAATAGTGTTAATTAGCCTTTTGTGCCTAATTCACAACTAATTCTGTTGTCTACTTATTTATGTTCTAAAGTGGCCCTGATGAAATTTTTAATATTTCACCTTAGCTGAAGATTCATTTTTATGCTGGCTGGTAATTTTCTCATATAGAGCTTGAAATTGTACTCTAGATAATTTTGCATAGTAGTATATCTACATGTCAGGCCCATTGGCTGCTTTGTTGAATGGCTCTTCAGAGCTGACAACTGGATAATAGCTTTACTTTCAGCCAGCAGAGGAAGTCAAGAGCAAAAGTGTAGAGATAATGTGAATATAATTCATTATTCAAATATGCAAGTGATGAACTGAAAACAAAGAAGGAAGAGTAATAATGGTGTCATTATTTTTATTACTCTTGTTTTGCAAACGTAGCGTGAAACATTAAAGTAGATCTTTGAGAGATTCTCAACTGTACAGAGACAAATTTACTTTCTTGGCAATATTGATAAAAGGAAAGTAAAGCAGACAGGTTTCTGTAGAAGGTATGCTCTGCTGTTAGTTCTACTATTAAATATTTTCATGTTGCCTTTTGCACTTTAAAATCCACATTATTAGTTACTCTTTAGAAACCTGATCAGTGACTGGAAGAAAGTGCACTCTTGTTCTTGTGGCTCTATTTAGTTAAGAAAATCTTCAAAGCTTCTAAGTCTTTGCAGCATGACTAACAAAGGCTAAATAGGCAGGTTATATGAAGCTTTCCTTGAAAAATGAGGAATTTGTGTGTGATAGCAAAACATCCTTTATGAAAGCAGCTACAGGTTTTAAAGGAATAAGGACCTAAAGAACATTTGTTCAGTAACTGAAGTGTCTTCCCCTTACTGTGCTGTTTGACACTTTAACTTTCATTTTTCCAGTGCTTAAGAGAGGGTTTATTTTAAAATTTCTTTAGTGCTTTTAATTTTTCAAGTGTACATATCATGCTATACAGAAATAAAGCTGAAAATAATTTTCTGCTAAACTTACAGCAGTGGTAAACAAAAGTGTGGCAAACGCCTTTTCCTCCAGGTACCATTTGCACCAGAGAAAGAGAAATAAGCCATCAAGGCAGTATGGAGGTCTCACCTCTGCATGTGTGAGTAGCAGAGAACAAGGCAGCACATCTGGAAGGGCCCAGGTACAAGCTGTGGTATTCCCTATCTGAGTTTAAAATCTCTTTGTAGCTGCTTAGGAGGGTTTGTGGATTATTTTTATAGTACCTGAAATGTGTGCATTAGTTGTTTATCATAGTACAAGAACCTGTAGGGCAAGATTTTATGGGACTATCTAGAATTTACTGGCTGGTTTGACATGTAGCTGTTAGGAGCTTCCAGATCTCTGGGAGAGCTGGAGCAGGAGCCATTCTGCAAGAGGCTAATTTGAGACAGGTAAAAAGGGGATTATAAGGCATTACAACACCTTTGTATTTCTAAAAGTAAGTTGAAGTAGGCAACACAATCAATGCCTGGGAAGAAGAGAGGATAATATTCCTGAACACATGAATGTGACAAGGGATACTCAGGGATACTGAGGCACAGCACAACTGAGGCAATCTTTGTCAAGATTAAAGAAGTTTTTGGCAAACCTCTCCCTACTTTTAGTTTATTTCAGGACTGCCTTTCTCAGCTTCACGAGCAATGTTTTGCCCTCTAAGCCAATAATATATTGAGAAATCACACAGAGTTGGTATCCAACCCCGAAGTTCTTATCATTTTCATTGTAAATAATTAAGGTGTGAAATGCTATAATGTGTAGAAATACCACAAAAGTTTGCACTGTATTGTTGGAGTTGATGGATCTGATTCTCTTCTGACTTACATCCAAGCAAGCACAAGCAAGTGCCACTGTTTTCTTATTTAAAGCAGGTTTAACTGTAAGAGACTTGGAATGTAAAGCCTTTAGTTCCTCTTCCTAATTTTTCTACCTTTACTTGATTTTGCATCTGGAAACTGGTACCCAGACCTGATGCAACCTTTCTATCTAAATAATTGACACAAAGATTTAGCTGCAGCCTCCAGCTGGAGAGCCAAAGGAGTTATCAGCGCTCTCCAGAGCTACAGTTTTGGACTCAGACTCTGTGAAGATATGACCAAGGCTACCATGTGAACTGGGGATTTTGGGGCCAGCTTGTTCCACTGCTTTTATGACTTTGAAAGAGTAACTTAGATCCTGGCTCAGAAAACTTTATAAACACATGCTCAACTTCACTGGGACAGAAGCCTGTGCTTGCAGAAGCATGTTTGAGCACTGTCTTGAAAAAATACGGTTTCCTGCACCAGGGCTTTTAATCTCTCCATTCTCCAGTTCTCCATCTGTTAAAAAGAATTAACAGGTGGCAGAACGGAAATGTTGTTATCTGTCTTCTGTTAGCTCTTGAAAGCCTCTGATTCTTGAGTGTGTGGAGCCACAATCTCAGTGAGCCCTCAGCCTCTCCTGAAGCACCCCTGTCATACCACAATGACAAAGAATAATTTATGCAGTTACTCAACCAAGATATTATGTGACACAGAGATGTCCAGAGGCAGGATTCTGAGGACTGGAGAGGGACTGTTGATCTTCCTAGAAGAAGCTGCAAGAGTGTAGAGGACCCCATAAATTGCATTGCGCTTCAGCACCACCACAAATGCAGTAGCTTCATTGTTCTCTTGGACCCTAAACAGGTATTGGTGATGTCCAGACCAGGCAGACCAACCTTTTATTGGATAGTCTCAGAAAAGAAAGGAACAGTCCTAAATGTGACAGCTATTTCTGCCTAATGTAACCTCCCCTTCAGCAAACACCAAAGAGCACCAAACTACAGAGAATCATTTCTTTCAGGTGATGATCTTAGGTCTGAAAACAGTGATCCAGAGCATTAGGAAACTGGCCAGGCATGGGATGAGTAAAAAGAACCAAGGCTGCAAAATCTCGAGTTATTTTCCGTTATCATTGATAAAGCCTAGCCCAGAAACCAGTTACACTTGAATGCTACATCCATGTTAGGCTCCCTGACTTACAAAAAACTCACACTGCCAAAAAAAGTTCTTCATTAATTATTATTATTAGATTATGTTTGCATTATATTATGAAGATCCCATATGCAATACAGAGTAAAATATTATTCCTGTTGTAAGTAGTTATAATCTAATTAGATGAGACAATTAAGAATGGGGGAAAGATATAAAAGAGTGAACAAAAGGATAATTAACCAACATTTCATTAGTACCAGTATTTTTCCTTTTGTTTGTCTCTTTGAAGTTTTTTCCTTATTTTTTAAATAATTTCTTTTTAAATTAGCAAAATCATTTCAATTTTCACTTTGGCTCTGTATAAACTGGAGAACCGGCTTCTCATTAGAAATGTATTAATTAACATGATAATAAGCATGATTCTGCCTTGTGGATAAAGGCAGCCCATTCCTATTAAAGGAGTGAGCAGGACATTATACACTGGCTGCTGGAGCTGCTGAATAGCAGCGTAAGTGATCAAAGGCAGCCCAGCCATCGTGGGGACACATGGGGCAGTTGCCCACATTACCAAGTCCAGAGGGACAGTTTTCCTTTCAGTGCAGTTCCTTACTGCTCTGTTTCAGCTGTTTAATTTGAAATGGGACAGGTAGATTTATTTTGCCTGGAGAGCAGGTCTGACCCGGGCACAGCAGCGGAGAGCTCTGCGCTGCCCAGTCATGGGATATTTGCAACCTGCTCTGGGCTCTCTGCTGGAGCAGCTGCTTTTCTTGCAGCCTGCAAACCAGGCAAATAAAGTGAGCCTGGGTATGTCTGCAAAAGCTGAGGTCAGAACTTTGACTGAAGGTTCACATACTTAGCCTAGCCTGTGCTTAACACTGTGTTATTTATTCCCACAGCTTTCATGGTCAGCTGCTTGTTTATCCGGCTGTTTTGCTCACTGTATTGCTGGGAAAATCTCTTTTCCTCCAAAGGTTAGTGGGGCTTTGGACAAGGGCCACGGCACAAGTGTGGCTTCAGCCCCTCCCCAGTCCTGTAAAACCATGTGCTGTTGTGCTCAAGAGCATCTTGCCCTCAGCTGAAGGGCAGGAGTGACAGAGCGCAGTTGGAGAGGCAGAGTCCGGCCTTTGCCGTCGGACACTTCACAAGCCTGATAGAGTTGCCATAGGACTCTTTTGCTAAATGGAGTCCCAGACTCCTCCATCCTTGTCCAGTTCCAATGCTTTTGCACCAGCTCCACAGGCAGGAGTAGCGAGTGTAGGAATGGGGAGAGTGTGATATGTGAGTTATTTTCACAAGTTAGAGATGATCCCATAATTCATACGTGGTGGAGCGGAGCCTGCAGAAAGGAATTTCTGTCCACCACTGACTGTGCTCACTGAATTTATTGCTTAGCATGTACCTTTCATCATCAACAACAAGAAAACTACTTTCTGCGTGAAGTTAATGCCTTTGCTTGCTTGATCCTGGGGCAGAGGCTGCCTCCTTCCCCCTCACCCCTATGAATGCAAAATATTTCTCTGAGTGATGTGTTTTCAGGTGGATTCTGAATGTGCTGGGTTGGCAACCCAGCCAACCAGCTCTTGCAATATCACAGACAAAGTTTTTAGTGATAAAAGCAGTTGACAAGTTTGTGTGTGACGTGGCATCTGACTATCAGATGTTAGAGGAATGCAAGAGACATACCATGGTAAGGCACATAATTCATTGTGTGTGTGTGTGTGTGTGTGTGTGTCTGTATATATAGAACCAACAATTTATATTCTAATCATCACAAAGCAATCATACTGTGAGTGCATTTTTGTTATTAATACTTACTCTTTGATGCATAAACAATTCCATTTGAAATTCCTGGTACCAACTATGCTAACCTTTCACTGGAAAAAACTTATTTGCAGAGGAGGAAGAATGAAGGGTAGGTAAGCAAAATGTATTTCATCTGTTTGAAATAACTGCAAAACTATCAGCATTAACAGTAAAAATATTTAATGAGTATTGCACTAGCCAGCACCAAAAGTAGTGAGATACAGAATTGCACTTGTTCTGTCACAGACATGACTGACATTTAATTATTGTCTATTTTTGTGCTGATAATCTCGTTCTTATCATTCGTTGTTAAATCCTTTAGAACCCCAAGAAAAATGAGATCAAGTGACAAAAATAAGATAATGAAATCATATGAAATGGAATAAAATTATATCTTGTAGGTAAGAGATGATTCAGGAGACTTGGTTATTTTATAGGGTTGTATAAGCTCTGTAAGTGATTGTGAATTAAATGTGTTGAGCTCACAAAAAAGCTTTGGAAGAGAATGGCTGCTTGCAAGCTAAGCTGACTTCTGGGTTGTCATTGTGCAGTACATGCCATGTGTGATGATATAAGATCATTGTAAACCATAAAAGATGGTGAATTTGAGTTCTTGTTGGGGAAAAAGATATATCCTCCAGCTCACTTCCCTTTTGCCAGTTTGTTCCCTTTCTGCTGTTGTGAAGCTTTTGGAAGCCAGTTTGTCACTGTGACTGTAAAATCAGGATCTATTTTTATCATTCATAGCTTTCAGCCGGGAAAAGGCTTCCCAGTCTTTTGCCAAAAACTATATTGACTACACAACCCGATCCAAGCTTCTGAGTCACTGTATATGTCTGTTTGCAATATGTAACAGGAAAGCACTTCTAGCTGAAGTTTTAAACGAGGTAGGAAATGTGTTGCAAAAATTAGATGAGCAATGAGTTCTGCTAAGGGAAAGTCAAAGGCAACGCTCACCATTTATTAAACTTTTCCAAGATAACCTGTTAAGTGCATTGAAAAATGACTTTGCAGGTTGTACAGTGGTGAAAACACTGAGGGTTTAATTTTGTTCCCTGCTAACCTCTGAATGATGTAGTGGAAATCTGGTCTACGCACACTAAGAAAAAGTGCTGACAAAGTATATAACTCGTAAATGTACTCATTTACTGAACAGGAATAGTATTTATCTGAGTGCACTAGATAGTGACCACCTCAGTGTTTGTATTTCTGCCAGCTTTCCCCTAAGCGTACTTTGTAGCTATTCAAAGACAAAAAGTTTGCTCAGTGCAGAAAAACAAAAATTTCCTTTTCCTTCCTTCACAGGGAGCTTGTGAAATAGCCCCAAATTGGGAAATGGGGCTCTTTCCAAATTCAGTTGTCAACTTACTGTTCAACTATAGGTATAGGTGTTGAATTTTATTTCCATTAGTTTCTGCCTTGTAAAATAGCATAACTCATGATGACAAAGTGGTTTGGAGTTCTGGATGAACATCCCTATGTGAATTCTAAAAGCTCTTGTCATAAGAACTTGTCTGTAAAGTGCTATTGCAGGCAGCTCTGCAAATCCCAGGTAAGGACAGCAATGTTCAAAGGGGCTCTCAGGTTGCATTCTTTGTCCTACAATGGAAGACTTCTGTGTACAAAGCAAAACTGGCTTTGTACAGTGCTTGTTTTAGAAAAACATGGCAGAGTGTCAAAAAAATACTTATATATAGATAGATTTACTTTGGACTAGTATAATTCTGTTGCTAACATATTACCCTCAGGCAGAATTTAGATATGTAATTTGATAACCTGTTGACATTTACATGTCCATAGGTGCTAATGACCTACATCAGCTGCATGTTTTGACAGAGGCTTCCTCTGCTCTCCCCATTTCTTACCTAAAGACCAAAATCCCTTTAAAGGACTCCTAACTTTCTGAATTGGAAAACAATGCAGAAACAGCATTTAAACAGTGGCTTGGTCTTATGTGTACTTGGGTTGATTTTCCTCGCATTCATTCTATAAGCCTCACTGTTGGTGATAGAATTAAATCTGCCACCTTGCTGTCTGGCAAATCTAAATAAAGAGCTGCAGCTGGGCCTGTTTTTACCTTGTGCTATGCTGGAATTCATGCATTATACTGGCATTTCACTCATGGTAAGAGAGAGGGGAAAGCACGCCTGTTAGCTTGTTTGCATCTACTAGCTGGAGATATTCCTGAATAATAGAGTTCGGGAGGTTTGGAATAATTCATATATTCCAGCTACGATGTTACTAACCTTCATTGTAGTCCTGGACTGAATTAATCATGCCCTTTTCAAAATGCAATACAAACAGAGACTGCAAAACTTTCTCCCTGAGTTAGGAATCTCTAAATATCTGGTTGCAGGTTCCACAGTCTTGCGCTCCACAAGGTTTTGTAGACACAATCACCACTTTGTGAAAAAAAAGATCTGTCCCTTTGTTTTATAGGGGCAGAAGTGTAATGTACAAACTCAGCCAACCTAAATTCATAAGCATAAAAATTCATATTAATTTAGACCACGACACTGATTAAGAATCTACTCACCTCATGTGATCCTTATGGGAATCTTTCCCTTGATACCAGTGCACTTTGAAGGAGTTATTTGACCAGTGTCAAAGCAAGTATTATTACAATATTTTAATGTCCAGCCGTGAATTTAGGCCATAAAGTCAGGCAATATATAAATCTACACTCTATCCTTAGTTATAGGATAATGGATGTACTTCACAGATGCAATCAAAACAATTTACCAAGGATTAAATTCTCACTTTGGAAAGCAAAGTCAATCTTACACCATCTGCAGACAGTAAAGTGTCATGAGGACAGATTTAGTGGCATGGTAGTTGTTCCCAGGGAGCTCCTGCTGCACTGAAATGGTAACATGAGAAAAAAAGAACTAAGATAATTGCTGGAAGATTGAAAAATTATCATTTGTATCATTAGCAGAGAAGTGGGAGAAGCAGATGTTTTGGAGTAGGCGAGGTGATGACTGGTCTGTGGGGAACATGGACAGTGAGGAGGGCATGTTGCTCAGCAATCTTCAGAGGTTTGCTTTGATATCAGTGTGAAAAATGAGCCACAGCAAAATGCTGGAGCTTCCTCTGGTGAGATCCTTTTACCCTGATGGCTCCCTACAAGTGATTTCTGTTTGCCATAACAGAGAAAGTGGGAAAACAATAACATAAAGAAGGAATATAAATAGCTCCCAAAGTCTACATAAATGCTGCAGATGGAGCTCTCTAGCACACCTGTAGGCATTCTCAGTCTCACAGGTGGTGAGGCAGAGGCTTGACAGGTTGCAGCTCTGCTTCAGACATGCTGACCAATACCCAGCACCAGGGCACAGAGCTGGCCCTGGGGTAGGTTTCAGCTGCTGGGTTTCTTGTCCTCTTACTCCTGGCCCTCTGCAGTTGGTAGCTCAGTGATGAGCTCATTTCTCAGCTTGCCTGGCCAAACAGTCTTGGTCTATTATTCTTTCTTTGATTATCTCAGTCTGCTAAGAAATAACACATGGCTTGATTTGCAAGCTAGGTAAGTCATAGTTCAAGGAGGAGCCATGGCAAATGTGAAGACAAAAAGGGTATTTTGCAAGGTGTTATTTGCAAGGTCTTTTTAAACAGTTTCCATCCATTCACTTCTCCTTTATTTTTGTAGCATACTTCATATTTGAAGTTACCATAAAGAAAGAGTCTCTGGAGTTTGGCAAGATCCAAGATGATTTTACACACAAATAAAATAAAAATTCTATGCATGCTATTTCCTACTTCCTTTTTCCCTAGCTGGTTAAAGTCCAGCCTCGGTGGGAGCAGCAACAGCATTGCAAGTGCAGGTGGAAATAGATCCATGTAGTAGAACTGTTCTGTGTCTGCAGGATGTTTATTCCAAGGAATAGTATATTTCTACATATGTTATGCATTAAGGGAAAGGTTTCCAAGCTGGAGGCTCTGAAGTATTAATGTCTCAGATTGTAACCCAGAGAACATCTCATCTGACCTAAGAAATATTGAGGGGAGTTTTCTGGAGCAGGAATAGCATGACCCCTGGAAACAGGTATGGTCAGATATGGCTGCAGGGAGGTCAGTGCTACCTGCACTGGAGTCATTATCTAAACTGAAATCAAAACCTCTGGGTCAGCCTGAGAAGGAACCCCCATAATGATATTTTAATGTGTGCTTGGGAAAGTAGGAAAGGGGGGTAAATACACAAGGAAGTTCAAAGTCTGAACGACTTTCCTATCTATTCTTCTAAATAAAGGACAGATTTTTCTCATTCAGTCAGGGCTTATGAGAATATCACCCACACTAAAAGAGACAGGCATATTATTTTCACTCTCTATTCCACCAAATATGTAAAATGAAAAACAGGTGATTGCAGTGCATGTGTGTGCTTTTTTTCTTTTTTTTTTCCCTTTTGGGGGGCAAGGAAACTTTTGATCTTCAGTCAGTGCAGAAGCATCCCAACTTTAAAAAAGAGCACTGTCAGATTTATTGTAGCACTGAAAAGTACAGATATTATGCTTACCATTACTCAGTGACCTCTTTAGGCTTGCCATCATGGTCCAAGATTTATTGCCTTCTGTGTTTAAAATGCAAAAGGATATGTCCTGTTAATATTTCTGGGTTTGCTGTGAAGCAATGACTTCCTGTTTGCTAGTACCACAGGTAAGGAAGACACAAACCACAAGTGCCAACACTATGTAATTTTTTTGGTCCTGGGTCCCTAATTTCTCAGCCATCTGATGTGTTCTGTCAAAATGCAGCCTGAAAGTCTAGACCAAGAGATATCTATGATAGAAAGTGTACATCAGTATTTCAAGCCCTCTAAATTTATTCTAGCCATTTGACAGTTGCTTGGAGATACAATCTCAATTTTTTTGCAGTAGCCCCTTCAAGTGGATATTTATGGCAGATACAACTGTAATTATTTACCTGTAACAAAGTCCAGGTCTGCCTGCTCCAGGTGATACAGACAACAGAAGGACACAGAGAAAATATTAATCTTCTTTCTGTCTAGATTTTGACCTTTTGCACCCAGCTTCTTAGCCAATTATGGAAATGGAGCTGTGTTTATTTTTTTTGTTTACAAGTTTTGTTTCCTTATTCCACAAGCTGGTCAGTTATCAGTGTCAGTGCCCAAATGACAGGGTCTGGGTGTGCTTCCCTGCCTTACATTTAGTGTTCCTACTTGCTTGCATTAAAAATGCTGGAGTCAAATGGGACTATTCATGTGAGTTAAGGCGAATCCTAACTTGAAAATTGTGGGACAAGGAGTTTTTATTAGTGTAATTTGCCTTTATACATAGATATAGTTTATTTGACTAAAAAGAAGTGAAAGAAAAGAATGACAAAGGAAATAACTGAACCACAAATAATGGGAATCAGTATCTCATTTTGGTAAAGACGCTAAATCTGTGCCTGCTTCTAAGAGGATAAATATCCTCTGAATCCTGTTGATTCAGTCAGGACTATTTATGTCATCAGGCATGTGATGAAGAAACTGAATGAATAAGAGACACAGGCAATAACAGCATTTATATAAATTTAAAATGCAATAGCAATCTAACAGAATATTTTGTCCACTGCATCATGTGGAGCAATGAAAAAGAAAAATGGGAGCACCAAATTCTCGTTTGCTTCTACTCCTTCAGCAGAACCAGAGTGTGTTTGGACTGGCTGTGTTCCCATGGTGTTCTTGTAGCTCAGTGCACAGAAAAGCCTCTGCTGGGCTCGGTGCCACTGTGACCTGCCTCGTGTGGCTTGGCAGAGCCAGCCCTGCCTGACAATCCTCTTAGAAGTGCTCTTCTCGTGGTGTCTAGGGCTGCTTGTTGAATGCACCACACAAAATTAAATTACTCCAGAATCTAGAAACTATAGAAAATTATCCCTTTACTTGCAAAAACATTACTAAGAAGAGGGCTTAATTTCTTGCACTTTTTTCTCTAATATATATCAAGTGAAAATGTATTTCTCTTTACTGGTGATTTGGTTTGGTTTTCCATGTGAGATTGTTTTATCTTTGACTTCCATACCATTAATTTAAGGTTCAGTATGTTTTTCCACATTATCTGTAATTTGATCAGCCCCTTTTACGTAACTTCTAATAATCTGCATTCTCATATTTTGGTATAAAAGCCCAGAGATATTCAGAATCAGAGTAAATCATATGAGAGGAAATATCACTGGAACAGGCATATTATCACTAGCAGCACTTAGGTCAGTAATCCAAGCACTGCTGAATGCTCGAGTTACATTTGAAACGTGAAAATATTCATGTGAGCAATAAGCAATAACACTGTTCTAAATCACTGTTCAGCCTCATCTTGGTTCCTATCTGTGTAGCTACTACATCTCAGCTTAGTTTTGTTTTTCAAATGCCTTCAACTTCTACAGACCTTTCAACCAGTTATTTTGTGAAGCAAGGAAACAAACCCAACTCTGTGTTATTCCAATAAAAACAACACAGTGACCTGATGGATGAATTTAATCTTTATGCCACATCCTTTCAAAGTAAATACCATTAATTTATTAATTTAAAGCAAATTCTTTAAAAGTTGTTGAAAATTTATTATACATTTGTCATCCATTGTGCAATGTGTGCAATTAATGTGATTATGATTTTTATTAATGTGATGATGTGATTATTATTAATGTGATAATGTGCAAGATTACTAAGAGCTGATTCCTCTGCTTTTTTGTTCACTGAAAATGTCATTTAAACCAAAAGTGGCTGTTTAAAAGAGTTTTTGAACACCAGTATCCCCAAAGTTAAGAAATAGAACCCAAAAATCATATGGGCATTTTTTTTCTAATAAAAATTGCTTGCTTCCGAAAGTTCAAATAATTGCATGTCTGTAGGCAAGCAGAATTTTTGCAGCAGGCTGGATGTGGAATTTACAGGAATTACTTATAGTGCTTTATAATTAAGTCACCAAACTAAATTGGTTTGCAGAAGTCATCCTAGTCTGCCGAGAGATTTTAGGAAAACTGCCTACCTTTCCCACTACCCATTCTCAAGAGCAACCAGTCTGAATCCTTCCCAGTCTGCATCCTTCCCTCATTCTAGGGAATATTACCGACTCCTTAAGTGCACATCTAAGAATAAACATATTTATCTTTAGCACGATTGCCTCGGACATCAAACATGGCTTCTCTCCTGAGTGCAGAGGATGTGGATCCAATGCAGGCACTGTTTCCACACTTTTATCCCTGCTATGTTACCAGCTGCACAGGGATATGGAATTTCATTCCATTTCTGGTATGCAGCTTCAACTCCTGAAAGCTATGATGAGATGTTCATCTTTACTGAACTCATTTCAGCAATGTGTCCACTGCTTTGAACAATTTGACACACGGAGATGCATTTTACAAGTTGATTTTTGCTGTTTTCTTTTTGTTGACATGATTCACTTGTCAGGCTATGTACTTGGGCTTTCAGCGCCTCTTCCCAAGTGGAGACTGCATATCTTCATTTTGGCAGTTTCTGGATTCCATCTCAAAATGTAACTACTGTACTTTGTTGCCTTCAGTGCTGGAATCTCTGGAGATGATTTTTATTGCTGTTTGGGGGGAGGAGGAGGTCAGTGATTTGGCAACAGCCCTGCAGCTGTGACCCAAAACTTCCTATTTTGCTCTTTATTTTTATAATGGTGTGCATTATTATAGTATCCAGAAGTCCAGCTCCCAGCCCTAAGACATGATGACAGCAGATACAATTAAAAGCAGCACTTTGAAAATTGCACATACTAAAATTTGACAGGACCAAGTTTGTTTGCAAACTTACAGCTTGAAATTGACTGGAATAAAAATTTATTTTAAATTAAAATGAGCTGGTTCAGATCTGGCTCTACAGGTTTTGGATGGTATTAGGAAACCAGAGGAAACTTGGTGATTCATTTGTGCTCAGACTTTCTAAATTAGTGCACAAGAAATATGTGCACATAGCTCAAAGGCAAAGCAAAAGCAGAGTTTGACTGCATTTCCAAGATCCTGATTTTTATGAATATTCACAGAGCAATGGGCAGAAGTGCCTTCAAAGGTCCTGGTTTATTCTCCTGAGTATCACATTCAACTGAATTTCATTCAGTTACTCTTCCATTGAGACCAATCACTTGGGCCTGATGAAAGTATTTTTGGGTTTTTTTGGCAGAGCATAATCTTGAGGATGGACTATAGTTTTGCCTTTTAGAAATCAAGAAATGAAGAATCCCTCTGTTTTCATGGCCCTCACTTCCAAGAAATTTTGTCTGTTTTGGGGATTTTTATTGATAGTAGTATTGTCTGATATGCTTTTTAAATCATCAGTCTTTCATTCTTCTTTTTGTGGTAAATTCTGAGTTTCCCCAAAAGTATTTTGGGTATTATGACCAAGTTATTATAATACCTAAAAGTGTGCCTCAAGTTGTTGACTTTCAGCATTTTCTCTAGGCCTTGAATAGATTTTTAAACTCTTTCTTCTGTAACCAGTTAGTTTTTTAACATCCTTTGAAAAATACAGAGCTATGGGCTCCAAAGACAAGGCATAGGCAATATTTTGTAGGTCATATAGCAATGTCTTTCTACTTAAAATGTTTTACAGCTGCATTTAAAAGGTCTAATCACTGCAAAGAAACACAGCCTTCTTCTGACTGAGTTAGCTTACTGACCCCAGGATTGCACCAGCCCTCTCTGACACAGGATTTTACTGGCAGCTCAGGTGCAGTTGTTAATGTGTTATTACCCAAGAAGCTTCTCAGAATCCCCTCTTTCCAGGACGCCAGTCCTTATTTCTAAAAATACAGCCTTCAGGTTCTTGAATGTCTGTTCTTGCCTTTGGATCTGTTGATGGGAGCTTTATTTGGATTCCCCTAGTGTTGATTCCTAGAAGTGACCATGTTCTCCTTAGAGTATTAACTATTCCACCAACCTCTGCATACTCTGTGCACTTTATCAGGAAATATTTTTGTTTTATTTATCCTCATAACCCTGTTGACAACGGCATGTATTTATTGGCAGAAATTATTCCTGAGAAAAACCTATAAAATATTCTTGCGCAGTGGTGGCTAAGTATTGTTTTTTGTTAAGGTTTGAATATGCACCTTATTATGGCAAACTCATGCTCTGCCACACTGAGCCTCCAGTAATTCCAGCTGATATTCCTGAGATATCCATACCAGCGATTCAAGACAACCTGGAATAAGAGCTTACAACATATTCTTGTTGCCTGTCAAGTGTTCTGTGATTTGAGGCCAGCTCAGTCATCCCTTGTTTCAGTGGGTTACTGCAATGTTTATGCTCCATGCCAGAAGGTATTTCTTTGTGTGAGTCATACATTTCTTCTAGACTGAATGAGCCCATTAAGCTCTGGTGTTCAGAGGAAGAGAAAATTTTAGAGCTATAGGAGAAATTTGGTTTTTAAAAAACTCAAGGCTTGTGGTAATAAACTTTCTTGAATATATGCTGGTGCGTATCCCACAAATTCTGAGATATGAAAGGCCCAGAGGTTTGGTGCAGACCTACCTCTAATGTTAGTCTTATAGAGGGGGTCAACTACTTGCATATCACAAGGGATTTATAGTACCTCCTGTCAGTGCAGTGTCTGCCCAACTTCTGTTTAAAATCCATAACAGCAAGTCTCTGGGCAATCTTCATGCATTCTCATTAATTTAGATCTCTACTTACTGTAAGGCTTTGTTTGATTTTTATTACCATTGCCATGCTGGTTTGGGAAATTTACTTCTTTGGGAGTGTTTACTGGCTCATTTCCTTCAAGTCTTTTGTGGGCAGTGAGATGGAGGAAGAAACAGAATTGTGAATTGTGGCCTAGAGAAACCCAGTCTGCTGGGATAGCGAGGCTGCCTTCAAACACAAGATCAGACTGTTGGAAAAGGGTTTCAATGAAAAAGTTTTATCCCAAGTAATGTAGCTATAGTGAGAAAGACTCGCTGCAACTTGAGTTAGAGGACATGGGGTGTTGGTTTTCTTTCTCAAAAAAAATTCCCATCTATTTTATTGAAACATCTGTATTTCAGCTGGCCATTGAATAGTAGCACATGAAGCACTTGTGCCAGATAAATACATAAAGTGTGGTGAGCCACAGAAATAAAATATAAGTGGGTAGCAACAAGTAATATTTACATAGAAACTTGCCTTCTGGAAAAGGGTACAACCTAGCCTGGGGAAAAGAATTTTTTAAATGGAAGATTTTGGGTCACTACAGGTTACTAATAACAACAAAAAAACCCAAAAGCACTAAGGAAATGAGAAGCTTAGGCAAATGAGCTGAAAATTGAGAGAGAGTTCATTAACTACCATAAGAGAAGCCCTATCTTCCCTGCATGATGTTTAATCACATAAAATGCTTTGAAGAGGACTATAGGACTTTTTCTACTTGAACTTTAAGATTATGAAATAGTTGTGCCTAACTTGCTGACATTTTTCTGGTTTAACACTCACAGTTTTCAGAGATGTGACATTTCTCAGTTAAAAAACAGCTGCTATCCACAGCTATGCTGTGATATACAGATTCTTACTCAAAATCAGAAGTTGGTCTGAATTTTTTTCCTCAGAAAATAATAAAGTTATTGATTCAGAATTAAGATGTATTTAGTTGGTTTTTGTTCCCATGAAGACCGTTCTTCTTTGCTATGTGAACAGTGTAAAAGAGTCTGAGGCTGATTTTCTAGCTTTAGTGACTTAGACCAGTGAGAAATAAAATCAGCTCAAAGCCCATACTTTGTCTAGATTTGAAAGTTTAAACCTGATTCTAAAGAGTATTTAAAACCCTTGGGAAAAAGATCCTGGATTAAAAAACACACAAACAAACAAACAAAAACAACACTGGAATCAGTGTTTCTCCAGGAAGACCTTCAGGAAGATATTTTCTTCATGAAGACTCAGGTGCTCAACATCTTTTCTGAATTTTATTCTTTCAAGTGATGACTACTTTCCAGCCAGACACAAAGGCTTGCAGCTAAATTGGAGCATGGAAGTACTGGTGTTCCCATGAGCATATTTTATATCCTATAGCCCTTCCAGTTAGGACAAAAAGAGTTGTTGATGTGCTAATAATTAAACATGTTCTTGATTTATTGTTTGCTAGACCCAGATTTGACATTTTTGCAGAACTGAGAGCAGAATTTGGCCCACAGTATTGAGATGTTTCTTTCAAAAAGATTCCTTCATTTTCTCCTCTTTTTTGCAACTGAATGAGGAGTCAGCATTGAAGTTAAATAGAAGGAGTAATATTTTTATAGTTTAGGTTTGCATTGAACATTTAATGCAGGTAAACCAACAAGTGGTGGTCTGTGTTGAGAAATTTGGTTTTGGGTTTTCTGCAGTGGATAACTAGAGGGGGAAAAAGAAAGAAGTCAGTGTAACTGTCCTAGAATTATCAACAAACTGGGAGAGAGAAGTATTAACAGAGCACTAGAGTAATTGCTGTTCCATTAAGAAGTAGGAAATGGGCTCGAGGATGCTTCTTTTCTAAAAGGCAACTCTGTGAAGAAAGGCATTGTAGGGTGCACCTTTGAATCCAGATCAAATTTGGGTATTTTAATGGTGAAAAGATTATTTTTCTATCCAGCAATGCTGCCAGCTAATCCTGCACGTGAAAGTTGAGCTGCACCCTGTCTGATTCTCACTTCATCACCTGTAGCAGGGACTGGGCAGCTGGAACAGGCTTTTTCTGATGATGGAAGAGAATCTTGCTCCCTCTCCATTAGCTGGGCTATGCTATGCTAAGTACAGTAGTAAAAACATGTTTTTATCAGGAAATTCAGTAGATATGGCCCAATTTAAATGAGTGCTCATATTGAATGGATCTGTTGAGTCAGTGTGTTATTAACTACAGTTGCACATTCATGCAAAGCCAAAGCGTAACGCCAGCTCTGGGTTTAACTCTGTGAGCTTAAAGGGTCTAAGAAACAACTCCCTTCTGAGCTCTAAGAGATGGACAGGAAAAGTCAGTAAAAGCATAAGGAACTATCCAGCATTCTCATTCATAAGAGCTGTGTGGTAAGATCCATTCACCTCCTGAGATCGGGGAAGCCCAGAATTAATTTCCTCTGTAAAGGCTCCCATTGAACTCACTCAGTCTGGATCAGATCCGAGTGGAAGCAAATCATCTTCTGACTACAGGTCAGCTTTACAGCTCTGCAAAGTTTCACTTGTGCTCCACAGTTTGGAATTTCCAGTTTACCTTGTGCCGAGCTGGCAGCAAGGGGCTGGATTTCATTCAGCACATTTCTTTCATCACTTATGCACAAGCCCCTTTCAGCACTTGGGCACAAATGCAGCAATAGAATCCTGGTCATCAGCAGACAGAATAAGTGACTCAGTGCCTGGACTGAGCATCTCAAAAGTGCCCATGGAGATCTGGGTTAAAGAAAATGAAGCTGATGAAAAAGGTTCTAACAAAAGGCCAGACTCTTCAATTTGCAGCTGGTTGGCAGAGAAAGTTGATGTGACGAGGCCTTCACATGTAGGCATGGATAAGGATCACAAAATAGATGACAGATGGATAATCATTCTTTAATATGAAGTTTAGATGGCTAGACTGATGACAGTCTAGAAGTTTTCTCATACTTACTCTTTAAAGAGACTATGTAAAGTAATTATGGACTCCAACTTTGTTTTGATTTGTTCTCAAATATGTATTTTGTGTTACCTCTTTCTAAAAATTCCCAAAAAACAAAACAAAACAAAACAAAAGCCACAAAAAACATCACACCATTCAGGGAGAACTCTATATTGCAACATTTTACAATACCACATTTGGACAGCAGCCAGGGGTGAAGAACCCTTTTGCAAGAAGCATCCCAAATTTCCTATGGTCTTACTGACTTTGCAAACCTCTGTGAGAATACCATCAGTTTTTAACAACTTTCACAAGCCTGTTCATATGAATAGACCCACATACTGCTAAAATGGCACAATTTACATGTTGTGTGAAGTTACAGAATAAAATCCTCAATTTAAAAATAGATAAAAATAATGAGAAAAAAAGGAAGCTGGAAGAAGACTATGCCCTTCTTACTTACTGTTAAAAGATGTGAAATATCCTTATGTTGTGGCTCAAGGGCATTTTTCCACTGAAGGAGTAGGGCCCCAGCTTGGTGGGTCAGCTTCAGCAATGCATTCAATGAATGTCTCATTTGCTGTTTGTTTATCTATTTTCCTGTGCCAGTGTCTAGAAGATGCAGTTTTTCCAGACTGGACTGTTTAGTTTAGGTAAACAAAGCAAAAGATATCCTCATTAAAGGATAGGCTTGATTCACAACACAGTTGTAGTTTGTAGTACCTGTTATGTTCTTAAAAGACCAAGTGGATGAATTTTTCTTTTAAAATGTTGAATAAGATATTTATCTCAACTATGTCCCTTATAATCAAAGCCCTTGATTAGAGGTTCTCATCATGAAAGACCAGTAGCTGCTGCAATTAAATATATAATACTTCTGCTCCTGTTACAATTTAGGGGTTTTTTTCTTTAGGAAACATCCTTATCTGATATAGAGTTTGAAGGACAGCAACTTATCTTTCTTCTTCCCTCCCCCCTTTTCCTGACAAAATATTTCCTCAGTCTCACTGTTCATTCATTGAAGGCATTTTGATAATACCTTATAAAAGTCACTTGCTAACTATTTGGGGAAAAAAATAAAAGAACTAGCCAAAACATGTATGCTTTACAATTAAAGACACTAAAAACCTAAAAAAGATAATGATCAAGAGGAAATGTCAAAGAATCACTGACTTTGAAATACTATGTAAAAAATATGAGTGAAGATGGTCTGGGGAGTAAAGTGAGACCTTCTGGGATGGCTCAGTGGGCAGGTGGCATTGAATGGATCAGCACTGTCTGCACAAGGGTACCCCAGTACATATGGGATTAGCTCTTAGAGAAGACATTGGTTTTAGGCCCTTCAAACTCCAGATCTGGTAAATCTTATGCACTTAGAAATATTCCCAAAAGTAGTTCCCTGGGTTATAATGGATGTAGAGCCCATGAGCTGGTTGTGTGGAAACTCAATGTCCCTGCATGGATCCCTGCAGCAGCTTCCTGACAACTGCTTGGGAATCTGGCAGCAAAGCCCAAAGCTGAGCTACAGCCATAATTGATGGCTGGTTTAAGTTCATTCCTACTTGAAATGGTAAACAGACATTTACTTCACTTATTTGTGTGAGAAACAATGGAGGACACCTACTTCTAGATTGTTCAAGTGACTTAAATATATCTAATTCAACAGAATTTTTCTCTTATTTATAGTGAGATAGGGGGAGAGTGGAGGGAGATATCTTTTCCTTATTCTGTTATTTTTTTGGTTGCAGAGCAAAAAATGAAAGTTCTGACATTTTGGTAGTAAAAGCTGACCATTCTCCTGGCACCAGAGACCACATGTTCATTGATGTCTGAGCTACTCATGTAAAGGAGGAAGCAGGGGAAATAATTAAATTAGTGATCTTACCCGTAAAAAAAAAAAAGCAGCTATCATTGTAAGGTGGTTGGAAAGATGTGAGATGTATTTTTATTCCCTTTAAATACCCACATCTATTAGAGTCTAACTTTCTCAGACTTTCAGATAACCCCAATTACTGCCCACATGCAATTCCAGATGGAACACATAATCTGCAGAGATAACATGTCCTTTAAAAGACAGGAGAATAAGTGTCATTTGGATTCAGAAGTTTGTAAAAAACAAGGAGAGGAGAGGAGAGGAGAGGAGAGGAGAG
>VWYI01023767.1:560401-689496 GCA_013399455.1 Anthoscopus minutus | reverse complement strand
GGAGAGGAGAGGAGAGGAGAGGAGAGGAGAGGAGAGGAGATTTCCTTGTGAAATAAAGATAATTTTGCATAAGAATACATGGAAATGGGCACATATGTGCATATACATGTGTGTCTTTCTAGTATATATATGTGTATAGATATTTAATCTCAATCCTTGCTGGAAAATATTTGACACACTTAGTGATACAGATGCACAGAGGTATCTAGTGCAGCAAAATTTGCCTTCAGGGAAACTCATAGGTTTCAACACCAATCTGTAGAGTTTGGCTTCTAGGTGTCAGAGAATCTGTTTCTGCCTCTGCCTCACAGTGATCTGGCTGGGTGAAGTACCTGGAGCTGTTGGTGCCTCAGTTTATATGACTAACAAGCATTAAAAGCACATTGTCAGCAAACACCCTCAGTGCGTATTTTGCTTTCCCAATTCTCAGTGTGTGATCACCTTACAATGCTGGGAAGCTGTAAAGGGGTGAGATACACAAATACAATGCTGATAGAAAAATTTGTAAAACTGCAAAGGAAAGCTGAATTACATGGGTAGCCGGATGGAAGAGGTGGTGCTGTGGATTTCCTGACTTCATCTGACACATTTGCAGTGAATCCATTGAGCCAGAATAACACCACAGTGTAAGCTTGGCCCTTTAATTATGTTGATTACTCTAAACCAGATTTTTACTTGCAGACAGATCCCTGCAGCCACACAGACTTTTGTCTACAGTGACAAATCCCCTGCAGAGGGATCTGCCTGGGCAGTGTTCACAGAAGGATCACACATTTAATGCCAGGTCAGCAGCCCGACCACACGTGGGCCATGGAATGCGTGTGCCTGCCCCACTCACAGCTTTGCTGCAGCTCTAGGCGCCCGTGCACAGAGATGAGCAGTGACTGTACCTGTGCCAGGTGGAATGATCTGCCCTTGCTGCTCCCATGGGGCCTAGGAAGGCAGGTTCAAAACTTGCATCAAACTTCTGGCATGGTATTCATTTCCATCACTCTAATTTAAAATATCCCACAGAACAATAAAGGTCTGCATCTGTATCTATGAAATCGTGGTCAGTGTCTGAAACCTAGAGATCTCTAAGGGAGAGAGACAGCAGATACAAAAGAAAATCTGTTTTGATTATCACAGCTGATAAGCCTCATTGGTTCATCATGTCCAGCATCTGCACTGCTGAAACCTAATGATCATGAGTGAAACCTTTCTCCCTGACCCATAATAAATTGTACTTGAAAGGTGATGAATTACTTTTTGCTTTTTGCATCTTGGACAAAAGGATTGTATTACCTTTTTCTGCAAAGTCCTGCAAAGGAACTAGTCCATTTTAAATTAAAAAAAGGGAGAGAGATAAAAAGAAAACAAAAGACAACGTGGGCTGTTTCATTCTCTTGTGGGAAATATCAGTCTATAAAGAAACAATAAATTTCTACCAGATAAAGTGAGGGGAATTTTTTAACAACAGCCTTTGCTGTTTCGTAGTTGCCCTTTACATATATTGCAAAATATGACCTCCAGTTTCCACATTGCTGTGCCAGTGACTTTCCAGTGGCTAACCTAGATCCCTCTCCCTCACACCAGTAACTTGCCACAGGAGTAGTTTTACTGAAGGCGTAAGAGTGCCTGCCTATCACAAGGTTTGGGACTCCTGATCAGCCCCAGGATGGCGAGTAGTCTGTCCGAGAACAAATGAGGGAATTTAGCAAAATGTATAAGTCCTTCCCATGCTACCTACTGAAACAAGCAGATCTATAGTCAATTTATTGAGCATAAATTACTGCCAACCTTCGCTAGAATAATTTATACTCCTGAGCCACTTCAGACAGGAAGGCAATAGGGAACTGTCAGGATACATGAAGTTTTATATAGAGATGAACGAATAGCTCATTATTCAAAGTCAAATGATATTCATATTTAGGGGTCAGAGAATTTGGGAAATGTTTAGACCCTCACCTGAGATTGCAATATGAATCCTCTTTCCCCATAAGGTCTTCTCAAAATAAGTGCTGGCTTTTCCAATCCTATTGCTTTACCAGAATAGTTAACCCAGGCAACAGTTGGGTGGGGAGAATTAATAAGAGTAAAGGAGCAGGAAAATTAACAGAGGGACTCAACTGGCAAAGTATTAAGGAAATGAGTGAAAATAAAGGGAGAGAGGAATGAAAATATATGGAGATGGTATTAAAAAAGTGGTGGAAAAGAGAAATAAAGACACTCAAAATTATATCACTGTGTTATTTCTTAGAATGATGTTGTTCATTTTTTGATTATTTGAAAATGTTTGAGCAATGCAATACAAAAGGCAGACTATTTTGCTCTGTGCAGCTCTGTGTATCAGCCTAGGATGCTCAGGCTTTATGAAGTAGAATGACACTTTTACCATCTTTTTCCATTTATTTTAAGGTCATAAAGGTTATCATCTCAACCAGAAACAAATCAGGTTCATTTTTAAGTAAATAAATCCAGTTTTACTTTAAATCAATTAAATCACAGATCTCCTCTGGAGTGGAGAATTTGTGGTAGAAAAAGGACCTGTTCCTGTGTTTTAAGCTCTAGCTTTCCAAACTGACACAGGTTTTGTTGAGCATTGCTTGCCCTTCAAGACTGAATTTCAATAGAAATAGCCTTTTTTTTCAGAAAGGCCTGTTTTTTCAGCCCTTTCCCACCCCATCACAATGGCATTTGGGGCGCAGTGCAAACTCTCAACCAGCACAACTCTCAGTTCACCAAAAGCCAGCGGGAAGCAAGAGGGAAGAAGCTTTGCAAGTGACAGAAAAAAGGGCAAAAAGCAAGACTTGATTTTCTCTACAGTATGTCCATTAATTCTGAGGAAATTCTCGTGTTCAGTGAACTTGAGTGGCACAGTCACAGAGAAAGTTCAGGGTATGTTTCACTCCAGACTTCCCCAGTGCTGCTAATTCCCCAATCAGCCATTACATTGGTTTACTAAGTCATCTGTACTCACCTACAGTTCCTTCACTTCATTACTCCCCGGCCAAAATCTCTTCCGAAGGCTCCTCTGACAGATTTATATTCTGAGCATCAGACAGGAATGTGGTTCTCTGTTTTCCCTTTACCTATACTACATAAACATGTCCTTGCAGGGCTCTCCTGAACCCTGATGCAGAGGCTCCCAGGCTGAGCAGCACAGACACCTACAGAAACACTCCTGAGCTGCCTGTGACTGTTGCAGAACACTCAGGGGTTCAGATCAAGTCTCGTCTCCAGTTTGGGACCCATTTCTTGACTGCAGGGGCTGTGGCCAAGGGAAGCCATGAAAGACAGGGAAACATTTCATAGCAGTGTTATTCTCATTAAGACTGAAAGTATTCTGCAATACACCATCAGTTTAACTAGGTGGAGTCTCCACAGCTTTTTGGGTAATTTAATTTTGTTCTGCAAATCACCGGGAATTTTATGGGTACATGTTTTAGAAACTACTTTCTTATATCACACAACAGTGACTGCACAAAACTCAACCCTCCAACTCTGCTGGCAATAGTGGCTTTTCAAAGCCTACCTCTTACCCCTTTTCCCCCAAGAAAGTAGTGCACACAAAAGTGTTGCTAAGGATAAGAGTTCTTCCTTTCATAGAACAGTCCTCTTGTCTCTTGAGAACCTCAGCCATGAGGATTTATATTAAATGAAACTAATTAGCTAAAGGTTGCATCAAAACTCTCACAAAGACCCACTGAGATCAGATTCCTTTCCTGCTAGTTATCTCCCCTGCAGATCCCCAAACAACAGAAGGCATTGTAGAGACAATTGTACAGATGCAGGTATGAGACCAGCTCGAGCAATGAGGGCTGTTTCAGTGGTACAAGTATTAGAAGAAAAAGGAAGGAGAAAAAGGCATCTTCCTCAGCCATTTTCTGAAAAAGCCTCCAAGATGTCATTGCAAAACTCTATTAATATTGTGTTGAGGCTCCACAGTCCTGTGAAGGGCTGGAAATAGTACATTCTTCACCTTGAGCTTTGTCCAGCTACATTGCTCTCATGTTTAATATATTATTTACCTGGAAGCATTGTGATCCAAAAGTGCCTTCAAGAGATATAAAATTCAGACAGAGAAAAGTGGCCTCACCTGATGATTTTGCCCTTCCAGATACTCCCAGAAGAGACACAAGCACCAGTTGACACACATCTTGCCTTTGGTCTGCCTGGGGGAAAAGGTGCTGCCCACACGTGTAGCAGCCAGAAGGGAACAAAGCACAGCACCAAGCTCTGGCTTGGAGAAGAGGCTGCTAAGGGCTGCACTGAAATTACAATTCCTGTTTCACTGCATGTGTAAGCAGGCACAGTTATTGATAGTGCCAGCTCCTGCCTGCAGAACTTGGCTTGTCTCAAACCAGCTAACCAGCCTGCAGGTCAGAGCACAAGGAATTGCCCCAGTCATTCTCTGTCATGGATGTAAATCATATTTGTAGGCTTCTGAAGTATTTAGTCAAGAAAATAAACCTGGAAAACACACATATTGACCCGAAGAATTCTTGCCTCGGCTATCCAATATAATATCTTCCTTATTTCATTTACATTATCTTGAGGAGTGAAGCACCTTAGAAATATGTTCTTCATGCACAGCTTGATGCCAAGAGTAATAACGTGAAGATCATAGCATACTCTAAAGGAAAGATTTTGTTTTCTAAGACCAAAGATGGAGAATTTTTTGTTGCAATTCTTTAAAGAAAATTAGAGGGTAAAAGAGACAAGGAAATGGGAGGATTTCTGTGTATTAAGCATTATGACTGGGTTTGTTAGCTTGCTATTTTGAAGAAATATAGGTAAGCAAGGCAAGATAAATCACAGCAATTTGAAATGTCATTTGGCTCTCCTATAGCATTTGAATTTCTTCCATATTACAATAGATCTTCTCTCCTTGTGCCAGCTAAATTGAATTCCTCTTTTTGGGCTGTTTCTTTGAAGGGCTTTGGATGAAATGTCTCATGCAGTTCAGTTTGGAATCTTCCCAAATCAAAACCCCAAACCCAACATTTATTTTAGTTGTGGGGAATGGGAATTCAGATTGTTTTTTACCTGTTCATGAGACATCTGCTTTCACTATTTGGCATAGCATGGGGCTGAGGTTAGTGGGGGAAGGCAGGCTGATTAGCCTCAGAGGATTTATTACATTTGATACATTGAATGTCTGATTTTGCCTCCCTTGCTCTCATTCGTTCACAGCCCGTACACTGAGATACACAGCAAAAAGATTTTAAACCATTTAGATTTAATTATCATCTCTTATTTAACATTGAAATATTGAGAATAAGTCACTAGTATCTGTTGTTTTTGGAAGTTATGCCAAGACTAAACTTCTGGGCTCAGCAATGGAAGTCACAGAATGGGAAGTTGATTTACAAACTGCCTTTAAATCCAGTGACATAGGCTAAAGTGCACTGAATATTCACAAGCTCTATATTAGCAGCCTCTACTATTTTGTGCTCCCCATGGCTCTGGTTTAGTTGAGGAACACCCAAAGTGATCCCAGATTTTGAAGTCCAGATGATCCTGAACAGAGCAAATTTCAAATTAAACCAGAATGCTTTCATATGCCTCCTATGCACAGTTATCACTTGACTACATATGCTAAAATTTGTGGAGGTTTTTGATATGTGAATTTTTATACAAGTCTGAGTGAGAATTGAACCACTGGTAGACCATGATGTTTTGTTGGAAATATTTCTAAGTAAAGCATATTTGAGGATGGTGCCATATCTCTTTGTGGGGGAAAAGAAACTTAAAATGTGCTGTGAAAAACAGCCAGAGCTTGTCAGATGTGGAGTTTGGCGCTAAGAAAGGCTGGTCAGAAACCATCTGATGACACATAGTTACAACAGAAATGGTGACATTTAACTGAAATTATGAAGTTCACAGTGCCTGTTAGGTCCAAAGAAATATTGCCCAAACCAAATCAGAATATTTCTCAGAGTCCATGCCCTGGTCACCGGAGGTTGTTTTCCTGGTTTGTTTGGTTTTTTTTTATCAGCTCCAGGACCCAAAAAATGCTAAGAACTTCACCTGGAGTCAGTTTTTCTTCCAGCTTTGCTGCCAAACAGGATTCAGACCTGGTTTCAGGCAGGATCCAGGCTGGAATCTGATGCTGCTTAGTCCATGTGACGTTAGTCTTATTTTTTTGCTGAACATCTGAAGGATGCAGAGACTGGGATCTTTGAAAATACAAAGATTTGAGCTTTTGAAATGAAATTTTAGCAGCCTTTCTCCAATCTGGGAATTTTTGCTTTGGTCTAATTCAGGATGAATACAGACTGTGGAAGAAAATAGTGAAATCTTTCGGGTCCAGTTGTGCTTAATATTCTCCCTGAAAGGTTTTCCTGTAAACAAGCACACATGTGCACCCCCAGACACATACACACACCAAAACGTTCTTCCCGAGCTGTATTTTAACATCAGCATGTTATTTGCTCTATTACCCTTCTGGGTGGCCAATAAAATATCAAACAGCAATTCAAGAAGGCAATAGATAACTACAATAGTGAGCTTTCTGAAAGCAGAGGCCAGGGTAAACAGGCAGATTTATACACTTCAATTTGAGGCAAAAGTGAAATAATAACAAACAATAACTTGTTGGGGTTTTTGTTTTTTTCCAAGCAAAAACTGCACAGAATTTACTTAAGGTATGCAATAACTATCTTGATTTTAAGATGAGGGCTTGGATTCTCACCTGATGAATTTCAGCCCAGATCCATCACTCAGAGCACAGATTGCTAAATCATGAATGTTATGCCTCAAGCAGAAGGCACTTGGCCAGCTCCTTCCCTGTGTTAATGATTTTTGTACATTGTGCAGCTTTACATCAGCCAAAGTTCTGGCTGGATGCCTCTTATTTTTACTGAGATTTTAAGTACAGCTCTGGTCCCTATATTCTTCAGACATTTTCACAACTCCGATCTTCAAAACCTTGCTCGGCCTTGATCTCTTTTTCCAAGCTTTCAGTCTCACTCCCTCCCTTTACAGAACATATAATGGATTTATAGTTGTCAGTCCCACTGTGGTTAAGCTGATATATTGGTGGTATATGCAAAAGATGGGCAGACTACTACAATGCCTCATCAATACATTTTAATTACTGGGAAAAGATGAGAGAATAATTTAAAAATTCCATTACCTGAAAGTAAGAGTGCTTTTAGAAGGTATACATTTTACCAGGCTTATAGAGTGGCATTATTAGGTTCAATAGCATCCCAAATGGAGAACAAAGATGGAGAGGGAGATGAAGACATGCCCTATGTGGTAAAAGAAATGCTGCCATGCAGTAAATGAAGAGGAAAAGCACAGCATGATATATAAGAGGAGGAAACCAGGGCTTATAAAACTGCTGGTAATCTTTTACTGATGGGGTGGGGGGCAGAAAAATGGGGCTTGAATAAGCAGGGAAGGTTTTAGTTAATGTGAATAATATCTATCTCTGGCTTCAGACTTTAAAGATTTAAAATCTGGAATTAAAGATGAATTTTTGTATTTAATCCAGTCCTTTAAAACAAAACAAAATAAAACAAAATATTCGTTTCACATAGCCTAGTCCTTGTGAAGGAAGAGACAGCTATAAAAGATGTAAGTTCAAATCCCAATGAGGACAGTTTTTGTGTAGATTTGCAGACCAAGATGAATCCTAGGGTCTTACATTGTCTTTATTTGGACTTGCTGGCAGTTGTTCCTAGGAAATGGCTCATCATTATTAGGGCTTTTTATACTAATGCTAGAAAGAAACACACCTTTTCTGCTCTAAATGATGAATTCTCAATGAATTCTCAATTCAATTATCATTAAAGCCAGAAGAATTAAATGTCTCTGAAAAAAACCCACAGTTTTGTAGAATCAAAAAGTGTTTCACTTTGAACAAATTCTTCCAAATTCAAGAAGTTTTTAAAGCAGCTTTACTTTTTAAGTGTATTAAAGGAAATTTCAAAACAAAAAAATCATTTAGATTTCAAACATCCTGGTTTTAAAATGATGAAATAAAACATTACAGCATTTTCAACATCATGGTTTTGTTCCAGACAATTTGGCAAAGCTACAATGAATTTAGAAAGCACTTGGTTATTGCTAAAACTGCATTTTTTTCAAAGAAAACAAAAACCAGCCAGAGCTAATGTGAACCCTTTGTTATGAATTAAATGAATCTATGTTATGTTTTGAGCAAGCTCACTTTTCCCTTATTAATCTGGGTAGAAATTTAGCTTAATTTCAAACCACCTAACACAACACAACCTCGTAAGCAAAACTTGTGTGCATGTTCATTAACATTTTTGACTCTAGGGCTTTAAGTCAGCGTGAACTGAAACCTTCTTTCTCTCAACTGCAAAAAGAAAGAATATAATAAATCACAAATCCATTGCAGAACAATATGGCAATCATGTATTTAACTGAGACAGAGTTTGCCTTTCCACTTCTGTAGGAGCTAATGGTTGATTTAATCCAATGTTGAAATCATCAGACCTTCACTCAGATTTTGTTCTAGCAATGTGCCTCTGATAAATAAGCTTCCAGACTGAGCATGCCAAACTAACAGGGGCTGTTATTTTGGATGTGCATTTTTACAGTGGCAAAAAATTGATTCAGGGAAATGTAATAACAATGGACATAATTTTGGTTTTCATCAAAGAGTTAAAAACTATAAGTTTCTGGTTTATCTTTAAATATGCATAGAATCTGTCTGTGGCACATTTTTGGTTGCATATCATCTCCCTTTACAAATACCCTAAAAAGCTTTATAAATATTGAGATTTGGTTTGGGTTTTTAAATAATTCTTTAAGTAAGGTTCCAAATTTTTTTTCTTTGAGAATGTAGAATGTTATTTTGTCTATATTTTTCCTCTGACTTCAGAGCTACAAATATTGTCTTATTTTTTCCTACTCATTTGTAATAGATTTTTTTCTTCACCTGAAACCAGGAACTCTCTTGCGTTAGCTGTCATTAAAGAGAATGCAGTCATTAAAGAGAATTTTCTGTCCCAGAATTTTCTGTGCAGTCATTAAAGAGAATTTTCTGTCCCAGAAAGATTAAAAATTGAAGTAATATTTCCAACCAGCAGTCGCAGAATTATGGAAACGTTCCCACAAAAACAGTTTTTTATTTTATTCAAAAATCATATAATTAGCATATTTTCTAGCCTTTTTGCCAGATACCAGTACAGAGACTATTGTCCTCTCCCCTTTCTTCATGCCTAGGAAAGCACATAAGGAAGAGCAAGCAATAATTCCTGCTCACCTAAGGAGCAGCTTCATGAGACACATAGAAAGGCATGTGCTGCAAAGCTCAACAAAAGCTAATCAAGCCAGCTTGTCAAATTTTCTGCTGTTACCCTGTGCTGTCATTTTCCACACATGCAACTCCAATTGCAGTCAGTGGAGGGGTTCATATTAACCAAAAACCAACAATAGAGAGCCTTAAGGAACTGTACAACACAGCTCAAAGAAAAATTACATCTGCCCTATGTGTTAGCTGCAACTTTCTCCTCCCTCATAAGAAAAACTCAAATGCCATGTTTTGCTTTGCTGAACCTTGGTGTATTTTCTAACTGCTCTGGGGAAGTTGTAGCTTTCTTTTGTCCTATTTCTCTGCCATTTATAAAATATACTTTGTGCATCTTAGTAGTGCACTTAAAATGGCTTGAAATCTCCCATTCTAGAAAGCTAAGGGAAAGAGTCATTCAGAGTTTCTAGCTGCAAAAATAGAGAAATAATTGCAGAGTAGAAACTACATTGTTGATTAGACTGTGATTATAACACCCAGTGCCCCAAACCTGCAATCAAATTTCTGGGCACAAACACTTCCACTTTAGCAGAACAGGCCTTGCACTCTGTAGTGCAAGGACAATATCAGATATCTTTGGAAGCTGGTGTAGATCCCTTGGATATCGGGAGGAGTAGCTGGGTACATGTACATAGATTTTTGGGAACTCTTCAGGCTTCCATCTCACAGGAGCAGAGCATTGAAGAATTCCCTCCCACCAACATGCTTTGAGGCTGTTTACTGCAGATTCACATTTTGTTCCCAGAGCAGTCAAAATGAGTTTGGGTACTGGCTTTTCACAGCAAGTGGGGTTAAACATAAATCTGCCTTGGACTGCAGGAAGGGGGGGACAAAACCCCACCATTTTGGTGCCTGTAACAGATATTCCCCTGTATTCCTCTCCACCACTGAGTGACAGCAGCTGGAATTTATGAAGCATGCTTGTGCTTTGCACTTTCTCTGTTTTTACATTCAGGAGAGAGAGAAAATGTCCCTGCTTTGTTCAGTTTGTCAGGCTGCTTCCTCCTTTGTGCCCAAATATGTGTTGTGTCTTACAAAAGGTCCCTTCTTAAATTACATCCCAAAAGCTGAACGGGATATGTGCAAAAGTCATTTTGCCTTCAAACAGTATGCCACACCTGTATGGGATATGTGACCTTCTGATAGAGAAAAATGACCAAAACTAACTGTGCAATTCCCACCTGAGTTGCTGCACTCAGGAATTTATGATGTCTCTTCACTGTACTTGCACAGGCCGAGCCCTTTCGCAAGCCAGAGTTGACAGAAGGTTTCAGTTTGACAGTCATTTCGGTGGGCAATATGACTGAAACTGGACACAAAGTAGGTCAAAAATATAAATTTTGTATTTGTACTACGTATCTGTCTGCACCTATAGGAAAAGTGCCTGAAACTCTTTTTTTCCCCTTCTGGAGGCCATTCCTCGTTGCTAAGCACATGCGCACGCATGCACGCATGCGCACACACGCGCGCGCACACACTTCTACCACTGCAAATACTGAAAGCCATCAGGCTTTCATGATGGGAAGGGGAGGAGAGAAGGGAATCCATAGCTCAGCAGCATTATTTCCCCCACTTCCTTGCAAAACCTCTCTCACTGGAGTTTCATAGGCTCTCTTCTCCAAATTATTTATGGGAGAGGGTAAACCCACTCGACGCTGTATGTGCCATTATCCCCAGCTATTATCCAACAAGTAGTTAATGTTGTTTGAAGCAAGCATGATTCCTTCTGAGCTCCTCCGTGGCTGCTACTGCATGCCTAGGGCCTGGTTGTACTCCCTTAAAGTCGATGCTAAAACTTCCCAGCCTCACAAGGTGGTTGTGAGGATAAGTTCATTAACGTTTGCAAGGCCCCCAGATATCATAGTGCTGGGAGTAATATAAGTATCTAGATAGCTAGTTCTCAAAGACAGCATCTCTGAGGGTCAGATTCTGCACTAGAAATTCCCTTATGCCCATCAATTAACATTTGCTCTTGAATATGTATGTATCATGATGCTTTCCTATTATACATATTTAATTATGACTTATTCTCCAATAGCTGTGTAGGATATGGAAAGAAACATCACGGAAGAAACAGTTTTGCAGACTACCTCAAGAAAAATAGGTTCTGAAAATCTGGAAGGGTCTGAGGATTTTATTTTTGTCTGAATAGCTCCACCTGAGTTGCCATTTCTCCATAGCAAAGTGTTACTTGTCCCCATTGTGACATGCCCATGACTGTAAACGTTTAAATATCCCTTATTCACTTATGGTTTCCATTATAATTTATTTCTGTCACAAATAGAAAGATGTCTGGATCATCCTTTCGGCCAGGATGAAACACAAAAACAGGGCAGAGCAAAAGAACAGTAGTAGTCAAGAGAGGTTTGCTGAGGGGCATATGTTGGGCAATCTTTTGACCGAACTGCAAAGTCTTGAGTCTATTTGAACTCTTAAAACCTTTTCTCACCTTTTTTCAATGCAGTGGGTCAAATTCACTGCTGATGAAATTCCATTGGCTCTGTTGTCCATACCAAAATCATAAATCAGTGTTGTAGTCAAATCAGATCAATGTTAGAATGTTTGAGCATGTCCTTAGTTTGAAATATAGAAATGGAAGTCACCAGAAAAAATCGTATGCATAAAATTAAATACACACTTAAATGTATTTCATTGGATTGATGTTTTAATCTGGTTTTATGACTTTAGTAGCGAAACAGAATCATTTTGCTAAATTAAAATGAAATAGAATTGTTGAGAGTGCAAATTATTGCCAGATACAGTATCTGTAACTGGCATGAGGAACACACATACAATGCAGTTGGCTGTAAAGACTCAACTTCTTAATTAATTTTCCTGAGGCTTAGCCTTTCATTTAAAATACAGCTGTTCCAGTTCCAGGGAAAAAAAATAAAAACCACCCTTGGAGACATGGCCCAAATGTAACCAGCTCAACAACGTTGGTTTGAATTTGCAGAGAGCCTGAAACCACATCCATGACACATGAATTTCTCTACCAAGTGTATCCTGAAGCCAACAAGATTTACGCTGCTTCAAACAGAGACATTGCTAGCTAATTTGTCATTTATTACAGCATTAGAAATGGAATCATATTTTGAAATCTCATCATTTTCAAAGACTGGATGGGGCATTTTCTGGAGGGTGGTGAAGGAAGAGTAGAACTCAAGGCAGAAGGTGAAGACAGCAACATTAAGTTGGAGATGTTGAGCAGCTCATTATTTCTTTTTATCCTGCCATAACTCCCTGCTTTAGGCCTTCTATTTGGGCTCCAGGTTCTTTCTGAGAAGGACTTGTACAACACATGGCAAAGCATCCCTCACTGTGCCTAGAAGCCCCAAATCTAATACCAACAATAAATAAAAATATGACTCTATTTTCCCAAGGAAAAATTTCCTAAGCTTTGCTCTCAAAAGCTTAGAAACCACCCCATTTCAGCAAACACATAAATCTCTATTGTACAAACATTATTTCCATCTATATTTTTAAAATTAATTCATTCCATTTGATCACTTTCCTTTCAAATAGTTTGCTGTTAATTGGATACAGGCAGGACACACAGTCAGAGCACTCCAGCTTCCCTGTTGGCTCCACATTTCCAAGTAGATATTTTGAGAGACAGGCATTGTCTGTTAAATGGGAGTTGTGAAACATAACTACACTGGGCAGTTTTAAAACTTTTCAGTTGCCTTAGGTAACTAGATCATTTTCTCTTTTTTTTTTTTTTTGCAATATTCCCTAGGTATTTGCTGCACTGTATGCCAGGGAAGAAAGCCCTGAAGGGAATATTAAGGTCAGGATGAGATGGAACTAACAATATACAGAATATTTCTGCTGCACATAGCCATCATACAGGGTTTGCCCTTAAATTCCCTGGTGTGCCTTAGTTACCAGTATTCCCTGGGTATCTCTTGTGTTATGAAAGTCCCCGCTCTGCTGTGGGGAGGGGAAGAGCAGAAGGGAAAACAGAATAACAATGGAAGGAGAAGAACAGAAACTAGAGAGTTATTCATGAAATTCTGCTCATCAATAGGGAAAACAGTTCCCCGAGCCATGCTGCACCCTAGAGCGTGTGTGCTGTCGTGGTCATACAACCTCCATGGCCAGAGGATGTCCAGCACTCACCCAAACCACAGCTTCATGCAGCTGCAGGACTGACCTGGAAAAATTCATTTGACAGTGGTTTTTGCTGGGCAGTGTAAGCTGTCCCGCCTTTGGCCAGCCCCTGCAGCTGCTGCCATGCCAGCTCCTCAGGTTGCTGTTCAGTGGGCTTTGTGCAGCTCATCACTTCAATGTGCTCCCCATTTAATGCCTTATAGCTTTCATATGGCATAAATATTTTTGCATCAGTTGAAGAGAACTGTAAATGCTATTGGCAGTTTGGTATAAGGGTTCGTGTGTGTTTGACTGTAGTGCCTCTGCTTCTTATTTCAATAACCCAGCACAGTAGGGACAACATTCTGCCATTACACAATAAAAGCTTCTCCAGGCAGGGCTGACACACTCTGAAAAGCAGAACAGATAGTGCAGTCTCATCCTGATGAAATTAGCAGGGGAGAAATATGAAATCTCCAGCTTCCATTACACACATTCATGGACATTTGGAATCCAATCTGAGTATGAATCGGAATAATTTTTTTTCTCTCCTGTCAACTTACAGCATGTATATTTGCTATATAAAGCACAGTATTTTCTAAGATGAAACAAGTGTTGTATTAGGAAGCAAGGAATACAATAAACCTTTAACTCCCAGGTCAATAATCATATAAAAAAAGGACTTGATGAAGTGCCCTCTATACCTTTTTTTTAATATGTCAGCAGGAATAAAAACTGCTTTACTTTTTACCTCAGCTTCATTACTTTAACCCAAGCTGATGGCAAGAAGCCTAGAGAATATTGCTAGCAGCCTGTTCTCTTATGACACCCACCCTTCATCTGGATGTAATATCTCAATATTGCTCCAGAAGATTGGATTTTATTTAGTCTTTTAGCATGATGTGAAAAAAATGAACCAAATTCTTAGATGGCAGGGGCTTTGTCAATTAAAGGAGTCTAGTTTACTGGGAGCCAGCTGAACAGCTGACTTTATCATATGCAGAGGAGATTAATGAATGCTACTGCTAGTCAAGAGAAACAAGAGGTCATCCAAAGACTACTTTGTTTGCTCTCTTGGTACTTTTAAAAAATGTTTCTTTAAATACTTTTAAGGCAGGCCTGTTCAGTGCTATAAGGAACACATTTGCCAGTCAATCTGTGATACACACCAGCATCAAACTCTTTCCTAGTTTTCAGGTTTGCATCTAAAAAAGCTTTTGTGACATCACAGCTGGCCAGGTCTGCATTTTTTAACACAACTCCTGCTAGGAAAGCAAAGAATGGGGGATGTTTTCTGCACTTTTCCACTGCCTTCCTGTTACTAGACGCACCAAACATTTTTGTGGCTTGGCACCTGACTTTATGCAGAAGAAACATCAAATTAAGTCCTTAGAGCAAGGTTTTGACTGAGGGTCACTTACTGTACCAAAGTAGTGTGAAAATCATCTGTTTGGTTTTCCTTACACTAAAACTTTCTAAAAGTTCAAATTCATTTTGCACCGCAAAACAAAAGCTGGAACCTTTAATATTTCAGCAAAATACATGATGATTTTTTTTCCCCTGGGAGCCTTGGACTGGAGGAATGATCATACTGGGTCTGCACTGTGCCCACCACTACAGCAGGGTGCTGGGACATGGGAGCAATTGCTGCCGCATTGGAAAGTTCCAATAATACCGTGTTCTCTTTTATGGGAATGTTGTTGGCTTTTAAACTCCTATCTCTTGTTCAGTGGGGGACAAATTCCTCCTCCTACCAGGGCAGGAGGAGCTTCTCCCCACTTTGTGGATTAAATCCTCCCTTGAAGGCTCATGGATTCACAGCAGAGCTACTGTGAAGGTATCATTGCAGCCCTGAGGTAGTAAAGGAAAAAGCATAAAACCACAACTGGATGTACAAAACAGAGATTCATATCTCTGACTGAAGAGATGCAGAGAGGATCCCAAAGTTCCTCATCTCTGAAAATCTCTGGGGTCCTTTCAGCTCTTTTTTTTATTTCCTGAATGATTCAACAGAGTAGAATCTCTTGACACTCAGGCTTGACTCTCTCAGGTGTGCTTCCTCCCACACCTCATATTCATACTAAAAGAATAAAAGGACAAAACACTCTAGATAAAATTAATTCAGCGTCCCCTAATCTCACAACCAGCAATAGATGCTTAGCTAAAAAGAGACTCTATAAAGATGCAAGGGTTTCCTTTAATTCTCCAAGTGCAATAACAAATTTTGGCTGCAGTAGAACATTTATTTTCCCATCTGGATGCACAAGAAGTAAGAGACAAGTTTCTTAGCACTTCCAAAGGAGAATTTATCTCTTAGCTGGCCAGATACTTATGGAAACAGCCTGTGAAAGGAGAAGGCAGTAGGGTTGCTTGGCTCCATTCCCACTGTCACTAAAGGAATAGCTAAAAAAATAAATCCATATTTTATCATTATTTTTACCTCCCAGTGTACATCACTGAAAGGGTTTATATGCAGCCCTCTTAATTGGCACAGCCCCTGCTGGAAATAGAAACATGCCGATGAATTGCTCATTCAGATTAGGCTCCCAGGAATATGTTGTGCTGAGAGACACTCACTTTTATTTCCTGAATTGCTTTAACGATGAGCACTGAGCAACTCTTCCTGCACTCCCTCCCTCCCAAGAACCCTGAGCTGCACAGCAAGGCAGCCGCTAGAAGCTCTCAGCCAGCCCCCACAGCAAGAAATATCGGCACGTAAATACCAAAGCACACCTGTGAGCAGCTGTGAGTGGGCCTTCAGATATTGTGTTTGCCAGCTAAACACATAATTCTCAATTAAGTGAGCAATTACCTGTTTTTGTTTAGCCCTTGAAATTCAGCGTTGTGCTGAATCTATTCCCTGGCAATGATCCCAGTGAAAAAGCAAGTCATCTCTTTAGGGTACAGATTTTATATTATCTGGTAGTAGGGTCACTAATAACATTTGGAAATAGGATTCACAGGTAAACTACAAAGACTTCAAAAAGGCTTTAAGCACCTTCAGCTCCCACTGAAGAAAGGCAGTTTCCAGAAATCATGGCTTTCCTTTTCTTCTCGCTACTTGTTCATGGGTGTCATCGACAAAGGTATATGGTTGTTTTTGCTATTGTGAAGAGTGGGAGACAAGATTATAAAATTTAGCAGGTCTAGGTTCTATAACAGGGTAAAAAAACCACAGTGCTTGTGAGAAAAATCCTCCTGAATCATTACAGTGAAAAAGAACACCATAGCCAAGAAAACTGGGACAAGTTCATCTTCCAAGAGTGTTTGTTCAATAGACTTGAATTGCAGGACAGATAAGGCTTTGTCTTCTTAAAAACTTTTAGTCATGTTGAAGATTAAAGATCATTAATTGATAACCCCAGACAAAGATTTTCTGGCTTTCAAAAAATGAAAATTCTTTTTTCCCAGCTGAAAACCAAAAGCTGGGTGCCAGACACTGATAGGTTCAGCATAGATGGTAGAAAGAATCACCTCAAACCTTTCTTGTGCTTTGTGGATACTTTCTGAAATATTGAAGAGAAGAACATCCAGAAGAACTTGAATTAATCTAAACCCAAATTTTCTATCAAAAAATGCTATTACCAAAGATTTTCCAGCGCTCTCAGCTGCAATGCAGACCTGTAAGCATTTATATGCAGACCACAGCTGTTTAAAACTGTGTACATAGGATAGATGAAAGGTTGACTTCAATCTAATGGTATTTTAACCTGTCGTTTCTGGAAACCAGATTATTTGGGTTGATAGGTTTCTGTTTCTCCTCTTATTAAAAAAGTGAATTTCTTAGATAGCTTTTTAGCTCATCAGTCCTGCAGAGGAGAGGTGAGGATGAGAACAGCCCCTAGAGTGCAGGGGGACTGAAGACAGCCGAACTTGCTAGGCTTTGAAAAAACTTTGAGAACGATTTGGGAAACAGTCACATTTCAAAACCTGGAAAGAGCTGGAGCAGGGAAGGCTTTCAAGTGTTGCTCAAAGTTAACTTGCACATTGGGTTAGGTTTTATTCAGTTCTATCTTCAGCAGCACCCAACTTGGGCAATACAAATCTGATGCCACTCATGATGGATTGCACACAGGACCGATTGGAGCCCTACAAGCTTTAAAATTGATAGTAGGGAGACCAACGGCGGCGGTGCAGTTTTTCATCAAATGAAATGGAAAAGTGATTTAATAATTCTTTCTGTCTTAAATTGCTTAAAAGAATTTTAGACAGTTAAAAATTGCATGGATTTTGAACCATATGTGTGAGAGTGGAAAAAAATAAGGGTTTTGTTTTTCCTATTTTTAATATGAGCCAGATGAAACAAAAAGATTGTTTCCTTGCAAACTATAGGTCAAGTACCAATGTAGGATTTGAGATGGCTCTGTAAGTTATCATGTTATCTTTCTTCCTTGACAGTATACCATTATGTGGTGTATCATTTCAGCATTTACTATCTTTCATGTCCTTTTATCTTCACACTAGGATTTCTTTCTAAATTCCAAACTGTGCATTTGGTTTCATTATATAACACTGGCTTTTACAAAACATTGGCTCTTCATATTCTTTGGTTTCATATTTGTCGACATCAGGCTGAAATAGTAAACCCTCTACGTCTATTTTATCTTGTTAAAGATAAAAACAATATGGCAAATGAACTATTTGAGGAACACTGCTTTCAAATTAAAGGAGAGGAAGAAGTATTAAGTGTCACCACTGAGTTGAACTATATTGAAATCTTGAACTGAAGTGATTTTTTAAAAAATTGAATAAAAAGGTGACCCAAAATGCTACAACTGTCATGCAGGACTCTGTTATCTTAAATTATTTATTTAACATCTGGTAAATATTATCCAAGCTATAGTACAGATAAATTGAATAAAAGAATACCAATGCCAGGGGAAAAGAAGAATTGCTTAATACTGTAAGTATATAGAACTGTTCCACAAAGCAGCTCATTCTCTCTCTGCAAGGGGAGATGAGAAGCATGGTATTGGGGTAAAATGCATCTGCTTCATTTCACCCTAAGTATGAAGCTATCAAAGCAGTTTTAGAGATTTAATTTAATCTCAAACACAAATTCTATGAAAACAGTCTGACAGGGACATGAAATTTTACATAACTTCTTTTACCCCTCCCCCTTTATAATGCAGCTTCCCAGCTGATTCATTTTATTTTATCCTATGCGTATTGGGGATCAGATTGAATTTTCTTTGAGAAAAGAAAATAATTAAGCCATCTGTAAAGCTCTGGCTGGGCATGAACATAGCAGCACAGGATAGAGTTACTTGGAGGGGGGAATGAGGTCAAAGAAAAGTACTGCAGGGAAAAAAAAATCAAGTTCTGTAACATTGAGAACAAAATAAAAAGAGGATGGAGTCTGAGAAGGGGGAAGGGACCTAAATTCCTTGTCAGTTTGTGGGTTACAAATGAAACAAAAGGCTTATCTTAAATATATGCAGGTTTAGAGATTTTTTTTTTCCTGGAAGCTATTGAGAGCTAATTAAATTATGATCAAATGCTGAGCATTTCTCTGGTGCTTCCACGGTCAGCTTCTGCTGAGCTCCTCTTGGTTACTGGATACTGCTTACGAAATAAAGAAGATTGATTCCCAAATATTTGTTCCTATTCCCTCTTTGTGGATTACATTATACCACTTTTCATTCTTACAGTCTTTGCTTAAGCTGCAGGATATGAGGGCCTTATTCCAACTGCCAGCTACAGCACCCAAGATTAAGAGGCTGCTATCGCCCTGGAGTTCAGGAGGGTAATGAGCAACTTAGACCACCAAGAGTCTGCAGCTGCCAGAGCCTGGCTCTGCACTCCTAACAGTGAGCAGCACTCAGGACACCCCAAGTGTGCAGGCACAGGCTAAGCACAAAGATTATTTCTCCCCACTCCACCCTCGCTGTATTGAGAAAAAAAATTTGGCAGCCTGCTGCCACGCACTGGGATTGGCTTAGTGCTGCCTTTCTCCCCAGGCAGCCACGACGGCCAATGCAGCCTGAAGGCTCCAAAGAACACTAAAGTCAGTGGGCAAACTGGGATCAAGCATGTTGGTATGAGAGAATCAGGATAATAGAGCTGGAAGAGACTTTCCAGTTTCGTGCTGGATTTTAACCACATCTTACAGGACCAAACTTAACAGTGCCCACAATGTCCTCTTAAGTCCCTCCTTCATCCCCACCTTTTGGCCTTGCTAGGCAGCGTGCACCTCACCTGATAGGGGCAGAGAGGGCCTGAAGACACTATGTACCCATGACTCCACAGTGAAGGGGTGGAAGATGCATCTCCCAGCCTAGCAGGGTTATTTTAGAGGAATATCTTGTCTCCTGCCCCAAAGCCAGTGAGTTGGAACAGTTGCCTGTTAACCACTCAGACTTCTGTTTCAAAACCCCAGGCTGTGTATGCCAAATTGGTTTCCTGGAGCCTGCTTTCCCAGGCCCTGCCACCCTCCATGAGCAGCAACTACCCTGTACTGGGCTGCCCCTGGACCTGGAGAGAAATATCCAGACATGTGAGAAGAACCTGATACCTAATCATTACATAAAAACCCATTAAGGAAAACCAGAGGCTGAAATAAAAGCCTAAAGAACTTCCTCTGGCTAGTTATGGGCAGTGTGGAAAGTTTGAACCCACTCACAGTTTCTGCAAATAGATAATCATAAAGATTTAGGGAAATGCCACTGAAATCTGTAAAGCACAGAGCCGAAAGCCTTCCTCTATAGTTGTTCCAAGGTAAAGTTTTGCTTGTAAGAAATAATTTTCTGCCATACCTGGATTTTTCTTGCAATCATGGTTAGTAGCAAATCTGAATCTGTCAGCACAGCAGTATAATTTAAATAGCACAATTCACAGCTGACAGGGGATTTCCACCGACTTCACTTGGAAAATATGTCATTTGCTAGCTCTTGTTAACAGGTAGTAAGGCATCTGTTGCTTGCCCACGGTTACACAGACCAGCAAGAGACATTACTGGGGAGAAGGAGAAGAGAGAAGGGTTGACAGCAACAAGCCAGGTGCAGAAATGAAGCTTGTAAATTTGTGTAAAATGCAGAGCAAAGACCTGTGAGTAAGTTGCTGACATCCCAGTTTATCTGAACTGTCTACTGCAAAGCCGGTATTGGAAGTTCTTACTCCAAATGCCAGCCAAGCAAAAACCCCAGATCTTGAGATAACTCTCATCATCATCTGAATCATATTAGAAGTGAAGTTGCTGAAAGACTGCCAGTAAAATTCAACACAGGCAAGCATAGTTGATGTCTCCTTGAAGGACAGAGGCAGCAGGATGGCTTGGCACCTAAAGCATTATTACTAACATTTTTATCTGGTGTCTTGTACCCACCATAATCTCATGCTTTCTTGGAAAGGCACATGCTGTCTCTGCAGTTCTCAAGTTAGCTTTCCATGACCCAGCAGTAATGCTGCAAGGTAACAGGATTCCTTGCTTCTTTGTGGTCTCAGTCACAAAATGATGGAAAGTGTGTAGGAAGTTCTCTGTAACATCATCTTCCTCCCAGCACATCACTACTGAATTGAGGAAGCAGGATTCTTCCCTTGCAAACAGCAAAGTACACCCATCTTTCATACAGCCTCCTTTATTTACAGGGATAGTGTCAAATTCTTCTCTTCCTAATTACAAAAGGACCAGGAGCAGAAGGCAATTTGGTTGATCAGAAACCTTTAAATCTACTTTTCTGATTAATTCACCGTCCAAGGAGCCCTGTCCCCCTGCTCCTTCCCCTGACAATCCTTGAACCTACTTCTCTGGCTGACTATTTCTCACTCTCTTTCCCCCACGTGCTCAAATAATTGCAGTTAAAAAGGAAGGATTCACCAGCCTCCTCATCAGTCTTTCAGAATTTTTTTCAGGGGATTAGGTATGTGTCTTTATCATGCAACCCAACACCAAAGGTTTTGTTTGAACTATCAGTGTACAAGAGAGCATGTAGCTGTTTCTTCAGCTGAATTTGAAAGAGTGTTTCTCATGATTTTTCAGTAATCCTGTAGCTGTTTATACATAAAGATCCATTTGATAACAGCTATAAATATCTTTCAATATAGCACTATTAATATACTAGCATTTGGGTCTTTCTCCAGAGGAACTGGACCAAATTTTCTATAAAATTAACCACAACATATCCCTTTACTCCAGGAGTTTGTCATGATGAACGTTTTAAGCAGTGTTTTGGGAGGTGAAGCCTAATGTTCCCAAACTTGTGCTACAGCATTTATGATAGACTCTTCCATAACCTACAAAGTCTAAAAGAGGTTTTCTTCATGAATTATCCCCCCATCCTTCACCTTCAGATATGTCTGTTCTTTATGATGACAAATACTGAGACTGGGAAGGTCTGTATAGTAGGTACTGCATACTCAGAAGATCTTTATGTCATTTTCTGTGAAGGTGGAGATGCTTCCAAAAAACGTTAAATAGGTTAAGAGAACTTATTTTAAAAGCTTGGAGGTTTTTATTATGGACAGTTATTCTTGTTGTGAAACTGCACTGCAAAAAAAAAACCACTGAAAGGTCTGGTTTGTGAAATGTAGAAATTTTAGAAATGCAGTCTAGAATTACAAGCACTTCCCAATTTATCCCTCTTAAGATCCAAACTGAGTGTCTTTAAAAAAATAGATATAATCAGTACAAAGAACTAATGAAGCTGAAGAAGGGAATAGGAGACCTTGTTCCTTATTTCTCTCAAAAAGAGAAGAAATCATTAGCAAAGTCCTTTCCACCCTTAAAGTTCCTGGGCTAAGATAATGAGTCTTTTTGGTTTTTGGAATGCTGCAACATCTGCAAGATAGGATTTTCTGAATGGTCTAAGTGAATCAATGTGTATAGAAAATGTGTTTTACTGATCACATAGGTGATTTCTTAGTCGGTATAAATTTTTTCATCATTTTTAACTTAAAAAAATAGAAGCAAGTAGTACCTGGATTCTTGTTACTGAATATATCTAACCTCAGTGTAGTGGCGACTGCGATACAAATCATCTGAAGATAATTTCTCCCCATATTTGTTCTTGAATGATTGATAATATTAAGGGTTTTTTAGTGTGGCTCATAAGTCTTTAAATCAAAACCCCATACTTATAACTTCTCCCATCTTCACTCACAGGAATCACATTTGTCTTCCAAGTTCAAGAAAAGAAATCAAAGATCTCCATAGTTGTTTGTGAAGTTTATCAAACTGATATTATATTGTAAGCCAGTTGTTTTGAGTAAATCACATAGGTTAATTTGCCAGAGCAACTGTTGCAATTCATAAGAAAAAACCACCAGTACTAAAAATAGTCCAAGACTAACCAAGGTTATCCACAGAGGATTGTGGAAAGACAACAAAAATTTCACCTGAAGAAACAGACCTATTGGCATAGACTATATCTTGCCAAAGCTGTTAGATATTGTTGTCTAGTGTTTAATATTTTCATTACAGAAATTACAGTCCTTGAATCTGTTCACAAGTTTGTGTCTTTATTTTCCTTCAGGTGTAGGATTTAATCAGCTTACCCCTCTTACTAAAAGACATACTAGTTTTGGAGAAGGATGCCATGATATTCTTATCACAGATTACATTATTATTAGGTAAGCTTAGAAGTTGGAGAAGTGCATAGAAATTACAGCTTTATTTATAATTTGCAGGCCTTTTTTATAAGTCTGCCAAACATACTGAATCTGAAATCTGTTAGAATTCTCTCACGTTCTCCCCAGTAATTTACATCCTTAGGTGGATTATCATCATAAGTCCTTACAAAGAGCTTATCTTGGATCACAGGCTGGAAATATTTTTCAAGTGCTTTGTAACAGAAAATACGCAAATAGATGATGAAAAAATTAATATTACCAAAGAAATACATTTTATTTCACTTTTTAAAAATTTATTCCTCGTTTAGAACCTGTTAATTGGCAGGAATTATGCTCTTCTGATAGTTTCATGTTTCTTATCTCCTCTGTGGAGAGATGTGCTGTGGTGGTGGTTTCTCCCTACATCTTATGGAAATGTCTCTTATAAAAAACCTTAGAAGACATTCATAACTATGGCTCCAGATGCTTAAAAGGAGTAAGAATTGATTTTTTTTTCAGACTTAGTAAGCAATACTTCATTAGTTGCACCCCAAGTACAGAATGTATGTGCCCTACAGAAGTGACAATTACACCTTAGAAAATCTTATATCAGGAGTAGTCTTTATGACACATACACTAAGTACAAGAGGAGCATTCCTATAAATTTAAATTCCCAAAAACCTGCATTTTTTTTTCTCTTGTTCCATAGCTTCCCTGTGAGAACATAATGGAAAACACAGTGCAAATGTTACACTGCAAGTAAAATATGTAACAAAACAGCCAGTGACCTGTTTATCCCTTCCCCAAAAAGAAGAGTCTAGGACATTATAGTCCAGCCAAATTAACATGAATTCCTGGAATAATGCTGGAATAAAATCCTGCTTCAAACATATATTTCAGGGAAGAACCTGGAATAGAATATATCAAAATGAATAGGATCCTATGTAGCACATAGAATATATTTTATGACCTATCACAAGCCACCTGCTTTCTGGGACAGGAAAACAGCCTATGTGCATAGAGAAGAGATTGTTATTATCATATACTTTAATTCTAGTGGCAGTTTTTACATGACTTGTGTGATATTCTCATAAGAAATCAAAATAAATGAGAAATTCACATGACTTCTAGTGAGAAGCAGAAAAGCACAGTCTAGAAAGGTCTGAGGTGGTTTAGTTATAAAGGAGGACTTGAACAAGTGACAGGAGTACAGTCTTCAAGTTTCAGTTGCAACTAATCTGTTTTCCATGTCCATCATGCACAAGACAAGCACTAATGGATTTATATTTTAGTTATATAGATAGGTGTTGGCAAAACCTTTGGAACACTAAGGATAACAAGGAACATGAAGGCTGGGTTTTCCCTTGTGGGATATCTTTAAAAGCAAGCTAGACAAACATCATTAAGAATTGCAAAAGGGTCACTGATCTTGCCTTAGGGTGGGGAAAGGTTCAGAAAAGCTCCCAGCGTCCTTTCTGTCCTATGATAAAACATTTTTCTCCTTCTCAGAGCAAAACCGATTTGCACACAGGGACTCACAGGGCAGGCTCTTCCCCCTCTTTCTGTTCAGATGACCTCTGACATTTGCCCACCCATTAATCAATTATACTCTGAAGAGAGAGCTTACTGCCAGAAAAGCACTCCTGGGGAAGTGACACTAACAGAGCATCTGAAGCACACTCTCTGACACACACACAGACACAGATGCAAGGTAGAGCTACCTGCAGGTACTCTGCAAAGAAGTTTTGTCCACAGTCTCTAGGAATAAAGTCTCCTGTGGGATTTTTCATTTTTACCATGCTTAAAGGCCCAGAAAACAACCATTCATTGCATCCTGCCCACATGGTATACCCAGGTGGACCATAGCTAATACGGACTGCACAGTCCATGTGTGAAACACATGTATATGTTCTGCCCCAATACTGTGGGAGCTGCATAAATTACGCATGTAAAATGTGTCAAGCACATGTAGACATGCCCTGAATCTTCATGGATTTTTTGGTACAAAATAACACTAAGACTGTTTATTTCAACCATTTGTTTATTTATTTATTTATGAGGAGGGACTTTGGGAGAATTGGTGCAATATTCAAGTTGCAGAAAATAGAAGATATTATTTATCACTGTGCTGTCCAAGTTGTAATGTTGGATGCCAATATTTTCCTTCCCTTCTGTGACTTTTACATCTGCACATTTATTACTTTGTAGAATTGGAAACTCTTGCTGCAATATGCAAGTTAAGACACCACAGTATGAGCTTCTGCAGGTAACACAACATTTTAGCCATCTGAATGCTGCTTTAAGCTCTATCTCTACTTATCAACACTATTTAGTAGCAGACATTTAAAGCAGATGGAAGTGAAGTGACTTTAATCTTTCTTGCAATATATCAGTTGAGTTTTTCAACATATCAGTGCAGAAGAAAACAAATTAGAAGAACCAAGGTTGAATCAATATACTAAATCCAGCTCCTAATTCTTCAGGGCTCAAAATCTGCAGCCACTACTTACTTGTACCTGTTGAAGCAGGACATTGAATACAAACTCTGAAAAGATGAGTTTTGCTTCTCAGACTGAATTTCCAAGTCACTGAAATTGTCACTGGAACAGGTACAGCTTTTTCTGTGAGTTGCCTTCCTAATGGAAGGTGGAATTGCTGGCTTCTTCAGTTGTTGTTTCTTCATGTTGAGTAATTACCTTATATCAGGCTTTTTATTCTTTTTTCAGCAGGAAAAAAACCACCTTGGTTAAAAGAACATGTAGGACAAAGAGACCACTGTGTATGAAAGAATGGTAACATTTAGAAAATTTCAAGTTTTCCCTACTTTCTCAGATGTCCTTGCAGGGTAGAAGGAAGTCAATTGAGACACAGAGCCAGTATAATTCCCAAAAGCAGTTCTGAAGTCTTGCTCCATGAGTTCTTCAAATCCATTAAAAATGGCTGCTCTTACAGAAAGAGTTATAAGCCCAGCACTTCTTTTCCTGAGATGTCTCTTTATTCTTTGTTTCTCTCACTTTAAATAAAAGTTATCCATTCTGTGTTGACCTTGAAGTGCAGGACTTTCAGTCTCCCCTTGCAGAGTTTGGCCTAATACAAAGAACAGCTGGTACCACTAATACTAATGGATTTCCTGGTTTTAGTTCAAATATAGTAAACTTTTAGTTTCATATGCGCTAAATCTGAAGATAGGGTTTTCATATTTGTTTTTCTCCAGCGAGAATCATAGGCTTTAAATGTACTTTAGGAAAAAAAATGGAAAAAGGAAGAAAGAAAATCGTTTTTAATATGCTGGCAAAAAAAAAAAAAGTGTGCCATTTTCTTTCCTCCCTGCATTTTAGTCCATTCCTGTGAAAGATCCTAATCATGACCCCAGAACTGATCAGATGATTTGTGGGACCCCAGTGAAAACATGTACTGCAATGGAAGAATTTAAAACATAATTATATGTGTTCAATAAAATATCTGTCAGAGCTGTTTCAAACTTTAAATTAACAGTATATGGAGTGTGAAGGGGTCAAACCAGTATTAGCACAGCACTACATGAAGTCTCATTTCCCTGTAAAATGGGAGAGTGCAGAGGAGTGGGCAGACCTAGGGCCAGATCCTGCCAGGGCTGAGTGGCAGTCTGAGACCGGTGCAAATGGGGGACCCTCGTTGTGTCAGAGGAAGCAGCCCCTTGCAGGACAGAGAGCTGTCAGGAGAAGGCTCTGGAAGTTGTTTTGCACATCAGAGCTTCAAGCAGGAATACATAATGATTGGTCTAGCCAATCTAGGGTACTAATTATATACATTTATTTTTCATGCACAAGGTTCTTTTGAAACTTGCCAATCTCTAGAGAGACCTTAACCACCATTTACATATTTTTGTGATGGCACCATATAAATCTATAGTCTCTGGTATCCCTCCCAAACACAGTAGGGTTTACCTGTAGCCAAAGGCACATATGCTGACATGACAAAGATTAATTTCTAGCCTAGAAAGTTACCAGAATGGAAAGTCAATAAAAACAAATATGTTCTCGAAGGAATTCAGACTGCTGAGGGAAATTTTAGCACCTGGAAAACAATTCTTTATGTAGTCGATAAACTGAATATTAAAAATATAAAGTAGTCTCAAAGCCTAAGGTTGGTCACAATAAGAGTGTTCAAGGCAAGTTCTGCTAAGGGACCTTCAGGGAGCACTTCTTAGCAGGGTATTGCTGAAACTGAACCAAACAATCCTCATTCCATATGAGCATTGTATTCCTGCCATGATGCCCTCAAGGATAACAGTCCCTCAACAGCACTAAGGAACTGGTTTATTTAATGTGAATTGTTCTCCTTGGAACAAATCCGATGGTTGTGTCAGAATGAAATGGGATGAGTTAAAAATATTTTTGCATTCCTGCTCTGTCTGGTAGTAGATCCCCATACTAGTAGGTAGCAAAGCAGTTTTTAAGGCATCTTTTTCTCTGCTTTAGTAAAGGGAAAAGTGCTGTTGTCAGTCTTCCACACCACATGGAACACTGCCCTGGTGGTTTTTTTTCACAGCAAGCTCTGTTTCCATAGGGTTAGAACTTTTGCCCCAATGTGAAGAGTTTGTCTTTTACCTGAACTTCCAGAGTAGCTTCCTCTTGAGATTTTTCTCTGATTATTTTGTCGTGGTTTTCCTTCTTGCTTTGCTGTTTAGCATCAGTGAGAGAAAGGCAAAATGATAAACATCTGCCTAACATGAACTCGAACTGTAGCCAACTTCAATTCTCATCAACATTGATTTTAGTGCTCTGATTATAGCCACAATCCACTGCTTTCTTTTGATCTTCTTTCTGAGTACTTCTCTACCCTGATACTCTGATGATGGGACAGTATTTGTCTCAAGCACCAGCAAACACTTCATTTGGGTTTCTAGCATCAGGCATCCTGCTGACATACATTAAAGGTATCGAGTGTCTCTGCTTCCCAATTGTCAGTTCATATTTTGGTGTTTATTTGCAGAGTCTGGCAAATGGGTTTTTCAACTATCAGTCACCCACATTTTGATATCAAAACACTGTTTAGACTGGGTGTTTATTACTTCCTGCTGTTCATTTCCACAAAACAGAGATTTTAATGGAAGTAAGTATGGTGCATGATTAAAACCTAACAACTGCAGCTCTTAGAAAATGATACATGGATATGTGCACTACACCCAGCTATCTAATCATGCCTGCATATGAATTTTTTTCTCCTGAAGATAGATTAATGGATCTTTAATCTATTTACTGCCAGTACACTCTCAAATTTTATTGCATCTTTTAATAAGTGGCTCTTAAACTTATAACTGTGCACATGTTGACTGTTTGGGGAGTTGATCCTTGAAAATGCCATAACTCTTGTTTATACACAGTCATATCATTTTTCCTCTTCTTTCTAGGCAGGGAAGCGCTGTAAATATCAAATTTGTATGCATTATCTTTGATCTGTATTGTTGCTGTTTGATATTAGGCAGGAATTAGGAAATGTTCCAACTTGTGTGAATACTAGAGTGTGATTGTACAGTAACTTCTAGTTCATCCTGAAAAAACAGTGTCTGCTAAGTTAAGCCAGAGAAATATGATGTTCCAGTCTTTATCCCAGTACACTTAGCACAGAAATGAGCTATGGTCACTGTGGAGTGTCTTTGGAAAATGCTGACTTTTCCAAGAGTTGCATCTGTGTCATGTTAGAGTGAGCACACAAAAGGTTGTGGGTTTGGTTTTGGTGTTTTTGAAGTTTAATGTTGTCTAAGACCTCCTTGGAAAAAAAGAGTTAGGAAACTGAAGATTTCAAAAATTCCGAGTTTTGCAACACAGCAGCGTTTTGACTTCAAACTGCTCTGTTTTCTCTTAATAACCTTATGGGACTGAGGTGGTGGAGTTTTTGTAAAAGGAAGAGCAGTTGAAGATTAATTTTTAGGACCGAGTGAAATTTTTGTTTACTTTGCATCTTTAATGAATACCTCCATAATTTTTTATCCTCCTAACACCATTTGTAGGTCTGTTGGCAAAGTTCCTCTTCACAAACCCACTTTTGCAGTTTGTTGTCAGTATTTAAGGGTCCTTAAGTGTCCAACTATTTGAGAGATGCAGAAGCAGAGGAGGAATAGGGCTGGAAAGGAGCTGCTGAGCTGCTCTCATAAACTGGCTCTATCCCAGAGGATGAAAACTAATGTGATGGTGCATTTATTGGAGTGTTTCAGGGAAACTGAACCCGGATTCTCCACACAGCTGCACAGAATCACTTGTAAGCTGCAGAGATTTTTCCCAGCAGTGCTCTCAGAGGGCAAGCTTCAGGAGGTTATTGCAGTGAGGGGTTTTGGGGCTTCCTGCACTGGAGCAGACATCTCTCATGGAAGTATCCCCAGCAGAGAAAGCACAATAAGGGTGCAGGGCTTCTACAGCTGCCTGCCATCAGCAGCAAACAAGAGGAACTGCAGGATGCAGTGATGATGGAGCAGGGAATTAAAAATCTCTCAGACTTTTCAGGGATATTCTCTGCACTTCTCACTACCTGAAGTCTGGGCAAACTTGATATAATGAATCTCCTCTGCATATTTCAGAACAGTGTTACTGGCCTTCTTACTATATCAGGATAGTTGTCTTTATTTTCTATTCATTTCAATGGTTCCAAAGTGAAAAAAATTGCAGAATAAAATATGTTTAGTGAATATTTTAAACCCATTGGTACTTCTGTTTAAAGAAATATAGGTTAAGAACTTCAAACTCAAATAGTAACTCAGAAAACCAAAATTTTACCTTCAACTTCAATGCTCTTTTTCAGTTCTTCCTGTTTATATATTTTTCAGCAATTATAGATGTGGAATTGTAAGTATATTTAGGAAATTGGCATATTTAATTTAAATTTTTCTTTGTTTTTTGATCTTTAACTATGTTACTTTACAATTTTTTCCAGGTGTACTATCATCTAGTATTGAAGCATCTGTTTATGTACCTCAGGCATATTTTTAAGGCTTGTAAGAGCTCTGAATCTGAGCTTTTATCCTTCTTGTCCACAAAACTCACATGGCAAACTGACTGTTCAATGAAAATGCATATATAACATTCATTGAATGTACTTCTGAAAAGAAGTGCATAATTCTTTTATGTCTTTGGTGAGAAATATTACTTCAAAAACAGTCTAAAGCCAAAGGGAATTCCAAACACACATGCTTTAAAAAGTAATTATTTTCTTTTTAATTCATTTTTAAAGTGATCACACAGGATTTGAAAGTGGAAATGTAGCCCAGTTTTGCTGAACAGAGGGTAATAAATGCAGGATTTATAAATGAGGCATGCTTTAAAAACATAACTGTAAAAAAACTAAATCAACAGAGACATACAGACACCAAGTCTGCAGTATAGATTCAAACTAGTCAAATGTTTATAAATATGGGATCATCACCAATACTGCTTACAAGTTGTACAAGTAAAGTGACCTGGTTCTCTTTTGTCTTACCAAGTGACAGCGTAAGGGGAACAGTTGAGAGCATGTACAGTGATCTTTACTATGCCATGTTATAAATTTCAGAGTCAATAAGGGAGACCATCTTTGTGAGCCAGTTTGTGGTTTTTTTCTATGTGGAACATTGTGGGCTGATCAAACTTTCAAAGCAATTATTTCACTTGCAAGTATCAGGCCTTTCAAGGGTTATTTTTTAAATGCTGATGTGAAAGTGCCCACAGAGAGAGTGGGTCCAGGAAGAGGTACATTTACAGAGGTAATCTGCCATTTGAGTGGGATCTATGGATCTATCATTCCATGTGGGACAGAGCAGAAAGGTGCTAGAAATCTTTCAAGCCTGTCTTTCTTAAAAGCAATAAGAATTTTGTAGGTTTGCACATGCAGCTCCTTGTGTTGAACCATTTTGAATAAATGACTGAAAACCAGACCCAGAATTCTAGTTGGAGAACCTTAAATTTTATCCTGTTCTGCATGAGAAACTCAGATTCTCTCCAAACTTGAAAACCTTTCAAAGTTTGGGGGTTTTTACTTAAAACCTTAAATCCTTTACAATATAAAGATTTAATTAAACCATTTCTATTTGACATACATGGAATTTTAATGCTGTGTTATTTGAATTAAATAATTTAGAGAAAAATGGATTCATAATTATTGCAATGACTAATATTTTTCAGTGCAGTACCTAAATATCTGCACAAGTGTAGAATGGGAACAGTAACCCAAACACACAGACTGAGCAGACAATGCAGAGGAAAGAGGGACACAGAATGAGCAGCATAACAGGCACCACGAACACTATCTGTCAAACCAAATACTTTTAGAGGCCTGGAAGGAAGAAGGTGGTTTTATGGAGCTGAGCTGCTGCCTGGCTTCCAAAGAAAGAACTAGAATATATGGAGAAGATGAAGTGAAAATCAAATGTAGGCAGAGTGCTTAATCTTATGTTTAAAAAAAAAAATCAGAACTCTTTTTTTTTTCCTTAGCAACAACTAAAATTACACAAGTACATTCCTAATATTAGTGGCAAAGTACTTACAAGAAGTGATTGCTTTGTCACAGTAATGTATTTTGTTGTCTGGAGAACCCAACTAACAGTCTCCACAATATTTGAGCTGTTTAAAAACAATTGAACCACATTATTCTCTGTAGACAAGAGAAAAAAAGAAAATTCAGAATAGAAATTCAAAATTTAAATTAAGTACTTTTACTGTGTTAAGATGTTTTTCCACTAAAATGAATTATTCAGTGAAGAAAATCCTTTGCACATAGGAGGAGAACACCTGCATGTATCACTGAGAAGAAAGTTTATTTTGAGGTGCATAGGGAAGGTGTAAAAGAGAAATATTCTTGTGTGGTGTGTCACTAGCAGAAGGGTAATTTATTCACAAGGAACTTCAATATTGAGTGACTGAATGATGTAGGTCTGCGGGTTACATTCACTGTAAATAAGTGTCAAGTGATACATGTTTGGGAAAATACGCTCTTGGCCATGTAAAATCACTGATGGACTCTTACTTATCATTAAAAATGAGAGGCCAAAAAGCAAACCAAATGCTAGGAATTGTTTGGAAAGGAAAAGACCATGAAAGCTGCAGCATCATGATACCTCTGTGTTTCCACTGTGCTCCCACATTGTGAATATTTTATGTAGCTCTGGCCCCAATCCTTTCATTTAAAGAAAGCTTATCCTAGAACTGGAGAAGGTTCAGAGGGCACTAACAACCACCAGAATTATGGAATGCCTAGAGAAAAGATTGTTAATCTGAAAAAAACAACAACTGAGGAAGTCCATAAACTCATGGAGATCTGGGTGGGATGAGCTGACGAGAGTTGCACGCTGTCCTTTCCACAGCATCTTAGGAAGCCAGCAAGTAGCAGCTTCAAAAAGAAATAGAAGGAAGTGGCTCTTCATAAAGTGCACAAGGAAGTTGTGGAATCTCCTCGCCTCAGTTAAAACCAGATGCTCAAAGTTTGGTTACACATTTTGATCCAGTGTCGTCATCCTCATCTTCTTATCAGCCAATAGTATTTTACACTCCTAGCTTTCTTTTGGAGTGCCTCCACTTTCTCTGCATTAGAGCACCAGCTGCTGCTTCCATAGTTGGAAAACACGTTTCATCTCAATGAAGCCTGGAGGGAGCAATATTTAGAACAAAGGCTTAACTGCTTTACTAATTGTAGATTCTGTGTGAATACTCACAACAGAATAGCAACCAAATCGAAACAATACTATCACAGACCTGTGAATTGTTAAGGAAAGAAAACCAGGACACAAACAAATCTGAACTCTCAGCCATGTCTTCACTGCCACACTAAAAATCTTTTATCCTGTCAAAACTATGTCACTCAGGAACCATGAAATACTTAGCACTAAAATGAACATTCATTAGTCATACATGAAAAGACAGATTCAAAATATATAGAAACTATAAAGAAAAATACTCAAAAAAAAGCCTGTTGAAAATCTTACTTATGGAAATATTATTACTAAAGTCAATAAAATTAACTAGCATGAGTAACTGTGGTTAAAATGAGTGACCTGAATCTACAGTAGAAACAGAGGTGCTGAAAGTCAGACTCCTAAATTATGAGGCTAACTTACAAACTCTCCACTGCTCCAGTTCCAATGTTTACTGAAAAACAGATCTCTTCCTTAGCTACCCCACATGTACTTTTGCCCTGATGCAGATGCTCCTGGGCAGGTAAAAAATGTGTTAAACCCCAGACAGGGCACTGCTGCTGTGTTAGCTCTCCACTGACTGAAGAAGTGGTTAGTCTTGCTCTAAAATGCAGAAGGCAGCAGGGATTATATCCTTACCACACTATGATCTGGTTAAGTCAGAAAATCCTGAAAGATGCCTAAAATCCCCATAAATTGAAAACATGGAAATAAATGCCTACAGCTGGTCAGCCATAGCCCAGTGTCTTGTCTCTAAGACTATTTCAAAGCTGAGGAGGGAATTCTGTCTCCTCCACCCAGACCTTGTCCCTCCCAAATGAGAGTCCTAACTGCTCAAACTCTGAGAGCTTTCACCTTGAGAACATGACATTTTAGAAATGGGAAAACTCCTCCAGGGCATTGTGCCTTCCATGACATTCTGGTCAAAAAAGAGAGTGCTGTAATTAGATAAATAGGCAGACAGACTAGACAAGAGACAACCTCAAAACATAAAGGGGGAGGAGGAGAAGATTATAAAGCATCGAATTTGACATTCTTGCTGTCTCTCAGTTTTTTCTGGCATATACAAATCACATTTTAGAGTGACAAATGGATGCACATTAAATTTAAGGACAGCTGAAGCAAGGTAAGAGTAATTTACTCAGCTTGTGATTTCCACGTGTTCTGTAGATATACCTGGGGAAAAAAAAAATGATTGCATGGAACCCAAATTCCAAAACTATCTTTCCATATTGTACTTATTTCAAGAAAGCACCTACCCATAACTCATGGTACTAACAGGTGCCTGTAGAAACAGTACTGGGGATGCAAGTGGTTTCCCAAAAAATTTGGGAAACTGTAAGCACCATGGAAGAATGCATTTGCATTGGTTTATGTCCTTCTGTGGAAAAATTAATAGGCAATATAAGAACTTCTTCTCACCAGAGTATTATTCATGTTGTGGATCAAGCCAAATTTTCTGTAGACAGATTCAGAGATTAATTCTAATTCCGATTCCCTCTAGTATGATTATTGAAGCTTTTAGGTAACTTGTCATACAAGTCAATTACTTCAGGCTGTCTATGTATCTAAAATTGTTCTTTGGGGATGCTGGAAAATGTTTCTTTTTTCCCTTTCCTGTCCTACAATAATTTTTTTTCAAATTTCTGTGTGGAAGCAATTCTAAAGTAGATGTCATTTTGACCTGGAGATCTGGTTGGGGAATTATAATTTAAAGACTTTGGGGAGGAAAACACTGATTGTTTTAAAACTGACTGCTACCTTGTCGTAGTGAGTATTGATGAAATTTCCTCATGGACAGCTTCATGGAATCCAAAATCGAATTTCTTCTTCTAGTGTTTCTAGGAGATCTGAAAACCACAATCTCTCTGCAGCATATTATGAAATAGAGATTCGAGCTGAAGATTCCTCCTCAATTAGTTAATTGAGGAGGACCTATCAGGGATGAGCAACACCTCAAAATCCTTAAATAGCACCTCAATAGTTAAATACTACTTTAACAGCATAGTTTTAGATATGAAAATGACAGAGCAAAATCTGTGATTTGCCTTTTCCTCCTCTGAGTGGCCTATGCACAGAAATGTCCTGGGCTTTGGACATGTGATCCAAGGTCATGAGGGAAACCCTCCTGCTTTTTGTCTCAAGGTAGATAAAAACTGGAAAGAGAAACTCACATGGCTTTATAGAGTGGGAAGATCAAAGGTTGCTAAGAAGCAAGTATTTTAGCTTTGGAGTTCCAGAATCTATGGGGCAAAGTGTTGAGAATGGGAACATTTCTACAATTTTTTTTCAGTTTTAAAAGACTGAGAAAAGTGAATCAGTTGAGCTAAATCAGGAACGGCTCCAGCTTCTTTACAAAAAATGGGGAGGTCTGTGTAAAGGTTAGCTATGAAGGAGAAAATAAATAATTCTTGGTGTAATTTCTGGCTAATACACATATTATAATCACTGATACTGCTTTGACAAGGTTTCTAGCAAATCTTTAAAAATTAACTTTTCACTATTCCTGAAGGAAATTTAAAGTATATAAATGGTAATTTTAGTTCAAAACACATTCTGTGAACTGCTTTTATGCTGAAATCTGAACGTTTTAAACCTTTTCCCATGCTGGGTAGTGAGAAAGATCTCTTTATATTAATTCGGACTTCATAGATGTCACATGATAGGAATACATTCCAAAAGCTAAGATACAAGATTACTCTTTAACCATGGAACAAACCAACAGGAATTTTAATCAAGACAATATCTAATAATGACTGAATGTTTTTGGAGGCGATCCAGAATACACATTTGGGAATTTTAATCTTGACTGCCTTTGAATTTTGTAAAAAATATTTTTAAAGTTTGGGGAATATGCCACTCCAGCTGATTCCAGAAATGAGCCATCTAAGGCATTAAAGTGTTTCATCTGTTCAGACATTGAATATTGCAAATCTGTTTCAGTAATTCATACCAGATAAGTTTGCAATGAATGGGCCCAAGTGAAGGAACTTGTTTCCCTTAAAGCAGAAGAGCAAGTCAGAAATGGAATAGAATATAACTAAGCCAAACTTTTGTTTTTAAATCTTCCTCATATTTCAGAAAATATGAAGGCAGCTGATTTTCTTAACTTCTCATCAGCTAATTTAAAATTATTGAAACTCCTGTTCGCAGTACTGTGACAAACTGAAATTTCTTACACTGTTTGTGTTTCCACATGTGTGTAGATTAATCTGTGTTTCTGCATATTTGTTATGATTGAAGTGTTCAGAAAATTTCAGTCACTGTTTTGCAGAAGGATTGTGTTATCTTCAAAATATGTGTTGGTATATCATGACTTTAATGCTCCAACCCACATGTGTTGTGTTTTGTTTGGGCTTTTTCCACCTGAAGCAGATTCCAACAGGCTTTGCTGAATTCTTTGAAATGCTATTGCAAACTTTGATAGAACTAAACTATATATATTATCATAAAATTATTGGCTTATCTGTCCCACAACTTCCATTTAGAGTAATTTTATATGCAGCCAATTTAAAACAATTTGAGAAAATGAATCCATCTAAATTGCTCATTTTAAGCTTGCATGAGGTCTCATTTGAAATATCAATATCAATGAGAGATGAGATTTTAGGCAGGAGGTGATTTAGGCTTCTTAGAATTAACAATAATGGGCATTTTAGAGAGCTGCTAATCTTCCCTTTCTAAGAAGAACCCACTTTCAGCTATTTTGAGAACTGATTATGCTGATATCTAATATTTTAGCAGAAAAAAATGGCAAAAGTATTCATACTTTTGTTCCCTTTTTGTATTAATATAAATTCCCATTCCTTTGTTTTCTCCTTGTAGCCAATCACACAACCCAATCTTCTCAGTGCAGTGAAAGTTTAAAAGCCTAATTCTGTAAGTCATAAAACAAACTAAGCACAGAAAGGAATTTACAGTATGTTAGAAGAATAGGAGAAGAGGCTAATAGAGTTGTATACATTTCAAGGATAGATATAATCAAGTGTGTACAATATAAAGCAGAAGGTTCATAATGATTGAAAAAGGAGAAGGAAAAAAAAATCTATTTTGTAGTAGCTGCATGAACTCTGGCTGAACCTTGCTATTTGGCAGCCTCCAGTAAGGACAGCCTAAGATGAGGCATTAGGGTTTGAATCTGAGAAGTTGACATCAAGCAGACAGCAAGACATGATATCTTATTTTCCTGAGCTATGCTGACACAAATTGAACTCCACTTATTATTTTCTTATGCCAGTAAAGTTGCATTTGGCGTTTAAGCATTTTGCTTGCAGATGTTGGAGTGCTGGTTGTCTTAATTTAAATAATTTGCAGATTGTTTGGTAGTATTAAAAGATAGAAACTCATTCTTCATATGAGTCCAATTTTATAAGCTTTATTTTTTTCTCTGACCTTGTGCAAGGTAAGAATTTGATATTAAATCCAAGTAGCCCAAGGGTACAAAGCCAGTATTCTGTGCTATTCAAAACTAGGAGTGGAGAAAACTTGCTTTGAGCTGTTTAACTGGTAGATATGTGTAGAAAATATGAAAATTCTTCAAAATTATTCAAGCTAAAGAGACTTATTTCTTTGTCATGCAACATAAATCATAACAATAATACAAATCATATAGAAATAGCAATTAGTTAATGCTTCTAGCATATTCCTCATTCTTTAAGGGAGTTATAGATGAAGAATAACATCTTTTCCTTTGCACAGAACTAAAAAGATAGGTTGTCATGAATGGTTGTCATTATTTCTGTATACAGGACGCTTGAACTTTTTCAGTTTTTCCATATAAATTTTACACTTTCCCTTAAATTAAAAAACCCCAAAACCTCTTTTCTCTTCTGTGTTCTGTTGCTGTTATTTCCTTGTTTGCATTTATAGGCAAAACGTTCTAAGAGAACACTAGTGGTTTTTTTGAGAAGAGAATAAGATGTCAGTTTACATTACAACCCCCCGGGGTAAATGGAGAGAATTCATAAAGGTTTAGAAAAAATGTAGTGCTTTATAATGAAATGTACTTCATGTAATTTATGACTGCACAGTTAGAGCGTAGTCTTTCTGTTCCATTTTTCCCCATGCTGCCTACAAATACTTAACAATTGTCTAGGGGAAAAAATATTTTATCACTTATTGAGAAGCAATGTAACTTGTTTTCATCTCATTTTGCCAAAAGAGTTATCTTGGAGAAGTACATGGCTGCGTTATCAGATTCTGCTAAGGATCTGTGAACGTGATGCTGGGAGCTCAGGCAGAGGAGATCAGATGCAGCCCTGGGGAGAAATCCTGGTGTCAGCAAGCCAATGTGTCACCAGGGTCCTGTTCCCGTCCCTCCTTTTCCTACCTAAAAAACTAGAAGCAATAAAGTCTGTCCATGTCCACAAAATGCCTTGAAATCACCACCCAAAACACATTTGGGATTGCTAATCTCAGGAAAATCTAGAAGCATTTGTGACAAGACACAATTGTGCCTGCTCTGTCTTCAATCCGAGTTAAATTTCGCATATGGACTGTCCATACAAAATGATTTACCTAGATTGCAGTGAGTTACTTATGAAAAATGTTAAGACATATGTCAAATCACAATGTGTGTCTTAACTAAAGTGACATTTGAGAGTGACTTGATAGATTGCCCGGTAAGTAATTGAAAAAATTGTATGTCTGTTGGACTACCAGGGATTAATGAGAACAATTAAGGATTACACAGGCAATACAGAAAAATTAAATTATTTGCCTTTGTCTTCACCACAGACAATGTTTGTGACACATTTTCTCTTTTCTGGAAATAAAAATCAGGTACTGTCAGAGGCTGCAATAGCAACAGAGGACATACTTGAACAGAAGGAAAGAATTAGGAAACCACCGGCTATTGAAATAGGAGAGTATATTTCCAGGACTTCCAGAGCAGCTTAAGAATGAAATGGTTGAACTGCTAAAAGCCCTAAAATTCAGGCTCATTAAAATCAACTACTGTGCCTGATCACCAGTGACTATCTTTAATGAGAGAGCTACAGATGATCCTGGGAATTGAACACCAATTTCTTTTCTTAATGCCAGGGGTATTGTGAAACAAAAATAAATAAATGGGAATCATAGTAGAATAAAGACAGTGTCTACTTGGCAAAGAAAAACATACTGCCTTACTGTATTAGTTTTTCAGGCACATTGTTCACAAAGAAAAAAGTCATTTAAAAGACCTTTGACAGTGTTCTGAAGAAATTATTGAGAAGTGGCCAAAGAAAAAGAGACAAAACAATTTCAAGGATCAAAGCCTGGCAGCTCATCTACACAAGGACTGTGAGCACTTCACAGTGGGTCACCTCTGAACTCCTTTTGTGGGTGATCCTAATGAACAAGTTGAAAATGAGTTAAGTGATGTCTCACCAGTACGGATGTGGATGGAGAAGGTGGGAGTTAAGCAAATTGTTCAGTAAATTAATCAATGATTTCCAGAAACCTGGAGATGTTAAAAAAAGGAAATATCACTTAATGTACTATTGGTTTATGTAATAACTAAGACCTTGTATTTAATGCACCATTATCAATTTAAATGTAGACTGAAAAAGCAGAGACTTGTAGCATTCAGATATCCTTGGACTGGAGTCAAAATAAACTCACACATCATGGTTCTTATGGCTTTTACTCCTCAGCAGGACTTGCTCCGTGCTATTAATGGTCAAAGGGACCTACAGCTAAACTCAAAATAGAAACGTAGAAAACAGCTGTGTTTTCTGCAGCAGAGATGAGCTTAGCTGAAAACCAGTGCACTAGACAGAGGCAGTTTTATCTGGAGAAAATATAAGAAAAGCAAACTGATGTGCAATACGTTTCATCCAGAAAACAATAATGCATGGTCAGTGCAGGCATGTCGCTCTTCCATTTCTTCCTTTTGCATTAGTTTGAGTCACGCCAAAATAAATTAAGTTACAGATCTATTGTTAAACTCAAGTCAAATTAGATATTGGTTTCCATAAATTTTATTCCATCTTTTAATTTTTTTTAATATTTTTTTTTGGCTTACATATGCTGTACTTTGCAGTCAGCTCTGGTCAGGCTTTCAAATATAGCATGGAGCTAATGAATTACTGCTGTATTCAGTCACTTAGACTTCATGAATCCGTCATCTCCTCCTGAAAACTGCTCTGGTCTGGATCTTTAACTAGTGTAAATTAGCACTGTGTCAAGAGAGACCTGAGAGATACAATACTGTACAAAAGTCAAGGACCCAGCACTGCAGTTCTGTGGCACTATTACTACAGTGCCATTTCTAAGTGCTATAGATCATAGCAGTTATATAAGGTAGAGATCATCTACAAAAAGAAATATAAAATTTTATTTCTATTTATGAAAGTTTTCCCCTTTGTTGTCAAATTTTTACTCTAACCCTGTGAATTAATTAACCCTGTGAATAGTGTAGTCTGGGTAATACTAATTTCTTTTATGTGATTTGTGCTTATACTGTAAGAAATAATAGGAAAAATATGAAAGCTGAAATAATTTTGGTTTTTTGCTAGAACATTCTTTATTTCTAAAATTTTATTATCAACCTCCTTTCTGCTTTCCAGTGGAAGACTACTTCAAGCCACAGGCTTTTATTCCTTGGAAGCCTTTTTCAGCAGTTTGCAGCTCTCCAGGCAATGAATTTAGGCTGCATCTTTGCTGTACCCCTCAGGTGTAACACACCAAGCACAAAACCATGGCAGTGCTAGTAGAGAGCCAGCCAAGAAAAACAGAAATACAGCAGAAAGGAACTAAATAGAAAACCCTCGTGTATCTTGTCCTTGCCTTTAGGCAAAAATACTGCAAGCTGCTCTGATACCTCCAAGACTGTACATGAAATATCTTGTGAAGGGCTATGTTCCAGCCTAGTCTCTGTTTGTTTAAAATTATAAATATCATAAAAAATCAAAGATATTTAATTAAGGGGTACCCGAGGTGGTTAAAGCATGCTGCTAATAGTACCAAGGTTGTGGGTTTGATCTCTGTATGGGTCATCCTCTTAAGAGCTGGATTTGAGGATACTTGTGAGTCCCTCCCAGCTCAGAATATTCTGTGGTTCTGTGATTATTCTTCAAATTATTCACCCACTTTATAAGAACTTGGGATTTGTGCTTCTGGACTTGCATGTTATGGTTTCTCTGGAAGCAAAGCTGACTTCCTGCCCTGTGAAAGACGCCTCTTCCCTACCACATTTCCTCTTCTTTCTCCCTTCCTCTCATTCCATCACCAGGCCATGCTGCCCTCCCACTGAAAATGTTGTCCATATTACATGAACATGTTACATGTCCATGTCTTGTACATGATCCAAGTCATAAAATAATCTCTGACATCCGGTACTATTCTTTGAGGATTATCATCTCCAAAACCAATACTCCTAAAGAATCTCTTTTCCCTCCATGGCAGTCACCTGCTGCAACCCCGGTGTTAAGCTGAATGTCAGGAGCCCTCATGGTAGGGGAGAATGGGAGGGTGGGATAGAATAGGGACAGACCTCTGCCAGAGCTGTGTGTGCTTGAAGACTTAAGGAAACTGAATACTGGGATCACTTTCCTCCCAAGTTTCTTCATGCAGTTAATAAGCTGGAGGGGAATATTAATATCAGTAAAAGAGCATTGCTTCAGGGAGGGAACTGGAAATTTTAATAGCTATTGGTCCAAATTCTCTCTCATTGGACTCCACAGACATTACTAAACTTAATCCAGAGAGGAATTTGGTCCACTGGGTTTAATTTAAGTGTGTAATATGATGCAGTGTTGGGAAAAGAAAAACACATCTATTTGGTGAATGTATTTTTGGGATGTCTCTGCTAAGTTCAGAGAGTTTGAAGCTCGTTTTTGTTCACAGTAGTGTGACCACAGCTAGAATGTCATGCTGTGTTTTCGTTTCAACAGAAAAGCAGAATGGAACCAGAGAATGAAAAGAAGGGACACAAGCAGATGATGAGAGAGCTGGGAATCCATCCTGTAAGGAGAACCTCGGAGAATTTGGGGAATTGAATCTGTGCCTCTTACAGGAGAGGGGGCAAAGAGAGCGTACATCCACACCATAAGTTTTATGCTGACATTAAAGGGAAACAACAGCATAAAGGCATCAAGGCAAGGAATTAGAGGATAGATAAAACTCTAATTTTAGGCAAAAACTATGAAGCAAAAAAACTTTATAGAAGCTGAGTTCCATGAACCTCAATTGCAATGAGAGTCTGTTGATACTCGTGCCAGAATTACATTAAGGTGAATCTGATGGATGCTGTTCTGTGTGTAGCACTTTAATGTGAAATTTAGCAGGTGTTTCTCTTTTTCTTCCTGGACTATATTCCTTCAACCTTATTCAGTCAAATAATCTCCCTCAAATCAGTGGGAAAACCTTTGTGAAAAGGCAGAATTATTTATTCCACTGGTGGCACAGAGCTTTCCTGATATATAATGGCAAAGAAACAGAGGATTTATGGCTGTAATATCAACTGACTTCTGTATCCAAAATTTGAAACATGAAGGATAAAATATGCTTTCTCTGTTGGAGAAAAAAGGTGGAGGAATTACTTTCTTGGCACATACGTTAGAAATGGCAGCACTGGTGAGATTATATCTGTTATCTTCAAAATTGCTTTAAACCAGAAGCTTGGGTAACAAAGGACAGAAGTTACTTTCATATTAGCATATATGTCATGTTTAATCAATCAAAAGAGAACTGTAATTACTTTGCTCTCTTCTTAGCTAACTTTAAAGAAAGGAAGTCATGAACCTATAAAGTAAATGTCATCCTGTTTAGATAGTTATAGTTTTATAGGTAATTTGTTTCAGATTCTATGCAGATAATTTATAATTATTTCCTTTCATGCTCATCTTTTAGCCTGGAGTCCAGTTTTAACACAAACATAAGGACTGCAGATGCACAGAAAGTATCAATGAAACTACCTAATTTATTTTTCCCTAGATTTGGTGCACACATTTACAAGTTTATCAGCCACTGTATAGCTTCTGAACTTGCCAGTAGTTTGAGCTGCATATGCAATATATATCAAAGTGAAAAATCAAGTGGTGGTAATAATTAGTAGGCCTTTTTAGATGACCTATGACTTTCAGGAGGCATTTGCATGAGAAGGAATTAATTTCTTCACCCAGCCTGAGCCCTTAGTATCACTTTGTGTTGTAGACTTTGCAATAGGTGGTTTCCAGCCCATCATGCTGCTGCTGAGAAGGAAACAAATTGCAGTCAGTTGAGCAGGGAACTTTAAATTGTCAAATGTGTTGAACTGCACATGCAGCAGCAAGATGACTGTGTTTGAAAATAGTCTCAAATTGCCACAGTTGCTTGACTTTAGCATGTTTCCCACCACAAACTAGTCTGTATTTTCTGCTTCACGGATAAAACCCCTATGTTGGAAAAACTCTGAAGTAGTCCTGGGAAGCAAAACAGAAAGTGTATTCATGCAAGACAAGACTTGTTACAATTGCTTGCTGGCATCATAAGATAATTTCGTTTTCTTTTATTTTGCTCTTTAGAAAGCTATTATAGAGTTAAGAGGCAGAAAACTAGTATTCCTAAATATTTTAAAACGTTAAGCCAAAATGTGGATCTGATTTGTATTGGCAGTCTGACTGTTGACCGTCCTTTCTCCTCCAACCTACCATAAATTGTAGAAAAAAATCTATTATTTCATCACTCACCAAACTGGAATGATTAAAATATGCACCAGGGAAATGCTTCCCAGCCAGGAGAGATATGAATTAGACTCTCAAGCATTGCATGTCCTTTGCTTTGCTGAGACCCCAAGCACAGGAATCTCATGGAGAGCTGGACAATAACACGGATGCTTCAGAGCTGGTTTTCTCTTTGCAGTTACCCAACACAAACCTACCAGACTATTTAAGTCAAAGGTAGCATACAAGCAGTGGTACAGCTGGCACTGTCCACCTGCCTGTGCCCACCGGGCCTACACTCCTAAATATCCATTTACATCTGGATTGATTAGCAAAACCTTTGACACGAGTCTGGAGTGAGGCTTAAGCTTCTGCTTCTGGATCCATAGGGGAAAATGCTTAACCAGCTTTAACCTCTCTGCAACAGCTCCCTTCAGGCTGTTATGAAACATGAATTCATCTGACCTCTTCAAGGTCTGTTTATATCTTCCTGTCTGGGAGATCCAGTCATTCCTTCCTTCAGCCTGCTGCAGACAAATGAATATCTCATGGTACTGTCATATAAAAAGCTACTTAAAACATTTCAATGCCAAAAGGGCTGCTAGTTTATACTCTTTGAAAAATCAACACAGTGTCTAAACAGTTCCATAATACACAAGGCTTCAACTGCTTGGATTTATTTCTTTCCGGCTCTGGGTGTTTTTTGTTCTTTTTGACCAATATGTTATCTGAGTTCACTGTATATTTCATTTCTATAGTATTAAGGATTAACTTGTACAGCTAAACAGCTTCAGCTGTGTGTCCAATTCATTCCATTATGGGACTGATTTGTTAAAAATATTGAGCACCCTGAAGTCCAAGAGCAGCCCATGATACCTGAGAGTCCAGCACAGGTGTACCAGAGGTGGCCAAACACAGGAAACCAGCAGTGGCAACACAGAAAGAGGTCGTGGCAGAAGCTGGATAGGAGAGGGGAAGGGTTGTATCTATGTTGCCTTAACATGAGGATAACAAAACAAGAGTAATGGCAAAGGGTGAGACAAAGAGAAAAGTCAGGAGCACAGGAGGATAAGAATGTGAATGTGCAGGGAGCTCCTTCCTCTCCCACTCTTGAGGGTAAATCTATCATTCTGGTCCAGTGTAGCCTGAGTAACTGAGGAATGGTAATGAAAATAATTTGGGAATTGATGGAAGAGTGTAATTAATAATTGCTAAGACAGGATTGTTGAATTATAAACAGTCCAAATCCCCAATTCTGGATGGCTGGAAGCTGAGTGAAGTTACCATAGTGTGAGAAGATGGGAGCAGTTGCGGAGAAATTGCAAGAGGGTGTGAGATAAAAACAGGTTAGAAACAGAAAAGATAAAGAGTTGGTAAGGAGCAAAAAAGTGAAGGAAGGAAGAAGTTATCAGAAGGAAACAGAGAGACATGGAAAGAGGAGAGTGATAGCTCTAGATGGTGAGGAAGGAGGAGGTACAAGTAAAGCAATAAATGCCTGGCGGAGCCATCCCCTGGGGCTTCCTCACTGCTCCCAGACTGCTCTGCCACCCCAACTGCAGGCAGTCTGTGACTACAGAATTGTCTTTGTTTTTCATCCTCTTTCTATCAACCAGTGCTAAAGAATGCTCAGCATCTTCAAAAAGCTAGAAAATTCGAGGCAAAACAAAACTGGAGGAGAAGCAAAAGGAGTTAAAAAGAGCTAATTCAATTAATAGCAAAAATTACTAAATAATCGAGGATTCTGGTGTCATAAAAATACTTAAGAGCCAAGCATGCAAAGAAAGCCCCTACTGATTACTTATATGCTCAATATACGCAAACATATATACTTAACTCAGGTACAGTGACATTTTCACCTTGAATCTTATTTTTATGTAGCAACAGTCTCTTGTTAAAATCTAAGTTGCACAACCTTAAAACAAGCCTGTTAACTCTAATTTATAGATTATTATACAAGAGCAGTACAGGTCCTCACCATAAAAAGAAGCATTATTTAAGTACAGAAAGTTCTTCAAATATTTTTAATCTATTTTTTTGCTTTTTTGCTTTTTTGCTTTTTTTTTGCTTCAGGTTGTGCTATTTCAACTAGAGTGTCTTATTGAATTCTTCTGCCATTTTATCTCTTTCTTCCCTATAAATCTATACATTTTTATATTTTCTATAATTTCTTTGGGGGCTGTTTCCTTTGTAGCATATGAGAATATTTTAATTTGGTTTTCTCTCCATTCCAATCATTTGGGGTTAAATTTTCTCTAATAGCCTAATCCCAGTCCAAATAAGTTTAATGAGAAAACTCCAATGTGATAAAATGGAACCACATTTTCCCTCTTAAGCCTGCACAGCAGACTTTTCTGGCATAATTGTGTCGTTCAAGGGTAGAATGAGGTGTGATCCGTGGCTGGCACAAGCAAGAGCTTTCAATGTCGTTGCAGGTAAACTGGTAAGAGACGCCTCATTGCCATTTCCACCTGACTCTGGCAAGCCAGAGAAAAGTTATAGCATCCACACTGGAGTTTTGTTGCCACAGGTTGCTTTTCCAGTACAATGCAAGGATATTTCCATTCCAGATAAACATTCCAAGAGTGGGCCTGGGCTGAATTAGGCTCGTGTAAATTGAGCCTAATTCCGCCACAGCCGCGCAGCAAAGGTCGCGCTCGCTCCTGGTGCCCACCGTGAGCTGCAAGGTTGGCTGGAGGAAAGGCTGCTGTACTCCCTGTGCTCCCTGAGTGAAAATAAGTCCCCTGCCCTCTGTCCCAGCTGCTGCAGCTCTCACTCAAGGGGTTGTGGTGTTCCCAAGCAGCCATACTCCCAAAGTTGGAGCCAAGGCACTCCAAGTGACAACTTCTTACAGGCATGCCCGTCTCACGTGCTTTCTGTTATGCCTCTTTCTTTGATCTCTTCTGCCTGCAACAGAGAAGGAGATCAAAGAAAAGCTGAGCTCTGCCTCTTATCTCTGCACTCCTGTGTCTTTCCTTTTATATTTTTATTTCTGACAATTGCAGGGGAAGTGAGAGATGGAGAGAGCTATACTCTACCAACCCCAGCCTCTTCCAACCTCAGCCTAGAGCTGCAAGGAGGCTCTTGCACTGTAGCCTGAAGCAGTTGACCTCTGAAAACTGCTAAAGGTGACAAAAGCAAAGTTTTCTGGTTTAATTTCGTAGGAACAATGTCTTGATTCCTATCAAAGACACCAGGGTGTAAGAAAGCATTTAGTAATGCTGTAGGCAGTTCCTTCTAAAGAATCAACTTTAGCCTTACAAAACCCCAGCAATTTCATTAATGAGTGTAAGACCTATGTTTTTCTAGAAAAACAGAAAGATTTCTGAGCTAATGGTATTACACTAGAAAAAAAGTAGAAAATACCATCATGCTGAAGAACAGCTGTTCTGTGACAGCTGGAGGAGACCTAACTAAAGCCAAATCAGTTCAGATTTATCTGTGCCAACAGTGTTTTGCCCTTAGCTCATGCTTTACACATCTCTTCATATGTCTTTTCTCATTAGCCACATGGAAGAGACATTATTATAACATTCCTACCTAGATGGTCTCAATCTTTCCAACTGTCCATTATCCATAGCTTCCAAATGGAAGAAATTAATCTGGAACTTCAAAGAAAAGCTTGCAGCCCTTGCTTTCTGTTTTGTAGTTCTGGATGCTCACAGGACTGCTCCTCTCTTCAGTATGTGTTGGAAGTAAATCTGGTTGTCCTCACCTCCTGTGCTTTAGGTCAGCCTGGAGCAGCCCTGAGGAATAAACTGGAATCCTGTTGGGAGGAGCTAAACTGGAGGACTCCAGTCACTAATTGCAGTTACAGCCCTGTGGTGGTGGACATTCAGCTCACAGAAATGGTAAAAAGCAAACCTCTCAGTCACCTGGTGCTCACTGACAACTAAGTGTTGGTCTCTGCAGGCCTGCTCCTGTTGCACCACAATGCTCACAACGATGGCCCAGAGCCCCAGCACACTTTATCTGAGAGGCTCTGTTCCTCCTCAGTGGCAGAGCATCATTTCTGAATATATCAGCTTCTTTCTGAATTTGCTGGACTCTGCATTTTAATATTAATGACTGATCTCACTTTGGGTTTTTCTAATGCTTCTGAGTTCATTAGGTCAAATTCAGGATCAAGAGCTGCATAAAAATACCGTTTTTTAGGAATAAATTAAGCAGCACATTAAAAAAAAATCAAACCACTTTATGCCAGTGAAGGATCCAAAACAAAACTTCACCACTTTTACAACTACATGAATAAGCTTTTAAAATATGGTTGCTTGTTGGAGAGCAGGAATGCACACATTGACAGATTTTTTTTCTCTCCAGCGTACTGCTTTCATATTTTAAGTGGCAAATGAACTGAGACTTAGAATGAATGAGCTGTTTAAGAGTAACATGTCTCCCCTTGCACCTGCATCACTGCTGGCTATCAGTGGAGATCTGTAGCCCGAGTTTCAGTAGCTCTGCTTCTTGTACCATGATTATTTTCTTTAGTAATGCATTTAAAAAGCACTAGCAGCCTAGCAAGGCTGCCACTCAGCATAGCAATTCCTGCTACGCCTGACACATCCTTGTTTATCTATTTCACTGTTCTTCAGAGCAAACAAGCATCATGTGTAATTCTACCAATCTTATTTATCTTGATTTATGTGATTATGCATATGGTGCTAATTCTTGCCTTCAGCTGCGTTTGTTCAAATTACACACCCTTCCCTTAAAAATGCTATTGTACTTCTGGAGATTGATCTCTGTAATTCCATGTTTACATTCATTTTCATGCTGTTCAGTTGACTTCCTTTTTATATTTCTAGAGCAGGAGCACTTGCTAGAGAAGGCATGAGGCATATACACATGCCTTGAATCTATCTTGCTATCACTGCCTGTCTTTTAATACTCTTTCTGAATTTTTTAATCTCAAATATGAATAACAATTTAATGCCTTCTGGAGGGGCAGAAGGGCTTCCATAAAAAATAACATATTATATGAGTTGCATGGCAAAAGGATTTGTGATTTGAATTATTACTGAACCTCGCTGAGTATCCTTTGACAATCATTTGCATTTATAGTGCTATAGGAATAGAGTCTTTATGTAAGAGCTATGACAGAACCCTGGGCTTTTGGCTGTGGAAGTCAAAATGCTGGACTAGTTCAGGCTGAGTTCAGTAAGGAGGCTGATGTGCCACCATCACAAACATGATAGCAGTCCCCATCAGTCTATTTTTTTTCATTTAAAGATAAACTCATGTTTCTTCTTGACATCTGCCAGCAGTTTGCTAACCAGGTGTAAATGTTATCCCTCATTGGCCGAACCCTTTGTTTCTCTGTCTAAGCTTGTCCACAGCCAGGATGGCTGCACGCATTAAGCTTGAGTTTCAGTCTCTCAGGTAATAAAATTTTTGTGGTCTAATTTCAAGAACAGCTGGGATGATGAGTCCTCTAAACTCTCCATGGTCCTGTGTGTTCACTCTGCACTTAATTCAGCTCCTGAGGGTTTCAGTGACAAAACTTTTGGAGCTCATGAAGGTAGACATCCACAATTGCCTCATTGTTTCTTGTGGAGGTAGGTCCTCAGATGATTGCCCTATTGAGTAATTCCAACCCCACCTCTTTTCACTCTCTCTATCCAGTAACCATGTCAACATCTTAGCTATGTTTCTGCACTTACAGCTTATATTTTGGAAACTGAATAATTTTCCATTTCTTGAAAGACTTTTCCAGTGAACCTGCATTCTTTAGTTTTTCTGTTGGTGATCCAGGCCATTTTTTCCTGAGCATACAGTTTGTGTTGGATTTGCTGATGCATGTGGCATTTTAGTAAACCAGCCTCATGTAGCACAAACATTCTTATATTCTCTGTTGTGAACCAGACAGCTGGCCAGTGACACCATTCTTAATGAACTAATCAGGAAAGATATCCCAGTTCATCACATGGAAGGTGCTGGTGTGTACCTTAATAATATTTGTAGATCATTAGAAAAAAGGAAAATCAGGGCAGGGAACCAGGAGTTTTTTAATGGTTATCTAAACCAGGAGTCTTTTTTCTTTATTTTTTTTTGATAAAAATTAAAAACTGAGAACTTTTGACTTAGCTCTTGTTTTTCCAGCAGTCATTTTTCTCACATTTCTTTTCACTTATTTTGATTAAATACTTGGTAAATACTAATTTTTTTCTTGCTAATGAGACAAATTGGAAAGTTTTTAGTAATCACAACAATTAATAGTATTGCTTAAGGAAAGGTTTCTTTGTGCAGACATCCTCAGAACATGTTAATTGTACATTTACAGTGATTTTTAGAGGACCTGCACATTACTGATCCTTGGCCAGTTGAATATGGGCACCTTGATACAGGCTGTATGAACAGATGGTTTTTACTGAATTAGACTGCAAGGGAGGTCTCTATCAGTTTGCCCCAGTGAAACAGATAATTACTTTCATTTTCACATTTCTTGTGTTGTTTCATGGATCCATCTTGTTGTATGGTGTTGCATAGCTGTGGTAAGATGCATTCTGCTTGCAACAAAAATTCCTGGAGCTCGCTTCACTCTTGGGACCAAGGTAGGAAAGAGATGATTTGAAGTGGGAGTCTCCTGCACAGCTGGCAGCCTGATCCCCAGGAAGGCCACCAGTCACTTTAACACTTCCCCCACCCCACTTCTCATCAACGAAAAAGAAAGCTACAAGAGACAGAATCTATCTTCCAACCTTCCTCTTTCCTATGTTTTCTCCTTCCTTCCTTCTACTCAGTCTCCAGAAACCCTGTGCTCTAGGAGCGGTATCTCTTGTACTGATGCCCCAGAAGGAAGAGCTGTTGGTTTGTTGGGTTTGATGAAGGAAGAAGTTTGCTTTAGTCTCTGTTCTTCTTTCACTTGGCTATTGGCAGGACAAATCTCCCTCAGGGAAAGAGTGAGAGGCTTGCATGTTGTGAGCATGGTGTCTGCAGCTTTACTCTCAAGAGCAGCGCAGGCGGAGCTCGCACGCACGTGAGCGCGCACAGGATGGAGCGGGATAAAGACAGAAAGCAGACAAAGCACAGGGGAGCGAGTTAGATGTACAAGCACAGTGGTCAGGGTGATGATAGGCACACATGTTGCTAGTTCCTCTCCCCCTCCCTCCTGCCAACCACTAAAACAAGCAACATGTGATTGGAGGAGGAGAGGGGTAAAAATCCAAAACTGTACTTGAAAAAATCCCCACCCATCTGTAATAGAAACATATTTCATAGGTCTTGTTTAGGCTTCATTTATGCTCTTGGAATTAATTTCTTTCTCTTACAGAGCCTTGTGGTCCACTCCAGCTCCTTTTCAGCACAATGGAGGGAGGTGGCAATAATCTGAACTGCAGAGCACTGCAGTCTCCTCATTTAGGGAGAGAGAAATATTTCTTTTGGCAAGCAGAGGTGTGCCTCTGCTCCAAGGTCTTAGGTGTACTTAGTGAGGATGGATAAGTAGTGATGACTACATTTGAATTTCATGAGATGGCTCAACTTTCCAGTAGGTGTTTCTCAGATTTGAAGCAAAAGAAAATATGTTTTCAATTTCCAATGAAAGTTAATTCTGAAAAATATCAGTTTTAGTCAATTTTCATTTCACAATTTTGATTTAACAATTTTGTTATGCTTCCTACATCATCTATAAGGCTTTCCAGAGGCATACTACTGGCATGCTACATCTGGCATAGTATCATTAAAATCTTCCTTTTTAAATATCTTCGTTATTCCTGAGAGATATTTATATTCACTACCCATAAAAAACAACTTCATCTCCCTTCCTAGATCAAACTCTCTCTTGTTTTGTAATAAGACATTATAAGAACGTATATTGAGTTCAAAACTAAGTGAAAAAATAAGTTTCTCTTTACACCTGAAGAGTATAGTTTTAGTACTCAATTTTGTAGGGTGAGGGAACATTTAAATTTTAATAGCTTTATTCTGTAACAAGGCTTCAAGCACAGATGTAAATAATTCAGAACTGGAAAGCCTACAATATGCTGCAATAGCTCCTTGTGTGCCTAGAATCCCTGTAGGTCGACATGAAAGCAGATATTGAGCTGCTCTACCCGCAGCGGTGTCACCATGAGGCTGAGTGGTTGTAGGTGAGCCATGGAAATTCCCTGTCTGGTTATCTGTAAACTGGGGATCAGCTCTTCATTTCTCTGGAATGCTGTGATCCTCAAATAACAGATGATGTGAACATCTCTGTTGAAATACTGCATCATTAATTTCCCATTGCTCTTTTGCCAACGTTTGAAGACATTTAGATCTATGATGGTTCAGACTTTAAAGCTACCAGCAGTACTGCAATAACTGTTTTCAATTTTTTTAAAAAAAACCTTCTTTCCTAACATTTGCAATTTGAGCCTCAAATGCATTCTTACAGAAATAATTTATTATGTTTCCTATGCTTTGCTTCTTCAAATAATGTTAGAACATATTCAATAATTAATTCAAAGCCAAGAATTTTCTGTCCCCTCTATATTTTGGAAACAGGTTCATGGATGTTGTTGCACTGTGACATGTTGGCCTAGAGTCTTGACTGCTCTGTAACTCACCCACACAGTAACAGCTTTAATCCTCTTGAGAAAATAAAGCAGAAATCAGGACTGGAAGCCTTTGACAATCATTTTGAACAAAAGGGAGTCCACAGTGAGCACAGTTCTTGAATTACTGGGCTGCTGCAGCCTTTGCTCCAGGTTTTAGGCATTCATTTCCACCTGAAATGACATTAAAAGCAATTTTTAGAGAGTTGGTGGAGTTTTACTAGACTTTTTCCTCCTATCAATAAAAGTAAAGCTCAGCTGATCAGAGGCTGCTCATGAAAATTAAAGCAGTTTCACACGTTTTTAAATGGACATGCTCATCTTCTTTTTTTACAGATAACACTCTAAGAAGCCACAAGGTTTCCTATAAGCAAAGCTCTTCACACAGCCTAGCAATGGGCAAATATTAATGAAACACATCATCCCAGGAATGTCCATGTTATCACTTTTGTTTTAAAAGCTGTCCACAGTAATGAGCTCAACATAACCTTCTGCCCCTCAGATTTCTACAGAGTGACCCACCTGGCAAAGAGTTAACTCCAGACCATAACTGCACAACACAGCCTGCAAGTGTCAGCATCTTTTCCTTGCAAACTCTGTGTGCATGTGTGTGTGCCTGAGCCCATGTTTTAAAGACTTTGCCTAATCACACCTCACTTATTTATAAGTAGAACATGTGGTTTAACTTTGCACCCACTTTTCTACTAGGAGACTAAATGTTAACACCCAGGAGCACCTGTCTTAGATTAGTGAGTAGTTTACTACAAATGATGGAACCAAGCTGATGGGATTATACTTGGTTCAGAAGCAAAAAATTGAGTCAAACAGGCTTTTGTCTTTTCTTTTTTTATTTATTTCATGGTACAGAAGATTACACTAAAAACAAAGGGAAAAATGTGTCTATAATGCTGTAGTTAAAAAACATCTGACAAGTTTTGCTGACATGTTTTCTGTGTGGAAGGACCTGAAAATCTCATGTCCACTTGACAAGAGCATTTTTGTCATTCCACAGTGACAAAACAAGTGCAAAATGTGAAGTGGTCTGCACATATGGCCTTAGAGGGCACTGAGGTTTGGTGAGGGTCAACTTTTTTTGGATCTGGGTAAATTTCATGGTCCCAGCTGTCCAGATGATTTGCAGAGGACACCAATATACTGAAGCAACCTGCTGTGAATCTTCATCCAAACAGGTTAATGCATGGCAGGCACCCTGTATGGTTCTCAACAACTTCACAAAACTAAAGCAAACTTTCAGCAGCACTAGCTACCTTGAGCTTTCCTCTCCTTGTCTTCTCATTGACTAGATATATATTACGTGATTCTCCTATGATCATCTAAAACTCTTTTCTTCTGTAAATATCAATTAATTCTCAACAGTATTTTCAAGGAAAGAATTATACTTTTATGGATACTGTGTTTTTTAGATTCTGAATTAACAATCCAAGTACAGTCATGTACTTGTCTGAATTAACAATCCAGGTACAGTCATGATTGAATTAATTTTGTTTACAAATGTAATATTATAATAATAGATTTCTTTTTAAATGCATACTTACATATACTTTCATACTAGCACACACATGAACACATATTATTACTTTACACTTAGACTGTTGATTCCCTTTAATCTCTGTGTCTATTATTTTCCCTTGTTTGTCATCAGCCTCTATGCCCCTCTGTCTGATTAGTGTTGTAAGTAAATGGAGTAAATACACAGAGGGGGAAAAAATGAAATTGATAGAGATCAACTGATTGCTTTTCTGGATCACTTCATGTTGTCAGTTGCTCTTCCCACTGAACTTTTCTCCTTTCCCAGGGTATTTTTGTGGTGTCAAATACTGCAGCAAGACTTTGTCATTTCTTTGGAATGTACACTACATGGTTGCTGTAATATGTTGCTCTTATGTTTTCAAACCTCTGTTTTAGATGTCTTTGCTGACACAAATTGGAGTAATTTAAGAGGCAACATATAAATAACATATTTTTCTGTATTTTATTATGATCCCTTAATTGCTGATTCACTGGAATTAATGGACAGCACTATCAAACTTCTGCCCTTTTCAACCTTCTAGTCAGAAGGGACTCACAGTATCTCACTTTGTGTTAAAAAATTGTTTCATTTGCTTTCATATTCAATTACCCAAATATTTTTCTGCCAAAGGAAAGCTCAGTGTTTGATTGCAGGCACTCAGAAAAATAAGATACAAAGTACCAGAACAAAACCAGACATTTAGAACCACAAGTCTGTACCTTATACAGTGTATTATAGCACAGTAATCCTGGGTGAATTCAAATATTCTGCCATTTGTCTTGGCACAGAACATTGCAGAGCTCTTGGTCACAAGCTGGCAGATACTTTCCCATCAGTGTTTTCCTCCAGGTAAGTGTGATTCCCAGAAATTCCTGTCACCCACCTCTCACTGCTACTCCTTCAGCTGTCCCACTCCTTCATCACATCACAGCAAATCTTCCATGGCAGCAGTTAAGAAATGGCCTTTTTCCCTAATTCTTCCTCCTGTTTCCCTGTACCTCTCTGTGCTGTGGTGCTGCTCAGGAGGATTTGGTGCGAAGCCATCCCTGGCACACACTCCAGGCTTTCTTGAACTGTTGAAAAATACTGCACGGAGCTCCTTAGGCCATGCACCAGTCATGGTTTGTGTCTCTGGACACAAGCTTTCTCTAAAGCATATGACTGAAATGGTGCTTTATTGATTGCAGCTCTTTGATAGGAAAAAAAAAGTCAAAAATAGACTATGAATGCAAATAAATACAGTATGGGAATTGTGAATTATTAGGGACATCAGGTTTCCAGCAGATGTTTTTATCCCGTAACAGAAGCTGATTTACCAAGTCTGCTTACAGCTGGCCTTGGCGCTCCATGGAGCTGAGTCAGCAAGCCAAGCTTTGTGGAGCTGAGTCTTCTCTTGCCCTTCACCACTGGCCATACAAATAAGCTTTAATGATTTGAGAGAGCCTGGATTCATGCTCAGCACCTTAAGAGAAAGTGTGTGGTGGTATCGTGCAGTCACTGCTGAGGAGAGTGGTTGTGTTGCTAAATTTAAGATGCTGCTTTTCTCCTGAGGAAAGGCTCCCATTTCTTTGTGAAAACAACCCGTGTGTTGAATAGAGCTGGAGCTGCTTTTGCATCAAGTTGCCTGCCCTGCAGCTGTGAAACCTGCAGATGCATAAATCTCTACCCTTTATGATAAAATCTGTGTCGTGAACATTTTCTTATCGCAGCAGATCAGGGAGGGAAGAAGAAGGGAAGGCTGAGGAAAGGCTGCTGACAGATTTGAGCTGCTTGGGAACATGGGCCACTATTTAAAGAAGGCATCTGAGTTGTGCTCTCCCTGGAGCTGGTAATAATTGTGCCTTTTGCTTCCATGGGAATAGGAGGAAGCCTTTGGCTGGCAAATGTTTGCATATAGTCCAAATCAAGTCATTAGTTGCCATGTGGCCAACCTGTATTTTAAGGCCCTCCAGCTGAAAAGTCCATTTGCATATTTATCCAGCCAGGAACATGGTAATTAAGTCTGTGGCATTGTACACAACCCCGAGGAAAGTCTGCAATTCAATAGTTCAGAAAGACTCCTGCTGATTTCAATGGGGCTTGGAGCAGTCACACACTCGGAGGGTGTTTTCTGCATCCCAGACAATCCCAGTATTTGCAGGAATGATGAAATTAAAACTTCAAATTATTGGCGCCTCTGCCATGGGAAAATACCAGCTCCACCTCTTAGAGGGGAGAAAAAGCGTTGCAAAAGGGCTGAAGTTTGCTCCTGGTTGTGCTCTCCTGGCTGCTCATAGTGCAAGTACACCCAGCCTGTCCTGGCTCCCAGCAAAGCAGCTCATCCCTGCCCGGGGAGGGCTGGGACACGGGCTTGGACCTGAACAATGCACAAGGCTCTCAGCACAGCAGGTAGGGGGAAATGATCGTGCCAAAGACAAACACGATGGCTTTAGGCTGCCATTAAAAGATGATCTTGCTGTAAACAAACAAACAGCTGTAGCAGCAGAGGGATATTTGAAAGGTAGATAAGTCTTCCATGCGGGGGGGAAATGTCTGTGGTAGGAAAAAGGATTTAGCAGAAATGAAAATTCTTAACTGCGTTTTATGGAGGCAGTTCAAAACCAGTTCCTGCATCTGGAGTGTTGCTTTGCTAAAAGAGATGTAGCAATCTTTTGTGTAATTAAGAAAAAAACCCTAAAAAACTGTAAGCTGAAATTTTAACTGCACCCGTGACTGCAAATGAGGTTTCTTTTTCTAAAGGTCTGAATCATATTTTATTTATTTATTTGGATTTGGATTTTCAGGCACAAATATTTACCTGATGCAAATCTCCAAAGTCCTTTTGATTACAGTGAAGGTGTATGTACACCATCCAAGGCTGTCTTCTTCCACAGCATACCTGTGAAACTTTCATCCTTCAGCAGCAACCTAATGTACCATTTGTCTGGTTTGCATCTTCTATGCAGCTGATAACTGTTTAATTTAAACAAAATTGTGGCAAAACCCAAAAAATATTGCCAATATGAGCCATCTTAAAAGCAAATTGAAAAATATCAAACCTTTTGAAAGGTGATTCTACCTCCAGCCAAGGTTTGTGCACTGCAATTTCTACACCTTCTTCCAGCTCCTCTGTCTCACTGGGCCTCAGGTATCTTTGCCAGCATGAGTGGGCCATGCAGGAAAGAGGAGATTCCATAGCATATTCCATATTGCTGAATGAAAAAGGGAGGGAAAAAGAGGCCTTGCATAAAGAGAAGAAATATTGAACCAGAGGCAGCTAAGGATGCCTGGAAGAGACAAAGATGTTGGGCCTGATTCAAATCCCATTGAAGCTGATGGAAACATTTCAATGGGCCTTGGATCAAACCTCTGCAGTGAAATGAAATGGGGAAATAATGAATGGCTTCAGAGACAAACAAATTGGGAAGTGGTGGAGGGAGATGGCACATCTGTATAGGAAGAAGTGGCCTGGCAGGGAGAAGAGGGCCTGTGCTGTTAAGAGCTCAGATAGGAGTTGGCAGCTCATGGCATAAGAACTTGGCAATGACCTGAAATACTGAGAGAAAGATTTGTTTGCTTGGGGTTTGTAGTGTAGGGCAGCAAACAAGGCCCAGAAATGCAAAAGAGCACCCAGCTGGCTCAGTGGAAAACAGTTAGTGATTCCAGCCAAGGGGAACCATCCCAGGGGATTTCCATTCCCCCTGTCTGTTTCTTGATGGTTTTAGCCAAGAATTCATTTTTAGCCTTTGAATATTTTGCCCTGAAAAAAATGCATTCCAGGCTGGTTCTGGTGTAGCAAAGTTTGGATGTGACCTAATAAATGCTCAAATGCTCAGCAAAACATCTAGGGCCTTTTTTGTTTGGTTAGTTGGTTTTGATTTTGTTGTTGTTGTTTTTGTTGTTTTTAAAAAAAATACATAATGATTCACCATGTAACTCTTAAATCCAGATTGTATTCCAGAATTAAGCCAAACCAGCCCCAGATCCTTCTTCCTCATCCCAGCAGAAAATCCTCTGCCTAAGGTTTCTGGGAAATGGGAACATATAAGGAAAAAACCACAACAAACAGAAGTATGAATTTAATTACCAATACTATGTTCCAACCTCAAAGGGGAAGAAGAAAGATAATTGCTTAGGGTCTCTGAGTGGAATCCTGTCCCCATGGCCAAGACAACAACCAGTCTAGCCAGCATCTCAATGACAAGAGAGCAACGTGCAGCGTGTTTTCTAGTGTCAGTGATTCTGCATAGAGTCATAACAGGTAAGTGAAATGGTAATTAAAAACTAAAGGAAGTGCTGGCCAGAGGTGAGAACAGGTGGCATGGGGAGGGGGCAGCAATTTGTTGAGTATACAAGGGCAAGATAAAAATATACAGCAACAGTAAATGCAACATTCTCATGGGGAATTGTTGCAGACAGAGAACGGAGGATCTGAAATGGAAAGGTGGAGGGGTTCTTTGCCCACCCTGCATAAAAGAGCCTGGACAATATGTGACAGTCCAGCAAATGCTAACTGATTGTTATGATAAAGCAAAAAATCCTGTGAGAAAACAGATTTGAAGTGGCAAATGTGCTAGCAAGGAGTAAGTGTGAGCTTTTGAGGAGGAACGGCAGCAGCAAGGAGGGGAGGATGTGGTGGTTTCTGGGGGAAAAGGGCTGCTGGGGAATTCCCAGTGTGCTGCCTGCAGGAGCACCTGTGCTGCTCATGGCTGTGCCAGGACAATATCCAGCTGCTGCTGGTGGCAGCCATGGGACCATCCTGCTGGACTTAAACCTGCAGTGACCCTGGGGTTAAGTTCAGGGACGTGAGAGAGGAGACAGAACCTTGCTCTGACTCATGGGTCTCTCCCATGGTGGAGGTCTGAGGCAGCATCTCTCAGAACCTGAGAGGAAATGGGCTCAAAGGTGACCTTAGATGAAAACAGAAAAATAATTTGGACAAAAAAAATCTTTTAGCCAGAGCAGAGTCCCTCTGGTCATGCTCTTGTTTGGTTTTGGTAAATGGACACACAGCAACTCTTAAGTATTTTATTGGTGTTACAGATAGCTGTCCTAACAGAAATACATCCTCTTTTCCGCTTGAAAAGCCAAGGTCGATTTGGTCTTAAAATTAACCTATTGAATATATCTTTTCCATATTAAAACACACACAGGACGTATCTGAATTTGTTTAGAAAACAGGGAGAGTTGAAGTGCTAATATATCAGATGATATTTCTCTTTCTTTGGGGGAGGAGAGATTCCCTTCTCCTGAGGTTACAATTCCATGCTGCCAACCTGCAAGCAATCTTCCCTTCATGCAGATAAAATGATAGAGAGATATCCACGAGGACTCCACTCCTGAGTGTTTTAAGCAGTCCCTTCATTTTGATATGTATTTGTTTTGGAGTTTTCACCTGGCTTCCTAAAAATCTTGAACTTATTTTTTCACTTTATTCAGATAAAATTATAAAAGGCTACTGAACGTTTCTCTGACATAAAATGCCTTCTAGCAGGAAAATAGCACCTTTTTATGCAGTGTCAGCTCTGATCTTTTGAAACTGCTCGTTGATTATTTCTGTAGCAGCTTGCAAATTATCATTCCTATGTTTGTTTGTTGCTGCTAAATGTCTCTGCCAGTCAAGGGTTATAAAGTGCATTTTATAGACACATAAAATAGAAAATAGACTATTTTACTATAATTCTTTTAAAAATGCAAGCAATCAAGAGGCAGAAGTCTGTAGGAATTGCTCCTTTCACAAGTCATTTCAGACTAGTTTTAAATTTTGATACACCAGGGGAGAAAAATATCTCCCTGTGTGTTTGCAAAATACCTACTTCAGTGCAAACTGTATTTTGACAGAAGTCTTTGATCTCTATCAGAGTGCAAATGACTAAAAATTAAACATGAGGAAGAGCATGGGGAAAAGTATTCAGCACAAACTAGGCAAAGGGGATCTTTTTCTTCTTCATTTGAAATGTCATTTAAATTCGCTTTCATAGACAGGTATTAGGAGACACCACACTGTTTTGTTCCCTTCCTCTTTAGTCACCTGCAAGAGGAGATAGGTTGTGGAACTTAGGTTAAAGATGTCAAGTGGGACTGAATTTTCTGGCTCTGGGGCATTCCCAACCTGTGTGGGGCTGTGCCAGACCCTATGGCCCCTAAGTTACAGGAATCAGCAGCCACAGAGGGCTCCAGCAATTCATGAACATACAAATAAAAGAGATTACAGACAATGCATGGAAAAGTCAGAAAGCATCTGTTGATGTCTGGGAAATAAATTTGGCTTAAACCACAAAAGGTTCAACACTTTGTGGCCTTTTCTGTCTGCCATAGCTCTACAACTGTCTTAGCTTCTCATGAGTAAATCCCTTTTTTGACAGGTACCTATTGAAAATATTGTTTGGATATTTTAATAACCCATTCCTCCCTGCTCATGAGAAGGATCTGATGAGAATAAAAACAGTGTTATATAGGTAAAGGCAGGTGGTGAACTCTTTATTCCCTGCCTCTACCGAAAAGTTCCAAAAGTAAAATATTGCCCTAATACCCTGATTTACATTTACATCTCTCAGATATTTGTATGTATTTTCGGCTTGCAACAGTGCACATGAGTCTAGCCTGTCCTGGCAGCTTGTAGTGTTAAACAACAATTTCAAATAGTTCAATTAACACTTTTCTTCATTTACTGTTCTAACAAATATGGGCAAATGAGTCACATGAATAACAGGAGTCTGTGTTTATGCTGAGAGCTTTCAGCTTCAAAGTGTGCTCTGTGGTCCTATAAAAATGTCACCATTTAACACATGCAAATTTAGTGAGACTCACAGATTTCATATTAAGCACATACTTAATTATTTTTACTGAGTATAGCTTCTAACCTCCTTGCTAGCAGGAAGTCTTGGAAATGATGCTTTTTTGTCCCCTACATGTTCAAGGCTATGTAGGGAAGCAGAAAATCATCACAGTCCCACAGCACAGGCTGTGACTCTTGCAGGGGAGCAGAGCACTGCAGGATTCACTTCAGCTAACCCAGCACATTGGCCACTTCGGGTATCTCTCAATGTCCAAGCACGGGGGAGTGGGGACAGTCCATGGCCTCACATGATAAAATTTGCCACATTCCTTCAATGGCAAAGTACCGGTCACAATGTTTTCAAGAGTGCTGCAGAAAATTAAAATCTCATTTGAAGATGGGCGTGAGAATCACATCATAAGTCTGTCTTTCCAGATTCTGCACTTTGGGTGACTTTGTTTCTAATGGGAACACAAAACAATGCCAGTTTTTAGGTGTTAAGTGCTGCCATTAGTCTCCGGCTCACAATGAGAGCTTGGCGGGGAGATGGTTCAGTTCTTCCTCAGCCTGACGCAACATTTCCGACCGTGGGAAATGTCGGGGGCCGAAGGGAGAGCCCGGCCCCGCTCTCGGGGGGAAATTGCCGCAGCAGGGCGGGTTGATGCCCTACATTCGGGGGCTGCGCTCCGCTGCAATGGTTACAACTCCCCGGAGCAGGGGAGCGCAGGGAACGCGCACAAAGCGCGGGTGGAGAGGGAGCTCTCTTGCTGAAAACCATCTGGAGAGCACACACTCAGCTCACTCCGACTTATTTTTAGGCACCCAGCTTCATAGTCTTTAAGGGCAAAGAGAGGGGAGTAAAAATAGGCCAATTAGTGTAATTTCTAAAAAAAAAATTCCTTAAAGATCTTGAGCAATTGCAAAGGTGACTTTAGAATTTAAGAGGAATGAAAAACAAATGGGCTGGGTAGGAAATTTGGGGGCTCTAAGAAGATCACTTAGCCAATAAATTGCCTTTTTTATTCGAGGATCTTTGAAGTATCCTCCCAGGAGGGACTATCTTAAAGCTAGCTTTAGTTAGTAGCATTGGGTTGTTAATGGCTTCCGAATGTACCTTCCCTATTTTCTAATCTTACTGTAGCCTCTTACCTTCCCCTAATTGTTTCGTTATTTTTTTCACTTTGTGTTTGAAGAGCAAACTTAAAACTGTGAAAAGTGGGAGTTTTGTGTAAACACAAGGTGCTATGGGACATTATTTCAGGCTTGCCGTGATCTGTTCCCTGTTTGTCACACAGACTCACATTAGTTTGTCTGCAGCATCCTGAATTGTAGGAAAAGATTTCGGTCCTGCTTGGAAATCTCTGTGCCGTCAACTCGTTGGACATCTGGTTTCAATTTACAATGTATCTGCCTGAGGGTACATCACACCCCCAGAGTAAATAATAATAACAATGTTAATAATAATAACAATATCTATAATATAGTAATAATAGATGTAAATGAAGTACATGTTCTTGTGTTTCCAATGTGGGAGAAAACAAATTAGAAAATGAATTGCCTGGAGGTTTGCATTTACATTGCACGGATGGTTTACATTTTAAGCAACATGAAAACAGACTGCCTTCAAGGAAGACCATGAATATTTTGGAAAGATTTATTTAAACCAAAGATTTGAGGAAATGTTAAAACCAGACGAATTCTATACACAATAAAAGTGCTGGATCAAGGAATTTGGTTCAGCACCATCTGTAGGTCTAAGTATATGAGCAAAATCTATATTTCAAATCAGAGATGAGTAAATGCAACCTAACAGGAAAGCAAAATGTTTTCTGAAGCTAAGTGCAGATATTCAACTATGAAGGTTAAAAGAAGATGGCTCAATGGAATTACTTATGTGTGGGAATTTTTAATGGGAATCCCTAGTACTCCCACTTGAGTCTGTCTTAGAGAGAGCAAAATCTTTCACAGAAAAGGTGAATTTGAATAAGGCTTTCAAAGAAAGTGAGAAAGACAAATTAGTGATGCCACTAGTGATCATTAACTCTCTCACATTTTGTAACAATAATCTTTACTTTTATCCCAAAAAACAGAGGCAGCATCAAGACAGACTCTACAAGTCTGTTGAGTGCATCTTTCACTCAGCTGTCAGAAGTTCAGGTTCAAGGTGCCCCTGAAAAGCAAACACAATCACATCTTGAACCTCCAGGTCTCATCTCCTGGGCCCTGACTCTCCAGCTAGTAAATATTCATTCAGGTGTGTGTTTTTCTTCCTCTTGTTTTTCAAGGAGAACTTTAGGGGATATCAAGGTCTTCATGCAGACTTTGATGCATAAACCTCAGTGGTAAAATTCCCATTTCACAGCAAGACTGAGAGCAGCAGAAACTGCAGTAGAAACTATTCCAATGCTGCAGGTGACTAGAAAATACTGAAAGGAGGACAACAAGAAATTTGGTGAACAAATGCCTTTGTGTGTCCTGGCTCAGCTGGTTGAGCATTGCCTTAGAAGATGGGCAGGGAAAGGAACAGCTAGGTGACAGGAGGGGCTGCTGCTCAGAACAGCCCCTCTGCTGCAGGACAAGAGCTGGTACACAGTATGAGACCTTAAATACCACTGTGGTCATGGTATAAATAAGCACAATTTAGCTTTTAAGAAATTTATACCTGGATATGTATGCATGTAAAAGGGAAGAAAAAATTTCATTGCTTTTTTTTTCCCCATAGAAATATACTAAAGGGAAAATTCAGGAAAGGAAACCAACACAGAATGTGTTTAAAGAAATACTCCCAGAACCATGGATAGTGTTCACATTTCATTACCAAATACAATTACAGAGCAGGAAGTCTACCAGGGAAGAAACAGCCAAAATCCAGGTTGCCACCATCTATTCAAGCAACAGAAAATATAATTTGAATATTAAACTTTTCCTCAAGTGAAGCAAAGAAGGAAAAGTTTCTGGAAGGTAGGAATATATGGTTCCACGTCTGAGAACTGCAAGAAATTGGAAAAACAAGTAACCAGGGGCTAAAATTAATTATTTGAGTGCCTCAGAACAGAAAAGGAGTACTTTCAAAAATGAAAACATGAATAAGCATAGAGGAGGAATGGGAACCAGAATGGCATTTAATGTTATTTCCCAACAAATTGGAAGATTAATACCTACATTACCCTGTACCTTGCACATGTGATCAAGCTTAGACAGCATCAGAGACAAAAGGCCTGAAAACAGGGGGCATGAACAACAGTAAAAATAAAAGAATAGCCCTGATCCAGTCAAATATTTGCTTTGTTTTAGGGAAATTTAGATCCAACATTAATTGTCCTGGAAATGAAGCCTGAAATAGATGTGCTCTAAGTGGATATAGTATATTTGGCCAGGTAGCTAGTGCTGGCCATTACACTATATAGTAGAATACACTACATATACATATCTATACTATGGTATATATAGTATATGCTAGATACAGCATAACGGCCAGGTTAAACACACAAAAAAAGTTATGAAGATAATAGTGGGCACCCTGAACTAGTTTATCTTCAAGCAAAGCAAAGGAGGAAATAGATGCAAATAAATTTGTTTTATTCCCCCTTACAAAAAAAAAAACCAAAAGGAGACATGGGAAGATCAGTGGATAGCTGTGATACAGGCTTCAAAAAGTGATCACAAGACCAAACTAAAGACACCTGTAAATCTGGATTACAGTTTTGTGTGTGAATGGGAGGAGACAGGACCATGGAGGAGGTTTAAAGATCCCAGTCTCACCATGGCTCAGTTCTGGAATAGAACCACAACTATGGTAAGGGGCTGGTGATAAGCTCATGCTGAAAACTGAAATTAGGCAGCCAGCCCTGGCAGAAGTGTATGAGTGGCCCTGGGTAGATCTCACAAAAATGAAGAAATCAGACAGTATTTTGTCAGATAATATTCCACTTCTTTACAAAATAATTTACTTTAGAAGGTACGAATTAAACTATGTATTCACTCCTCTGGGATCCGAATTTGCTGTGAACTTCTGAGGAAAATGATTTAGGCATCACTATGGACAGCTCAGTAAAGACATCTGCTCAAATTCAATATGTAGCAGCAGTCAAAATTGTAAATTAGATGTTAGGCTGCATTAAGAACTGAATGGCTGTAATACAGGAAATATGGTACCATTTATAAATCTGTGAAACAGACCTGCAGACTGGGAGCTTTCGGTTTGTTCTCTTGATCTTGAACAAAGAAAAAGAAAAACCAGAAGTCTGAGGTGGCAACAAGGGATCATAAGAGTTACAATGAGGAAACATTTAACACTGGAGTCCTTGGGAAAGAGGATCTAATTTCTAAAGAGGAAAAAATAAGCATGCAGGTAAAGGTAGAAACATATGCTATGATGGAAGCTGAAATGGAAATCAGATATCCTGACATTGCTCTTTTGTACCAAAACATTTCTGTGGTATTTGAATCATGCACAGGCTTTTATAATTCTACTTGGTCTTGGAGATCCACTAGAGCTGCTGACATGAGGTCTGGAGTTTCAAATGCTTTTGGTCATTCAGTGTTTGCAGCAGGAGGTAATGTTTCAGGAAAACTTTGATTCTTCTCACTTTTAACACTTTTCATGTTTCTAGGGACATTTGCAAAAGGCTCATTTGTATAAGTTCAAAAACTCTCCTTAATTAAAAAGCCATCTTTGTGAATGCAAATGAATACATCAAAAACTCTCAGAAGTCCACACAACTAATAATTAATCTAGATTTCAAGGACTCTCTAACACTATTACATCATGAATACCTCCCTTACTCAAGAATGGGCATCCTTCTAGCAATTAAAAGAAAAATTTAGAAGATAATTAGACACAATTCTCATCACAATATTTTACACAGGTATATGATTTTGAAATTAGGTCAAGGGAGGGAGGGAAAATGGTGATTCATTGCAAAGGCTCCAAGAAGCAGAATTACTCCATCATAACTTCAAGTAATCTGTTTTTCTAAGTTGTCAGTGTAACAAATGACCATTGGTAATAAATTAGGAAGCCAGGGAACACCTTACAGTGTATGAATCAACTGGGTGCAGTCTGACGTGTCTTTATCAAAAAATTGCCAATAAAATTTTTGAAAAGTTTGTATATTACAAAACCTGCAGCCTGTATATTGCTTATATACTGTAGTGATAGGCCATATAGAAAAAAGATGATTACTCTTTTAGTAGTGCACTTGCACAACAACAGTGACAGAATAAACCTGGGATGCCAAAGCAACTATGTCAAAATACATCAGCCTTTGCACTCCCTGGAATAATAGGGGAAGGGATAGATGTGAATTATTTTAATGGACCAGCAGAGATAATAAAGAATTGCTTAATGTCTTTCTTCACAGATTTAGATCTTTATGATAAGGTTTTTATGAAATGGAATATATAACCCAAATAAAGTCAAACCAGATTTAATAAAATTGCCTGTCAATAGCACATTTACAAGTTTGGGTTTTTTTCCTTTAGTCTGGTTCACATAGCCTTTTTTTGATAAGTGTTAGTAGTAACTGTACTCAGATGGTTCTCTGGGCAATCAAAAGTTATTTGTGTAGCAGATAGTATGGTCTGGTGGAAGACAATGTCCAATAGCTCAGGCAGGTCTCAGGAGTTCTGATGTCCCAATTCTAACACTGGTTTTGTCACTGATTTGTTGTTTGACCTTAGAGGTAGCACGTGAGGTAGTATTAAATAGGTGTAAATAGAACCAAGAACACAGAGTTTCTCAAGGCTTTAACTAATGTCTATGAAGAGCCTGAAAAAAGCCCTCATGAAGCCTGGAAATCTTTCTAGACACCCCAAGTATTATTGTTTAAATAGTCTGAAGCTTTAATAGCATTTCAAGCAGAGCTGAGTATGCATAGATAACAAAATTTCATTTATAATGTTTTAATATTCAAAAATTTAAAATAAACAGTTTCTAAGATTAATATTTTATAAGTATACAATCTAATGTGCTCATAAGCATATATTTACTGCATTTTACCATTTTATCTGTAAACAGTGCATCGACATTTTGGGGAAAAATAATTTCCTGTTCTGTATATTTGTCTGTATGGTCATGCCGCTGAGCATTCAAGAGATTTTAGCAGAAACTTGATAGGATGCTTTTTTGTGTGAGCAGCTCAAAGATCAGTAGGGCAACCTAGTATGTGACAAGATGAATATTAAATCTGCTAGTGCTGAGTGTCTCATTTCCCAGCACTGAATTGAGATTCTTTCTCATACTTTTCTGCAGAAATCTTTTAAAATCTCTGCTGGGATCTGGTTTAGATAGGAACTGAGGTCAGGGAGAGGATTCCCAAGTGATTTACCAGAGCTGAGTTTCTGGTAGTGGCAGAAGGTTCATCCCTGGAAACGTTAAAGGTGAGGTTGGACAGGAGTCTGAACTACCTGTTGGAATTACAGATGTCTCTGCTCATAGCAGGGGGCTTGGACTAGATGACCTTTAAAGGTCTCTCCCACCCAAACTACTCCATGGTTCTGTTTCCAAACACTTGGCAAGAACTTGATAATTAATATTCTGAGACACTTGGCAGCAGAGCCATTCCTTTCATTGAAGAATTAGTACTGTTCCCCTAAAAAGAGTTTGCAAAGTAGGAATTCTTCTACTGTTCTAGAAATCCTCCCATTCATCTCTGCCTTCCCTGATATGCCCTCTAAACATTCCCTGTCAAGTCAGAGGCAAAAACTCAACCAACTTTTGTTCCTGATCTTCTGCTTCAGGACCAAACATACATAATTTCTGATGGGTACCATTTTTGCATACTTTTTTTTGTGAAGTTCTCTATTGAAGACCATTAACAGTGAGGAGAATTACTTCAGAGAAAACACTGAGTGTCACTTGGGGCAGGTTCTGTTGCACAGAACGCAGCAGGTTCATCAAAAGGATGGTAGAGTCCAGAGGACGAGCCAACAGAGTGTTCAGAACCAGTGCTGGCTCAATGAGGTGATGAAGAAGTTGGTGTTGGCTGGACAAAATGTTATTGAGGCCCGAGGTGTAACAGCTGCCCCTCATTCCAGAGAGCTGAAAAGAAGCACTTGTGAAACTATAGCAGTCTCCAAATCAAAGCCAAGAAACATGTCATCACCCAAACAACACAAGCAAGTGCCTGGCCATTGAGGAATATCTGGTAAAGTGAGGAGAGGGAAGCAGAGGATATACAGACTCGGGGCAGAAGTCCAGAAAGACAGAGTGAGATTATTTATCAGAGTTCAAGACGTGGGGTGGAGGCACAGGTGAAGGAGAGATCTCCTACTCTGATTTTTTGTGTGTTCAGGAAGGCTGACTTTATCAGCCTTCAGAAGTATGAAAATTTGGATGGAAGATGCTCCCTGCCACATTCAGTTTTTCCTTCTCTCTAGAAAAATTTATTTTTTTTTAGCCAACTGCTTGAATCCGAAGGATGAACCATGTGCATTACTCAGGTAAACCTGTCTGTATTCTCATCTTTTCTCCCGCTCTTGATCCTAACAAGGCACCCAATGAGACTGAACACAGGTGTAGAAATATGAATCAGCATGATACCCCACTGGCACATTATGGAAGAACTGCAGAGATCCACAGTAAACTTAGAGACTCACAAATAGTTATTTCACATCTTCAGAACCTTCTCTCTCCTTGGAAATCACAAACCTGAGCAATCTGTAGAAAGTTTCCAGTGAAGTGACTTGCTCATTTTCATCAGGAAGCTGAGTATACCTCAGTATGGTCCAAAGAGGAACAAAAAAGTCCTTAACTAGGAGCTTTCCATGAGATTTTCTTCCTGCAGGTACAGAGGCAGAGGAAAACCTGTAAAAGACATTGCAGTAATGAAAACCTCATCTCCCTGTTGCTTCTCTGTGCTCTGCTCCAGCATCTCAACCTGTGGCATAAAAGATTTCCTGATCAAAAACTTTATATATCCTTCCTTATTTTCTCCTAGGAGTCTGAGAAAGTTTGCTGGGAAACTTTGAATGGAGTTCAGTGGGATTTGGATCAGGCACTCAGGGAGAGGGCTGAGGAAAAGATCTTGGTGGCTTCAGTGTAAAAGTATGGTAGTCAGAACAGCCAGGAAATGAAATGGGGTAATGATGCACCTAATAACTTACTGAAAATTCTGCAACAGGGAATAGAGCCAAAATCTCAGTAGAGATGTGAGTCTTTATTTCAAAACCGAGCAAGAAGCCTCTTGGCAAAGTTCCCAAAAACAAGGTGTGCAGCTGAAAGAATTATTTCCAAACAATTCCATTCCAGAAGTACAGATTGAATGGAGATTACCACGGCTACCCCTAGGGCATGACTAACCAGGACTGGTGAGGTAGATCAAGCTGGTGAACTCTCTGAAGACTGATGTTTCAATAACTTATTGTGTGATAGGGGCCAGATCCTCAGCTGGGCTTGGCAAGGGCAGCTCTGAGGACATCAGTGGAGTTGTGTCATTTTATGCCAGGAGAGAACCTGGCCCGTGGAATGCACGCAGAGATGATTCATGGTTTAATACCAGGTAACACAAGGCTCTGTCAGAAAGACTTTAAACTAATAAACTGTGATAATCTAATCTTGTTATCTCAAATACAAACCACTTCATCAAGCTCAGATTAAGTCAGTATGGGCTACATCTTCCCAGCCCTTTAGGAGGAAAAATGCAGTAATTTACCATCTGGTTATAATGTGAGGGTCACACGGAAAGAACAAGTCTCTCAATATATATAATTTTTTGTATTCTAGAAGTTTGAGATAATGACTCTACTGTCAAGAACTATTTGTGGGAAAGTTATAATGAGGGGATATGAAGAAATAGTCATTATTGCTCAGCTCAGAAAGCTTTTGTTTTCTTTTGCAGAAAGGATTTACAAAATAGGGTAGAAGTTTTGCCAAAATACTGCTATTGTTCAGGCTCTGATACACTGACATTTTTAATATTGCTTCATTCACTTTTTCATTTTACATCTATTTGTACAAGCTTGGAAGTCAATGCCACGAGTCAGTCTGTACTTATTTGGGTGAAGCCAAAATCCCAAGATACTTGACCTCTTCCTTTTGTGTAATCCTATATTGCACAAGAATCCCTGTCCTCACAACTTCAGTAACTGAAATTTGGAGTGACTTTTCCAACTTATTAACTTTCTCAGACTATTATTTCTCAGATAGTGGAAGGTTATCTTTCTTTATTGTGAGGGTATTTTTTTTGGAAGTCAGTCCTAACTCGGTTGTTGGTGGAAAGATTTCTGTTTTGAAGAAAATTCAAACAGATTATTAAAATGTATTATTTCAAATTCTTTCTGATGAGCCCTTAAATGAGTGAGATAATACACATAAAATTGATAAAAGATATCTGGGGAAAGGAGTAAAATAAGATATTCTACAGATGGTTTACAGAAGGTAAAGGGATTGCAGGGAGGCTTAGACATAAGGAAAAACTTTTTTAATATTTAACTAAGATTAACATAATTTAAAAATCATTCCTCTGTTATTTTGGACTTATCTATAAGCAAGTCTGTAAAAACCCAAAGTAACTGCATGTGACAAAGGCTGTTGATGAGACTTTTAGGCAGATGCCATATTCCACTGAAGCTAATGAGCGCCCTTTGCTTGATCTCATTTGGCTTTGGGATGCTCCACTTACCTTTTAATCAAAACCTTGCAGTCATAATTGAGTTGTCTTGGTATTGGAAGTATTAAAGGTGTGTCAAGACACTCTCTTACTAATCCAGGAAGGGACAGTCTTTCCTGAATCCCAGAGACACTTAATGGTTTATGGGACATGACTTTACTCTAGGTGTCATCTTTTAAATAGCAAGTAAAATTAAGGTCTGGCCATTTGTGATTATAAAAGATCATTAATTTCATCAAGAAATTGAGGTGCTCAATTCCCTTGCATCTAATTGAATTGTGCTTAAGTTACATTTCTTTGTTTTTCTATTATTTTCTGCAAAAGTGTGATTTGTTCTGATATTTAACCTGGAGTTTAAATGATGAGACATAATATCCGTAAAATGGGCAGCTTTAAACCCACATACACATGTTTGACAGCACTTAATAAGTGTTTATTTAATATCTCTTTTGTGTTCCTTGTGATTATACTGGGTTGATAATGTACCCATGATGTAGGATATATTATGTATAGGCACATACATCTCTCCCCCTATAGGTAACATAACATTTATATATATAATTTATTTTCAATATTTATTGTATTCATATATTCATCATTCATTCATTCATTCATTAAGAGTTAGACAAGTTAACCAGTGTGGGAACAATCTTTGCTCCTTAAATGGAAAGATGTATCTGGATTTTTACTTTGAAACATCCAGATAATGAACATCTGAGCTGAGACAAATAGGTCCTAAGTTAAAGGACGAAGCTGACAAAATATTTCTCATTAAAAAATTCATCAAATATCTAAGAAAGGAAAAAAATGTTCACAAAAAACTGATGATTGTAAATAATTATTTTTATATAGTTTTTCAGCTTCTTAAATAATGATGAAAAAATGGTTATTTAGGCACATGGGAAAGCTGTTGTGAAAGATTTTTTTAAAAATAACAAACTACTGCTTCTAGGAAGAAGAACTTATCCAAATTTGTTCCATTTTTGAACTTGTAACCTTTGTAGCAATGAATGCAGTGACAGAGAATGGACTGATGCAGCAACCCCAGCTCCTGTGAGCCAGAGGGACCCATTGCATGAGTGGGGACTTCTCCTTCAGGCCCTCAGTTTAGCAACCTGAAGAAAATGTCCTTTATACTGTATCTAGGGAAGTGTAGACTACATCCAGGTGTGCTCCTACAGGGTGAAAAAAGCAGTAAAAAGTCCTGACAAGATAAAATCCAAGATAAAATTGGGAGTTCTTTTCTGATTTGTTCAGTCATTAGATATCTTAATTTTATCATTGAATATGCAAGCATACACTGTTTTTAATTGCAGATTAACTGACTGCACTGTCTTTGATTTTCACTTTTGACACTGGGAAGACAAGTATATACTATTATCCACAGAATCAGCAAAACTCTTTAGACTTTAGATTGAATTCTGGAGTGCTATGTGTTGAGCCAATTTTTTTCCATGGTTACCAAGAACTCTCCTGCATTTAAGGTGATTAAATCACTCACAATCAATTTGTTATCCAAATGTTGAATTCCTTCCTTAATACAGACTCTAAGGATTCAAGATGAGTTTGGATTTAATGATAGCTGAATAAAGGCAGGGTGCACAGAATTCATCATAAGGTTTGTTCTTGTTTGAGGAAATGCACATCTTACTCAAGGATTTCTCCTCAAAGGAATATCGATTGCCAGTGACATTCTTAAAAGCGTTAGTCAAAAAGAAAGGAGTTTTCCCTATGATTTTCTAAATAAATATCTGGTTTACTTCAAATGCCTGACACCAAGATGGAGATGGTTATAATAAAAAGTAGATCTTAGAGAGTGGACTGTGATATGCCTCTTTGTAGTGTTTACAAGTGTGTTTGATTTCACACTGATCTTTTTCTCAAGCCGTATCAAGAACAGTTTAACTGCCTGGGATGATGTGTTCCTCTCAGAGCTCTCTGCCCAATTCCAGCAAGTCCAGTACTTGGTGCAGTTCCCTCTGTTCACCCACACTGCTCAGGCAGCTGTGTCCACTGTGTGCCTTGGTTGCCACAAGTCTGCAATACCTCTCCTAAACATCTTGCTTCTTTTACAACAACTAATAATTTATTTCTAAGTATCTAACTAGTTGCACTCCTGCAAGGTTTGCAGCTTCAGACACCTGTTAGTCTTCGCTTGAAACTTCATCTTCCTCAAATATTCCATTTCCATGCCTATTTGGATTGTGTTAGCGCTCTGGTAGCATTCATAAGCAAATATGATTGTAATTTAGGCCTCCTCTTGTCAATGATGCATGAGAGATTTACAAGCATTAATAGGAGTTAGGATGTAAATCCCTTGCTCAACAATAGCAGAGAATAACCCCCTTCATATAGATTCTGACGACCTATGAACCAAGGGTCAAGTGGGCCGTGCCACAAATTATCTGACAGCAACAGATGCCAGAGTCTTGGGAGGCAAAAAAAAAAAAACAACAAAAAAACTGAGGACTAGGAAATGCTCAGTTCATTTTCACAGAGAAAAAAGCTGTTGCAGCTATTCCTATAACTTCATGCGTCAGCCACTGACATAGCCACAAATTATAAGAAGCAAAACAAAGATTCCTTCTTGCCTGGCAGCAAACTTCCTTCTTTCTCCAAAAGTACACAAAAGCAGCTCCAAAATAAATAGTCATCACAATTAATTACCTACCCAAACTGAGTGCTGTGCAATAAATCTTTAAAGTTTTCAAGTGTGCTTTCAGTATAAGGGAATGTTTGGAGAGTCGAGCAGCAGAAACCACAAAGTATGTCAATTCTGAAAATAAATGATGTTTTCATAACTCTGAGATAATCAGATTAGTTCTCCACTCCTTTGCCTCAAGTTTTATACCTGCCTAACTCCACTGATTTCAATAGGGGTTTAATCTATGCCACATCAGGTTTATATTGGCCTACATCACTTGCAAATTGATTTACACCAATTGTATGTTAGAGGAGGATCACACCCAGTGTGATAGTTCACAGGCCTTACGGTTTGTTCTGCCTTTGCAGTTTATTTTGAAATCTTGTTATAATTTTTGACTGTGGTAGGGTTTTTCTGTCACCCCACAGGTGTGTGAAGTCCTGTGCATGCAGAGAAGAGATACAGTCTGAACCATGGGATTGTAGAACACTTCAACTTTTATTTTCTGGCCTCATTAAAGGCATTTTCTTTTCTTTTTTTTTTTTTAACTGGACACTGCTTCTACCCAGGTAGTGATGAAAGTCCCAAACCCTGAATAGATGTTTGCACTTGTGAAATCTGTCTGTGAACACAGCACCTAACATGATAGAAAACCCTAACAGAAGTCCTGGTGAAATTAGGGTTGTGTTGAGGTAAGGTAGAAAGGAAGAAAAGCAAAGCATAAGCATCATTTTCAAAGCAATTACACATCTAAATGTCCCCAGAATCTTCATTTTGCTCAATATAACTGGAACAGTTTCAAGTTTTAATTCAATGAAATTACTTTGAATAATCTGGCTGGACCATGCCCATCATTACCAGATTCATCAATTCATACTAAAAATGCCTCAAAACAGAGCATAAGAAACCTCAAGATTTGTATCTATTCTGTAGTTTGTTGAAAATTTAATCATTAGTGAAGGTAAGAGCAGCATAAGATATTGAAAAGATGCAAGGGGTTGTGGGACCTAATTTTTTTGAAGAGTATTCTTTTGGCCAAAATCTTCTGTGGAAACACAGGTGGCAAGGGAGGGTCTAGTTCCTGACCTGCAAGATGAGCAGTGAAACTCAGTAGCATTTGTTACTGGTGTCTAAACCCTTTCCTTTGTGTTGCAATCCCCTGTGCAGAGACTTTGGACAATACGACCCCACTGGATGCTCCTTCCTCTCCAAGTCTAACATTCTATTATCTCAGGTTTGATTCTGAGTCTGTTTTGTCAACCCCAGAACACCTTTGTTTCATGCTATGTTAAATGCAGTGTTAATTAAAAGATCATAATCATTGCTCCCCTTCCCCCATGAAACCTAGAGACAAAAAAAGGCCTGCCCTCTGTGTAATTTATGCCTGTGTCTGAGGGGATACCTGTCTTGCCTGGGTATTGCTCAGAATCACAGTTCATCAGCTTGGAGCACAAGCAGGGCAGAGACACCAGCCCGGGGAGGGGCAGAGGCATAAACCAAGGGGCAGAGCACCATAGGGAAACACAGGGGCCAAAACAACAGGGATACAAGAGCAAGCACTGTGTGATGAAAAACAATTTGTGAGGTTTTAAAGTAAAAAATTAGTGCTTCTCGTTAATTCTGTTTGCAGACATCCATACAACAACTGAAGATGTCATATCCCATTTCATTTTAGCCTTTTTGTTCTCGCAGCTGCCATCAGCCTTGTTTTCCCTGCAGACGCTCTTGCAAACAAGATGCCAGATCTCAAGGGGATTTCTGTTTTAGAACAAAAAATTGCAAATAAATGGAGGACTGTAAAATATTTCAGTGGAAGGGAAAATGAATAAATTATGGGGCCTCTGACCTGCTACTGTTTTTTGTTTGTATTTGTTCAGAGATTAGTGGCAGGGGAAGCTGGAAATTATTCTGCACTGGCATTATACTTCATGCAAGATAACACACATTTTAAATTATGCCATCATCTTGTACTAATGTGAGGTTAATTGAAAGGCCCTTTTTTTTTCTTCCGATTTTGAAGGGGTTGGATAAAATCTGCACTGGGCCCACAGTGTTGCTGCAAACCTGAATGGAGCCCATAAGTCCTGTGGTTACCCTGGAAAATATATTAGTGGCCCATTTGTACCTGAATCAAGAGCAGGGTTTTGGGTTTTTTTGTGGCAGAAGAAGGTCTCCAAGCTGGAAGAGCCTTTACAGAGGTGTTTCATATGTTGTGCATATTTACAGATACCGTGGAGAATGCAGCAGGAGCAGCCAGTGAATCACCATTGGGTTTATGTGCAGGAACACAGATGTTGAAACACTGCTGGCCATGTTCACTTAGCCAATTTGGGTGCAACCTGAAAAGATATTGCTTCCATACAGTTTGGCAGAAACAGACATTTGGTTGCACAGGCTTAATGTTTTGACTCTTCCAGCATTTTATTGAATGAAGAGTGTGAACATGACGCTGATTGCCTCTTTATTTTCAACGGAGGGCAAAAAACCAGCTTGTTAAAACTGTTCAGAAGTCCCACTCCAAAGCAAACCCATTGCTATTTGAAATGATCTGTAAAAACACCCATTTTGAACAATTTAAAGGATTCTATGAATTGAATGTATGCCTCATCTGACACAAACACTTATTTTCCCTGAAATAACACCCATTGAATTGTATAGAATGTGAAGTAAACCTTCTATTCAATACAGTAGCACCATGTATCAGGACACTATGTATTTTCAATAAGCTATGAAATTTATATTGGCAGTAGAGACTAAAAAATTGGATCAAAGCAAAGAAGAATATGACAGTCAATGCCAGGTTATTGTAGACTTGTCAGAACTGAGCCAACCTGGAATTATCACCTAAATATCTGTCCATGTGCATGATTAAATATATATATATGAGTGTATATTTATACATTAATGTGGTTTAACCTCAGCCAGCAACTAGGCACCACACAGCTGCTCACTCACTCACCCTTCCACAGCAGGATGGAGAGAAAACTTGGTATAAACACTACTCAGCAATGAAATATCAGTGTGTTATCAACATTATTCTCATACTAAATCCAAAACACAGCCCCATACTAGCTACTAGGAAGAAAATTAATTTATCTCAGATGAAACCAGGACAATTGATGTAAACACATATATCTGTACATGTGTATAAATTCATTTGTGTGTATTTATATGAAAGAAGATGCAAGTGCAGGGAAAAAGATATATTTGAAAGGGAAATCAAAGTAACATTTATGCTATTTGGAACTAAGGAGAATCTAGGAAAAACAAATCTAGTTGGAAGTAGTGAAGTAGTCTCAAACTTTGGATAGATACCCATTTCCATGTATTTCAAATAATTTCTTGGATATCCCATTGCCCATCATTATTGACACATTGCTTCCAGTAACAATTGCTATTGCACCCACCTACAAGTGTGAGACCTGCCTGCAACACTTCAAGTGATGATGAATTTTGCACATATTTGTAACCTTTCACTTTACAGCTTTGACATTTCATAAGATAAAGTGGAAGGTGTTTATTGCTTAGTGAGGCTTGTTAAATGGATTAAAATTTGAAATAAAGGCTCAACTTCTTTCATGTGGCATAGATTAAGTTCAGATTGCATTAGATCCTGCACACCTAAATCTGCTATACATACAGAAAAATACATGTATCTATAGAGAAGCAAACCTTTCTGTCAGTGAAAAGCCTGCCCAAAACAAGTCAGTTCAGGCAAAGATACAAGTGCCTACTTTGCCTAGGAGAAATATTCTTGTCACATAAAAATCCCACCATTAATCAAAAATCACATTATAGCTTCTGGAATGAAGTTTCCTTTACTACTCTTTAATAATAAGTCTAAGATAAGATAAAATTGGTAATTGTACCTTCTCTTCTGATAGAAGATAATACTAAAGTGGTATAGAAATTTGAGTTACAAGAATATATTCACCCTGCTAATAGGCTTCCATTATGTGGTCTTTACTGATTTATTCATTACACATTTTCCCCACATATAGAAAAATTTAATTGAAAGTTACTTATTACATTGTTACAAAATGTTAACTAGAAAGTTTTCTTTAATCAAATGATCATTAATGCTGGGAGAGCTGGTTTATTTCAATAGTGCATTTATCAGGAGCAAGAATAACACAGGCATTGCCAACAATGATTTCACAGCACTGTTTGTTCTGCAAGCACTTTCAGGGACTAAACAGATGCTTTTGCAGCTTGCTGGGATAGTATAATACTTTATTTATATTTATGACTTTTCATGATCAAAGATCTAATGACATGTGAAATGCAGAAAGGATATAATATTGTGCCTTATCAAAGGAATGACATTAGCAAGGATGGTAAGAGCTTGTAAAGTCAGATTCTGCCTCGTGCATGTCCAACAGAAGTGGAAGACAAATGTTCACACTGTCTCAGGCAGGAAAGCAACTTGGCATAACATGCTCCAGCAAAGAATGAAGGAAAGGGAACAGTGTACTGGAAGCTGCAGCTGTATCTAAGTCACTTTTGCATATTTTGCATTCCCTGGAGGTGAGTTTTATACCTGTCTAGTACCTCTGTATCCCCTGGCAATAACATCACCCATACCCTTGGGAAAGGACTCCTCTTCTACCTGGACCAGTGTCCCTTTTTCTGAAGTCCTATGCAAACAGAAGGAAAATCTTTTGTCCTGAGGAGGTGGAGGATGAGGCACAAAGATATTCCCAAGAGGACACACTAAAATAAAGGAAAATCTCCAGGCAGGCAACAGCGTAAGTGCACACATCAGAGATTTAAATCCTGTCCTATGCAACATCTTTTAAAATTAATTTTGCCAAATAACTGGATGTAAAATCTATCATAAAGCAGGTAGGAGAGTCCCATTGCACACCATATTTAATTCTTTGCAGCCAGTCCAAGACCTAATGGTTCCCCCAGCATCCAAAGAAAATAAGTACAAACCTGCCTTCTCACGTAGTGGTTACAGACAGACAGACACAGCCCACCCATAGGGTAGATCCAGGCACCTTCCTTGAGATTTTAAGGCATGTTTGCAAATATTTCCTGTGTTTGACAAAAACCATAACTACACTGTAAACATCTCTTTTATTTCTGATTGCACACTGCTCAAGAACTGCAGAAAACTGAGTCATTAAGTACATTCATAAACTCCGTGGCTGGCAGAACCACAGTCTGACTCAGGCTCAACTGTTGGTGTTTGTTTCCATGGTAAATTCGGTGAAAATCACAGAGGCAGAGCAGCTACTGGAAGAAATACCATGGCCAACTATGGCACAAAAATAAATGAGAAAAATTCTAGCTGCAAGTTCAGAGACATTGACCCACATGCTGAAATAGAGACCTCACACCCCTTGTTACCTCGTATCAACCCTGAGATGAAGACACCGCTGCTCTTTAGTCTCTGGTAACCATTCTGGAACCACAAAACCAGTGATTTAGAAGATATGTATGATATAATTACATGGTCAGATGCATTGAAATCTCCAAGCAATTTGCCATGGCCTATGAAACACTTACCAGGTCACTTCCCGTTCCAGCTGTAGCAGGGTGAATGTTCATTGACAGCACAAAATTCCCGTGCAAACCTTACAAAATGCCCTTTTGCTGTTACATGGGCATGATGATGCCCATCATCACTGCTGCTGGTTCATCAGCCACATTAACCTGTCCCCACACCCTCTTCCTAATCCCACAGGAACATGAGCAGTCCTAGGAAGGATATAACAAAACTGCACCAACACTAGCTCTTTACTTACTCTGTTTTCCTTAATTTGATGGTTTCCTTCGGGAGCTCCTTGCAGTAAACAAACCAGAATGGTGGTTTTTTCTGAGGCTGCTCATACCCTGTGTGACTTGGCCTCTAGCCTGGAGCTCTGCTTTGCAACCAGCCTAAGGAATTATATAAGAAAACCACACATGCTCAGTGATGTTATGCAATATCTGCAGAGGGTTATAATTGTTTGGAGAAGCCAAATTGAGAACTGATGAGTAAGCATTGCTGGGGAGGCAAAGCCTTGCTCTGAGTTACACCCATGCACAGCCAGCAAGTTGCTTACAAGTCACATTTATAATGGTGTCCCTTCAGAGCAGAACTTAGCCTTGGGAGGCTAGGCTGGAATAATTTAAAAGTCTTTCCCACCCCTCAAAGACAAATTCTTCCTTGCCTTAGACTTCTGCTGGTGTCAATAGGTTTGTTGAGACTGTAAATCAGGTCAGAAGTTGGCCCTCGTTTGGTCCAATTACCCCATAATAAACTCCCTGAGGACTACTGTACTGATGTGTGATTTGTATCCTTTCTCCTCTGAAATGCTATATTTATGTTTATAGATTGAGTTAGCAGTTCTAAGGGAGGGGAAAGGCTGCCTGAATCATTTGCAAATGGGAAAATCCATATATTTGAGACTTGGTATGAAATATTTGATTTTGGGCTGTAACCTTGTGTACTACTAAACTGCTGTCTAAAGTAAATATTTACAGCCAAGTTGCAACAAGTCTAAGAACATGTGATCTTCTGTGTGGAAACACTGACACATAAGGGTGCGACTTTCCCCCAGTAAAACACTGAGTTAATTGTAGGTTTTTGTAAACATTATTAACCTTAATCTTGAAATTAATTTTTAAGTGCTTGCTAATGATTTTTAAGCACGTATCAAGCAGCTGGTTTTGTGTCTGATTCCCAAGTTCTTAAACAGACAAGTGTTTTCCTTTTAGTGACTTTGTCAGGCTTAACTTGGGATTAATTTGACTGCAGGTGTCAGATAAGCACAGTATTCTAGCAGCACTACCGAGAACCATGTGGACAAAATGCAGAAGCATGAAAGCACGTTGGTCAAAACTCTGAAAGATTGATGGAAGTGAGTTATGCTGCTTAAAAATATCTTTGTCTGCCTAGAAAAGCTAAACTTGCAAGAGAGGTGTAAGGTATGCTGCAGTTAGAGTTTCGCCACATTCTCTGTTAACACAGATACCTGGTCAGGCTTTTTTTTTTAATTACAATTTCTCTGTCGACATAAAATCTAGCAAGCAAGCTTCATAAATCATGCAGTGACAGCTAGAGTGGTTGGCCAGTGCTAAACACAACTGGACTCTTCTTTTTAAGCCTTTGCTTCTTAGGTCGCCTGCGTCAGCAGTACTCTTCAACAAACATCTGCAGTTCATCTTATCGTTTGAAGAAATATATGAGTTTCTCCATCAGGGTGGTTTTTTTAGCTTCAGCTTCTTGATTTGTTTGAACACCATCTGCTACATATAAAATGCAGAGAATTTGTGAAATGTGCATGCAGTGAGAAAATTTTAATTGTATTAACCTTTCTCTTTTTGATCAAGATAACTTCTTGTATTCATCATCTCCTGATATGTTAAGTAAGCAAATAGAAATGTCTAAAATACTGCCCAGATACTTTCTTTAAAATCTGCCATCTCTACAATACACGAATAGCTCGGACACAGAACCAGAGTCTATCCCTTCCATCTTTGAAGAGTTATTTTAATACAGTTCAAGTTACATTTCCAAAAGGAACTTAGCAGCAAAAATCTCTTCCACAGGTTTTCTCTCATCTTACCACTCTGCACCTACGCGTGTATTATTTGAATTGGGAGGGGGGAAAAAGGAAACGAAGTTAATTGTGCCTAGAATTAATCACCAGAAGACAAATATCTCTGTCGATGGCTGCAGCTGGCTGCCAGCAGCCCGGGCTGAGCTGACTTGTGTCATGGCATGCCATTGCCACAGGGTGGTAGGAGAAGTGCGGCTCCACGGCCGCACCAGCCCGCGGAGGAGAAGGAAAAGTTTGGAAAGGGCGAAGGAGGAATCGCTTTCCACTTAGTCTAAACAGAGGTATCAAAAATAAGGTTTAGCTCATGGCAAATCCAGATGGTTAAACATTTGACCCATATCTAATCCCTCTGCCAAGCGTGCACCACCACCATCGCTGCTGTCACAACACAGCACAGGCACCTAAAATCACTTCGGTTCCAAGAAGCAGCACACGTTTTGGAGAAAATTAAATTTTAAAGCCTGTTGCAGAAATAGAAAACACGGTCCTGACAACATGTTATGGCTCCGGCTTTGAGAGGAGTGGTATCATATATACTAAAATAATTCTCTGGGACCCACTGCTGTTCTGTGTATTTTGTTATGATAATATTGTGCAAAACATCGAGCAGTGCTTTGATCTTAAAAGATTATTTCGCTGAGACATATTTATTTTACTTACATATTTAATAAGAGGATGGCGACTTTATTTGCCAGAGGAAAAAAAATCAGGAAAAAGAAATTCTGCCTCTCTTGTTGGTCCTTTTATCGTACTGATGAGTCCTATGGGTTATTGATTACTGATGGTGGAATATAAAGGGGAAGGATCGAGTGACACATATGCAAAGTAAATTCTTGGGTTTTGGCAATTACCTTAATGCTACTGATATTCAGATTTGCTTTCAAGGGTGTCTTACTTGAAACACAGAGTACTGCTCATTTATATTAAAGAGTATCAGAGACACCTTGATTGAAAAATAAATAAATAAGATATTAAAATAGGAAACATAGCATGTGTTTTATATAAATATACTATATAACTTCCAAATGCCTTCATGTTTTATCTGGGAATTAATATAGTTATGTTCAACTAACACATGAGGACCTGGGAGGAATATCGAGCTCAAGACCTTCAGGGTATGGAAGAAACTACATATTCAAAAATGGGCAAGGTTTATGTAGTATAGTATCATGTTTTAAACAGTTCATAAAAGAAACCAAGTGACAACAGAGCAGTGCAGATGATATAAAATAATGTAAACCTTCCTTCAAATATCAAGCAATTTTTTCTCTGCCTCAACTCACTTTCCACAACAGAGTGAGTGAAAAATCCATAGAGAATAAAACCAGTGATCCCTTTGAGCAAGGATACAAATTTACCTAGATATGTCAACCACACAGATTTATGGGACAAGGAGTTTTTCACCCTGAAGAAAAAAGCCTTCTTGTCAGTCATCTATAAAAAAAGCTGAAAATAAAGCTCTCTGAGTTATTTTTATGTTTTAGGAATTACAAGAAATTTCTGTTAAAGGTTGTTGGGATTTCTTGTGGCTTTTTTTTTTTTTCTTTAAGCTTTCCCATAACCATGGAATAGTTCTCTTCATGGATGTATAAGAAACACTTGTGTTGTGCTGCTATTAATGGTATGATTTGTTAGTGTACTTTTATGTATGGAGTGTCTGCATCTGGTAAGGTCTACAACTATACCTCCTTGACAGTGCCAGATGTTGTGAAGATAAAATACCTCCTGTGTGAGGATCTGCTGGAATCAGGCTCCATGATAGGTGTTCTTAATACAGTTTAAAAAGGCATCTGTCTTAAAATAATTTCAACATCTTACTTTTCTATTTACTGTTTTGTCAGATCTTTCTTCTTACTGGGGAAATATTTTAGTGCCCCTCCCAACTTGATTTTAAAAGTGCGCTTCAGTTTCTTCCATGTTGTTTTTGCGGGGATTTTTTTTCCTAAATTGCTTCCCTAATGAAAGAGAGAAAATGAACAAAAAAGTTTACTGTGGGACTCGGCTGAGGTTAAGCATATTGGCCCAACCAAGCAAAAAAATAAAAAAAATTGTCAGCAGGTATTTTTAAATCAGGTTAGCCATGAAAAAGCATGGAAAATAATGAGTCTGAGTTTAGCTGAGATTTGTTCTAAACATTACTGAGGGGAGACAAGAGGGCTGATAGAAGGCAGGAGAAGAGCCCTGCTTCACTATCATACCCCATAACTCACTGCATTGTCAACCTCTTAAAATAGTAATGATACTTGACCCTTATTAGTATTTCTGGGCAATATATGAGCTTGAGTTTCCTTGGGTGAAAGATAATGCCTTAGACCACCCTTTAGACCACCATTCTATCTAGTTATAGTACATATTAATGTTATTCTTGGGTCATTTAACTTACTCTCAGTGAAGAGTGGAGAATGGTGCTAAGCTGTAAATCAGCTCTGTCCTGCAATGGATTTGTGCCATAAGAGATCATCTTGAAAATTCCAGCCTTGCCTGACCATGGTAAAGAGATTATGGTATGTAAAAATTCTGCTAAACATAGCTTGTTTCATTTTTGTGCTTCTCTGCTTGTCTGCCTGGTGAGGAAATGTTAAGACCTGTTATGGTGGACAGTGCACTGAAAAGGAATATTGCTATAATAAACCCCCCAGGGCTAAAACTTTTACCATATGTGGTTAAACTCCCCATCTCTTCTAAAGGTGAGCTGCGGCAGTGAGGAAATTATTAAAGAAGGCCACTGATACTGTGCATAAAAATTATTTTTTTAATCCTCAGGGAAAAAGAAATGAGTTCATAAATGTATTGTGCTTAAAAGGTATCCTCTGAGTGCCAGTGTTCACACCCCAAATGACAGACTGAAACGTTCAGTGGCATTAGTCCATTTAACTAAATCCTGATTACTTGAGATGAATTCATTTAAAAAGCAAATGTACTGCTACTCCCTTAGCAAAGGTTCCCCTAACTATTTCTCGAAATCATAAATATTTTTTCCACGCTGTTCTGGCAAACAAATAATGTTTACCTTCAGCTTCCTAGAGAAGATTTACAGATAAGTCCCTAGTCTGTTTTGCAGATGTGCCTTGGTGAATTTAACAGTAATATATACTGTCATCACGGTTGTCTTCAAATCTTTGAAATCACTTATGCCTTTTACAATACATATTTAATTGAATGTCTAGCTAGCAGATATGTATATGTATCTCACATTTGTGGGTGGGCATGTGTGTGCCTAATACATATATTTAGCACTTAAACATGGTACGATGAGTGATTGAGAAATGCCTAAGAGAGAGATATTTTATACATGCACACAGAGTCAGTAAATGCATAATCTCCTGAAACTGCCAGAGACAGAGAGGAAAGTGAAGAGACATCTGCAAATTAACAAATCATCTATCTTTGGGGTCATTCACAAATTAGTTTTGCAGAATAAGATAGAACAAAAACATAATTCTGACGAGCATTTGTTCTGGCTATTTATCACATAAAATTGTGTAACAATATTAGACACAGGAATTTTTGCTCAGCTTATTCCTTATAGTATTACCATGATTTCACAACTTGGTGCAGATGTTTCATGCTGAATAATGTCCTTTAGTTGACATTTGTGCTCGCACTGTCGAACTTTTAAGTAGCTGTGATGCATATATTCCATAGGAACTCTGTGGGAGACAAGGGGAAGGTAAATAAAAAATAAAATCTGTCTTTGGAAAGGAAACTTTAAAAACCTCTTCACCTCCTGCATTAGTGGAGAATTCTCCACATTTAATTTGCTATTTTTTAATAGCTACTTGTCATTTAAATTATTGCTCAGTAACAGAGGCTTTTGAGAGAATATTCCTGGGATTTAGTTAGTCTTTGGAAGTGTGAGTGCTTCTCTGCTGCAGTGAGGATGGCATGTCCCTCGGTTGAGACACATGTACTAAAATCTATTTCATACTGTACGCTTATTGTTAATTTTATTGCTTGAATGGAGCAAACAGTTGAATTTATACCTGAAAAGCTATTGTTATTAAATTAATTGAAGAGTTTTGAAGTTCATTTTTCTCTGTTAATTATTTGAAAACAAAATTCTAAGTCTTAAAAGAGTAATTTATTTCTGAATTAGCTCTAAAGAAAAATTTATGTTAAGCAAAACATAAATTAATTTGCTATCACAAGATGATTGTTCAAAAAAGTCATACAAGCAGTATATTGATTCCCTCAACAAAATTTTTCATTTATTGGTATTATAAGATTATGCTCAATACTACAAGAAAAAAAAAGAAAAAAGAAAAAGAACAAAAGGAAAAATAAAAAGGAAAAAAAGGGAGAGAAATAAAGAAAGAAACTGAAACTGTGTATAAGTATGGAACCTTGGTTTAGTTTTATCCTGGCAAAATGTTTTTACAAGTATGCCTTAATTTGGAATTAGTGACATTAATTCTAAATTTTTAATTAATTTTTTTAATGTTTGAAGCAGAATTAGATTCGTAATTGTGTGCCTTTAGAAGATTGACAAAGAATTTTCAATAATTTATATTAAATTCTTTAAGGAAACCACAAAAAGATATGTACTGAAAGCACAGTATATAAGCATTTTAATCAAATGAATAAATTTTTCATTTGTAAGTCATCCTAGATGTTTGTGAATACATTCCAGCATGAAACTTCAGTAGAATTTGAGCAAGTTTGATAAGGATTAAATTCCCTACTGGCCTAATTCCACTGAAATCAGTGGAATTATTTCAGAGGAGAATTTGATTCTTCACTACTGTGTGCATTTTTCAAATCTCCAATAATACTATCCATGCCTTTCAGTTTCCTGTGTTTATGGAATACATTGCCATATACAGGAAAATTGTGTTTTATTCCTTTGCAAAATAAAAAAAAAGAGGGAGAGGGTACAAAACAAAAATCTTGTTTCTACTATTTTCTGATGTTTTGGGGGCCAGTTCACATAAGACAAAGTCCCAGGAGGCTCAGTGCATATTCACTCTTAGGCCAGCATATCCAATGCACTCTTTAGTCTTAGATTAAGGAATTAAAGCACTGCAAATGAATTTCACATCCAAAATCATTCAATTTGTCCCCTTTGTCTTCTAGAATCCTAAGCATATGGGACCATACTAAGTATAGCAAAAATAGCTGCTGCTATAATCATAATTAGTACCTATTAGCCCTTCCTAGGTGCAAAACCCCAGTGATGAGAGCACAGCACGAGAACCTAGATAGAAGAGGATTTGAAGTCTCTGTAGTACAGGGCTGTTATTGCTGCCCTTGCAGGTTCACCAAACGCAGCAAGTGAGAGGGAATTGCTGGGCTTGGGAACCAGATCCTACGTGCCTTTCCCATGCACACAAAGATGTACAGACTGAGATCTTTTTTACCTCCTTGCTGAGCTGTTTCTTCTTGTCCAAATATAAAAACCTGCTCATACATTTCTAATCATTTTTAAAGGATAGCATTATTGATTTTTAATAGCTTAGGTACTAAAATTTGTTTTTCAGGATGATGGAGACATTTTTTTATTCTTAGTCACATAGTGGATAGCAGCTGTTTCACACAGGCTGAAACAGCTATTCAGTGACCAATTTAATGTCTGAACTTTTTGATGAATTATTTTGGCAGGCTCGTCTATGATAATTCGTATAGGTTAGACGAAAATTTCAGCCTCCCTTCCACAAAATGCTAAAGTTATAGGTAATAGCATATCTAAAAGGCATTGTCTATGAAAAGTAAAATAAAAACAAAAAAACAAACAAAAAATATTTTTAAAAAGATTAATCTAAAAAGAAAACCCACGAGCCACAAGTCATGCTTTCAAAAGCAGACATTCTAAATTGTACATGAAAAATCAGCGTGGACCGATATTTCTGCATGGGAAGAGCTGCCCCTGTGTGTAAGCAGGTCTGTGCGGAGCGCGGCTCGCCCCCGCAGGACGTGGCTGCCCGGGCTGGGGGAGAGGGCACCGGGAGCCAGAGCCGGAGCCAGCCCCGCTCGGTGCCTCGGCCACCGGGGCCGGGGCCAGCGCAGCCCCGATCCCCGCCCTGGAGCCCCGCACCACGGCCGGGCACCGCGCCGGGCAGGGCTGACACCGAGCCGGGACCTCCCAGCTCTCCCTTCCGCTCGCCGGGGTTGCTGCATCCAAAAAAAAAAAAACAAAAACAAAAACAAAAAATCTCATCTCCCTGTCCAGGGTCAAACAATTGGCTGCTGCAAGTAGTTTTCAAAAATGTGAGGCTGTCGTGTTCTTCAGAGCTCCACGTTATCTCCATTGGCTTCACGCATAAAATCAGGTGAGAGCCAGAGACAGTTCATAAAAGTGAAGTCACATATGGTAAGGAGAGTATAGATATCATAACCTGTGTGTGAAGGAGAAGGGAACAAGGTTATGATCATTGTCTGAGGAGATCTGTTCAAACAATATAATAGAAAGCTGCCCCCTTTAAACAAACATTAAACTTTTGCTAGAGGGTTATAATTTACAGTTCCAGCGTGATCTTTTGAGGTGCTATGCATACATTTAATATAAAGATGTCCATACTGTTTCCCAAATGCAAGGCATACCCTGCACCACAAACTCTGCAGCTACTTTTTTTAATCAATAGCTCATAAGTATTCATTGCAAGATATGCTGGTATTCTAACCACTAAACTTGTGAGGGAACAGCTACAATCATATTAAAATCAACATTTACCTTAGAGTCTTTTGTTGAAAATGACAAAACATTGTGACTCTTCAAGGAATTTTAATTTATTACAAGAGTTAGATATATGCTATATACACTGCTACCAATTTTTCCACATAATTAACCCAGTGAAATCTGTTGAGAAAGCAAAGCAAAGCTGTGATTTAACAGCCAGGTCCACCATATGAATATGCAAAGGAGACAAGGAAAACTTTACCTCCTCTGCAAAGAACTGCCCAGCCCGACCCTCACCCACAGCCTGCTTCTCCTGCAGCCAGCCCCTGCCACCAACTCCTTTTCCATCAGTTATCCCAGGATGAAAGTTAGCTGCTCACCTAGATTTGCAAAGGAAAATATTCTTTAAAAGATGAAAGCTTTTCTGAGTGTGGAAACATTTTGATTGCTATTAATGACAAATGACTACTGAAAGCCTAGATATAATGAAAAGATTGAGTGTATTTTTATATACACTGACTGATCTACATGCCTGAAAACACATCATCTTCATTGTGATTTATTTTGCATTTAAAATAATGTACTATTTTTTCTCAAGAGTGATCTCTATTAAATTTCTTACCTGAAAACCATAATTATTTCCTTCAAAATTTTTAATAATATATTGTAGAAGCCCAAAGTAAAAAAAAAAATACTTAAAAGGGAAAAATGACTGATATGTTGCATACAGTTTTGGATACCGAGTTCTGAAAATTTGGACAGACTTAGATGATCATGCAATATTATAGTCAGTAATTCACAATTCATGCATATCTCCTGATGCAAAATTTATTACCATGCCTATTTCTTAATAAAAAGATATGAAGGTAAATGGAGATGGAAGGCCAATGTGGTCAAAGGAATTATGGGCATTGATTGATCATTCCTTGGCAGTGTTGGCTGAAGAAGAAAAGTGTCATCTACCCCAACTGAAATCCTTAAGCCTAATATCACTACTTGGAGATTTTTCCCCTCTGTTAAAAAATTGGCTCAATATCTGTTCAAAGCAAATCTGGGAAGGGGCTGCTTAAGGCCCCCATGCAGCCCCCACTTCTAGAGGTGGGAAATGGTCCAGGGCAGCAGCCCTGTCCCAGCCTTTGGGTTCAGAGCCTCCCCCAGGAGCAGAGCCCAGAGGTCCATGTGCCCCCAGGGAGAGGAGGGAACTGAGGTCTCTCTTCCCCGGCTCTGTGTTTGGGATAATGAGTATAAAAGCCTAGCTTAGCGAGCCACCTCCTGACTATTTGCTTCTTTTTTTTTCCCAGCTTGCTCAAAAATCTCCAACCACACAATTTAAAATAATTCAATCTTAATTTTGAAGTCATTGCCAGGTGAGCAAAATGCAATTTTTTGGCTCATGCCTTCCTTTCACAAACAGTTCACTCTGAGCAATCCAAGGCTGTCTAGCACATGTTACTGGGCAACTCTTCTAGTCTTGAACAAAATAATTTGGAAGTGATTTTCAGCCCTGCCTCATGGACTACCAAGCAGCTCCTCCTCCCAGGTGTGAATCTTTCTGCTGCCCAAGTCATTTTTGACTGCTATGATGGAGATTTTTCCACTTCTTCAGAATACTGTTACTGCAAAAAAAGTCAGCTCTGTCCCTTGTAGCTTGAAGGGATCTCTGAAGGTGCCTTACAGCAACAAGTGTGTTCTGCAGGAACACTCAATTGGCAGCACTGTATCATCAATTAGACCAGAAAGTTTTCCCTCAGTTTCCTTACATTTTCCATATCACTCTGCATGCAGCTCACTGCAAAGGACTGTCTTCATTTATTGGATATTCTCCATGAAATTGCATTGTCCAAATTATTTTTTTACTTGAGTGATATAATTCCCCAAAGAAATAAAATAAAAATATATAGTGGCACAGTAATTGACAGAGTCCGGGATTTTGCTGCATTGTCATGTATTATAACTGCATATTTGTATTCTCCCCATGCAGCTTATTTTACATCAGGTTTAAAAAAAAAAAAAAGGAAAAAAGAATGCAGGGAAAAATCATGCACATTACCCATTTTCCTGCTTCTTCCTCTTCCCTAGAAGCCTGAGGAGACTCAATATCATGGTAAACACGCAGGCCAAGCCACTGTGTGGTAGCAAGTAAGGTTCTGGGGGCTTGAAGAGCTGGCTATGAGCTGTGCTGGTCCATATTTGGGCTCAGTGCACCTTGTGATTGACATCTGCCTTGTTTAACTACATACTCAGAGTTTGGTTAAACCAAAGCAAACCAAATCCTGATATGCATTGCTGGTTCTGCCTTTGGTTTGCTTGTTTCTTTGCAGTTTGAACCAAATTAGCATGGAGTGATTATGTTTTATTTGACAGATTTCTGGAGTACATTTTGAGGGATTTGCAGAAAACTTTTAAATTTGAATGTCATGTTGGCCACTAAATTAAAGCATTTTTGCCAAAGACAGCAGTTAGGTTGTTGATTTGGGTCTGGATCTGATTCAAATTGGGCACAATTCAAGCTCCTTGTAACAGACGACTCCTTTATACTGAATTCCAACAGCAGGTTTTAGAGCATCTACCCTGGGTCTCCAGAACCAAACTTAGGTTGAATCGTGGCTTAAGGGTGACAAGTGTTCTCTAGTGGCTGAGGTGTGGCCATCAAATGCAGTTGTGTGTTTGCACAACATTGGCACTGAAGATCATGACCAATATTTTCACACTACGCACTCTCTTTGGGCTTCCTGCAGAGTTGGGTCTTCGGTTTTCTCCAGAACCTGAGAGACTCTGTGTTGTACATACACCAGAAGTGGCTGGAAAGCTGTGGTCATCTACAAAATAATTGCAGTGTTTTCATTCTTTTATTCTTTCCTTCTTCTTTTTATAAAAACAGAATCTTTAAATTATTTTTCCTCAGATGAAAAAGCTCTCACACCTCCAAAAACAGAGCTGTTTGTTCACAACCACTTGATGTAAATATACACTAACCTGTTTTGTGCTCTTTTAGTTTTGGGTTTTTTTTTTACATGTATTGCTCAGAAAGCATCAGGAAGCTAAAGACTGACATTTACCTACAAACAAATCCAGCAGGAGTGTGCAACATTGCAGAACTCCCTTTGGGGCACGAGCAGGAAGCGCTGCCAGGAGCATTGCCATCCCTAACCCCATCCTCTCCCCAGCTCCCTGCTGGAAACAGCAGCTGCCCCATGTGCCCATTGCTTTGGGGGGTTTGGCTTGAGTGCTCAAAGCTGGACACGGGGGCCTGACCTTGTGTGGGCCACGGAACAGTCATGGCAAGGGAGCAGCTTGGTCCAGCAGCAGGGCAAAAATCAGCGTCAGCACCTGAGCTGCCCTAGGAGTCAGGGAGTCCAGTAGCAGCCTCTTCCCCTAATTGCTTGCCCTCTGTGATTAATTAAAGATGAACTGGCAAGAAAACCCCGCACTCCCAAGTTTTCAATGCATTCAGTATCCAGGGCTGGCAACTCTTCTCCAGCAGCTCTCTAATAAATACCATCCACGGGAGTTTTGGGCGCAACTTCTGTGTTCCAGGCTCAGCTCCGGCTGTGCTTGCAACACAGTTTCCAGCTGCTCAGCTCTGGCTGGTGCGAGGAGCAAAATGCATTTATGAAGCTTCAGCAGCAGCTCATAAATAGTCACATGGTAAACAGTGGGTTGTGCTGGGTACAAGAAAATTCTGCAGAGGCATCACCACAGAGACTATTATTGCTTATTAGAGCTAAGAGGGGCCTGAGGAATGTTTCCCAGCATGGAAGCTTTCTGCAGATCGGTACCCTCCTGGACAGGCATGCTGCATCTCCCTGCTGGTCTTCCCAGTGGCTGCAGTGCTGCTGGGGCTGGAATGGGACATGGAGCAAGGAGGAAAACCCACATCCCACGGGCATGGGGTGTCAGTCACTGCGGCCATCCCAGTGTGCCCACCGAGTGTCCCACAGCCTGTCACACCCCGCACCCGGAGGTTCCCTCCAGCCTGGTTCACCTGAGCAGGCAGTCCCACAGTGAGCAAATCCCATGGGTGCTGGAAGTTTCCTTCCTCCACAGTACCAGCTGTGTAAAGGACACTGCATTTAGACCACAAAATCTCTCTTTCTTTTATTTTTTTCTTTTTTTCTTTTTTTCTTTTTTTCTTTTTTTTTTCTTTTTTTTTTTTTTTTTTTTTGCACAGGCCAGCAAACAGCCATCATCTGGGAACAATGAGAGCTGTCAGGACGGGGGAAGGGAGCCAGCCAAACTGCGAGCACGGGCTTGAGAGCTGAAGGGAAAAAAAAAAACCACTCCTCAGGAAAAATTTGCCCTGAAAAACCCAAACTTCATTAGCTGAAAATGAATGCTCAGTCTATTGAGACGTGCCCTGTGCCCAGAGAGCAGAGTAGCAGGGATAGGTGACCTATTTTCCCTGGAGAGGAGGGAGAGGTTGCTCTCTATCGATCCCACCCTTCCTCTATCAGTTCATATATTAGTTCCTATGGCCTGTGGAAGAGCAACCAGTAATGAAGTGAATTATTCACAATGAATAAATCATCTGATTAATTTAGCTTGTTTTTCTTCTCATGGCTCTGCCATGAACAGATCATGATTTCCCTAAAGTTATTGATTATTATTGCTATATAACTTGTCATTTGGGGATGTTCTTTTCTTTTCCTTCTACATTTTTATCTCCTACAAATTATCAAAAATCTATCTGCTCGATTATGACCAGACAGATGAGTTTCATGGGGTTGTTCCAGTCCCACACTGGATGAGCTCAGAACAGCTGATGCAGGTATTTGCATCACTACAGAGAGAAAAATTTCATTCTGTAAACTGCTGAGTATAAAGTTCAATTTCTACAGATGCACGCGTCCCTCAGGACAGAGTCTCCCAACACCTCTGTAACACAAACACCTTCAGTACCAGCACAATTGGAAGAAAAATTACCTGTATTTACACACAGCATTTCTAAATCAATTTCTATCATATTCTGGCTAGAAACCATCACAATGAACAGCATATGTGGGGTGGTATCACCTAGAGGATCAACTTGGCTTTGTCTGTTGCTAAAATAATGGCAAAAACAATGGAGAAAACTGCAGTGCTGGATCCAGATGAGATATGTGCGATTCAGATGAGATCTGCAGGATTCAGATGAGGTCTGTGGGATTCAGAGTCCATGGTCAGAATCCGAATGGATTTGGAGAGCCTGGTGTGTGCTCCAGCTGCTGATGGCAAGATGTAGTGTGCAGAAGGAGAGGAAGCCATGGGCCTGAGGACTGTGATGGGAGGTCTGGGGAAGCCTTTTCTCTCTGTAAATGTCTGTTCCTTCAGCAGAGAAAACCAGTGGAGCAAACCCCTGATGACCTCAGGCCTATGTGCACACCCATATATCTTCCAGCTTGTGTGTGTATGTTTATGTTTCTTTTTCTTGCTCTACGTGAGAGCTCCTCAGCCTTTCATGAAGACTTGATGTAAACAAAAGAACAAACCAGAAAACCAACAGGCGACAAAGGGTGCCCAGACTAAAACACCACCTGCAGCACAGAAACACCAGGCAGCTCCCACTCACCTCCTCCCACCCACCACATCAATGAGGAGGCTTGGTGGCAGCACCATGCTCCAGCTGTTGGCAAGCACCAACACCCAGGTGCCAGGCAAAGAAAATTCCTGACTCCATAGAAAGCAGGGAAAAGCTCCCATTCTTGCACTGCAGGAGCTCCGGCTCCAGTGTTTCACAAGCAGTATCTGCAAGAGCTAAGAAAAGAAAGAGTCCAGTGATGCCAGATCTCAAGCTAAGCAGTATTGATGAGTGAAATTTTACACACAAACGAATTGCAAACTGGTGCAAGATGCAATTGAGTGGCGTGATGCTTCTCTGTGTGAAAGCAGCCCAAGGCTCACCCTCCTCCTGCACAGCCCCTGCTTACTGAACACAAGTGAAGCCCCTCCTAAAATCTCTGTTTCCTCACTAGAATGGCCTCAGTCTAATCACTGTGAGAAATTGCTGCAAGAATCAAACTGGTCAGAAGCTGGGTTCCTCCTGCCAAGTTCTGGGCAAGTGGCCCACAGCCAGGTCATAATCAAAAGTAGACATGATCCTTCTTCTCTCCCCTCAATCTACCAATAAATTTAGTGTCCAGTGTAGTCACTTGAACAAGAGGTTTAATATTATTACAGCAAGGCCATGTAGCCTTCTGGGGAATCCCTTTCTTCCAAACCCCTCATCCAAGTCTGTAAACAGAGCTGACAGCTGACATTTCCTATCCTAGTGCAAGTCCTAGTGCAAGTCAGAGCTCAAAGATGAAACTTGGATGGAAGCAAAAGTGAACTCTGAAGAAAGATAGAAAAGTAGATTAAAAGCTATGATAATTTACACTGCTAATTGCAGCTTTCCCTTAGATGAGGCAGTGGAAACCACAGGTAGATGTGACACCTCCAGTGCATCCAGCTGCAGAATGGATTTACCTCTGTGCACCTGAGTCTGCAAATGGAAATGTTTTGGGACAACAGCAAGGTGCTTGTCCTGGGCTGAAATGAGGGGGCTTTTCCCTTAGATTATAGCCTAGACTGAACGGAAAAAGAAATTTCTCATTCCAGAAGTGAATCATAAATGTGTGTACGTCTGTATATATATGGAGTGAATCCCAAAAATCTCTTTGGCTTTCTAGTTAGACATTTTCTTAATTTCCAACTGTCTTGTGTAAACAAGTTGTCATGGTAAACCCAACAAATTCCAGAGGTCAAACCCCATTCCTGACTCAGTCTTTTCTTACATCATCTGACCAAACTGCACACCTGGTTGCTCCTTTGTTCCTCCAGTTTCAATCACTTGCAATGTTCTATTTAACCATTCTGTATTCTTTTCCTGTTCAAATGTTGTTAAGGGGTTTTTTCCTACCAAATTCATGCACATGTTTAATTATTTCCCCATTCCAGCTTAACTTTTTCCTTGGTTGCTTCTGGGAAACATCCTGTTACGGAGGGATAAAAAACACAGTGTGCAGGACCAGATGTGTGCCTTCAACACCAAGGGGATGGATGAGCCATGAACAAGCCACCACAGCAGCCCAGCAGCAAGCCACAGGAATAGCCCAGCTACGTGTTTTCATTCCTCAGTAAGTACTAGGTTACCAAAAGCAGCTCAGCCTCTAAAGAAAAAAGATTTAAGATGAGTACAGTTCTCCACATGACTTACAGCTTGGTTCTCTGTTTTCTCAGAGCACCCTCAGGAAGCAAAAGGGAGGGTAAGGTTCTAAAAATTTTCGATTAAAATATATTTTTAAGAGTTTTTTGATGATACTCTAGTTTTTTTATTCTGACGTATGCAGCTGAAAACTGCTACACAACTGCTTAGCCATGTCTAATTTGGCAGTACATTAGACAGACTTTCAGCCTAATACTCTTGAGTCTATTGTAAATACTTGAACATTCCAGCCAACCAGACTGATAAAAACAATTTAACGGGGCTATTGGTAAGGGTGGTCTCAGATTTGCTAAAAATCATGTCTACGTTCACACATGCAAACCAGCACATTTTCACTTACCAGACTGATTGACTGGTGTAAAATCTTAATGTAAAATAAAGTTACTGACACACTGAGACTGTGAGACTATTCCTGGCTGGGTCTTGTGGGAGCAAAGAGCGTCTAAAACGTCCGAAGACATTTTTAAGTGCTCTCGGAAGTTTTTCTTATGACATAATTGAAAAAAAGGGTCAGTCACGGTTACAAGATGAATGCTTCAAAGCATCTTTGGCAGTTTTGTAAGATAAAAATAAGCTCATATTTTAGAGTGTTTTGTGGTGGAAATAAAGTGCTGAGTTGTTTGGCATATGCTGGAATTTTGTGAGAGCCACAGAAATACCTAAGACTGCAGTCACTTTTTAAAAAGTTATATTTAAATGTTTAAGGTCCAGATAATCACAAGATCTGAAATACTTAGAGTTAGGAGGGACTGCTGGCCTTTTCTCTGATCTGTTCATAACACTTCCTATATTTTTTCCCTTTGTGTATCCTTTTGGCAATAAAAAGAGAACTTTTGTCCTGTGTTGTATAGGTGGAAATGATGTTTCTGGTAATAATTTTGGTGTAGGTGACATGAAATTATTAGAGCACAAGATGATGAATTGGTAAGCTTCATGCAAGGAATACAAAATTTCATAAAATAACTGCACAAAGACCCAATCATGAGCATTACTTCCAAGTAATATCTGCACATTCAGTTAAAATATAAATCATGGAGTTATTCACAATACACTATTCTTGCAAAAACTCCTCAATACTAACACTACTCTAGCATTAACTTTCTTAGAAAAATTAGGACCATGGAATATATAGCTCATTACCTCTGAAAGCCATTCCTACCACTCCTAGTTAGATGTATTTTGAGAAAATCTAACTGATATTGACTTCAGCACTGTTGTCTGTACTGGATTTCTAACTTCTACAGTAGTGTGAAAACTTTATCAAAATGCCCAGAGTTACACACCTACAGAAGAAAATTAAATTAGCCAGTTAACCATTAACATATATTCAGAATGTACTGGATTACTAACCAGGTACCTATCTCAAAGCTGGCTGTAATACAATATGTCAGAAAATTGCTTTTTGAGTTCAGAGAGAGGACAGATTTCACTGCAAACGTCCGGAGATTCAATTTATGGTTTTGCATGACTAACTCAGACAAATTAAGGGATTGAAATATAGCTACTTTGGCAGCTATGAACTAGAAGCAAACTGCAAGTGTGGCCAATGATACCATGAAATCTTCCTGGTGGCCAAAAGTCCTCTGTGGCTTGGGTCACCTCCACACCCACTTTCACTAGCAGGCATTTCACTGACTGCTTTTCTGTTTGTTTTGCCCCCATACATACCATGATGGTGAATGTAAGCATGAGAGGAGTCATAGCTCTGCACTAAGGGTTAGTTCAGTTTGAAACCTGGTCTTGCATGTGGGACTAAGATGAAGCTGTGCTTGTGAAATGGTCTAGAAAATTTTGCATATTTTCAGCCTCCCTGTCTTGAACTGATGTTGTCCAAACCTTAATACATATTGTTCTTATCAAAATAAATGCTGCTAAATACTGGACAACAGAGATACATGATATCCTAGTTATTTCAGACATGAGAGTGTGAAAACTGCTTGCCTTACAGAAATTATTAGCAGTACTTGATGTCCACTTGCATATCTTGCCCTGTGTTTGTCTTCAGTCCCATGTGTCCCAGTGAAAGATTTCAGCTTGTGGGACTCAACTCCCACACACCTTTTTCCTCTGCCAGTCATGTGGCCAGTACCAGATGGACTCCCATGGGACATCCTGAGGACTGGCACACTCTTTCCTCCCAGGTCAGCAAATATTCCTGGAGATTTGCATCTACAACTCCTCCTTCTGGCAGGGACCAAGGCAGACTGGACATGACTACTGGAGTTTATGCCTCAGCAGGTTCTCCTGCCCTGCCATGCCCTATCAGACACAAACCAGCAGCAGCCCAAGGAGCAGCCCTTGGCCTGACATCCCTCACCACACTCCAACTGCAGCACAGCCATTTCAGCCATCACCTCTCTATGTGAGGTTATAAAAGCTCAGGTAACCAGTCTGAGGGTTTTGTAAGGTGAGATCTTTCTACTGCTGAGACTCCTGCTTGGTCTCAATATGTTTTATCCCAGCATGATTTTCTGGTAGCATCATGTTTGAGATGGCTCCTGCTTTTGCAAAGGTGAAGATGATCTTCCCAGCTGATTGTAACCAAAATCATTCAACAGCAGAGGTGAAGTATTCATCAGACTTTTACTTTCCCTCTGGCCGTTGAGCTTTGTGGTGGTTTAACAGCAACCTCAGAGATCCCACCACAGGTTTCATCTTTCTTTAGCAAAGCACATCTCGAGGTAAGTGAATAGGCTTAGGGAGTGACTGCACACCACCTCCATTGTGGTCCATTAATACAGATCAGGACTATTTATTTGATCTGCTTCATCTTCTAGCAACCAGATGTAGGCCCCAAAACAGTAACAAAATGAGCGTCATCAAATTTATTCACTGGGCCCTGCAGTGTTGACTTTGTGCAAATCTTTGAATTGTCTACAGGTCCTGAGTCTGGCAAAAGGTTCAGTTCTGGGAAAAAGGCTTTCTCTGTTTTCACTTCACTCTTCATCCTTTGTAATTATGTTTTTGTTGTCTGTAAATTTTGTATTTTTTTCCATTTGGCATGGGTGTTTTCTTATGCCTTTCTCTGCTAATTTTATGTAATGACATGGCCTATACTAGTATCCACTTAGATCTCTAAAGAAATTGTCTTAGACAATGAAATTAGTGACCTTAATTAGGCCATCTAGTTTGGAAGGCATTAGTGACATTGGAACAGGATGTTTCTGTCTGATTACATTAGTTAGACCAATTTAGAAAGCAAAAGCAATGTGAAATCAAACTCTCCACTGGTGGGAGGGAACCAAGAAGTGGGGGAGCAGCTCCATTTGCCTGATAATATTTCCATTGCTGGTCATGCTGGCACACTCTGCTGCATGTGTCATGCACCAGCAGTGGTTCTGCTCTGTGGAGAAACAGCTGTGATGGCTTTGGAGATGCTTAGTTGATAAAGCACTTTGGGGAATCTGTCAGCATGTGGAAAGGCTCTGGTAATAGCTCTTCTTTCAACTTGTTTCCTGCAAATGAACCAATTGTTTTGTTCTTCCTTTCCACAGGCCCTGCAAGATCAGATATATTGTACCTGGGCTGGCACCTTCCCCAGTGTATTATTTTGGATTTCTCAATAGCATTGTAATGTTTTTGATGTTTCTGATAGTGTTGTAATTTTACTAGACACAAAGGCTTCTCACTCCATCTTATCACACACGTAGACGCCCTCTTTTTCTGTATTTGTATAGTGTCTCTATGGCTTTTCATGCCAAGGAAAGCCAGCACACTCTCTATAGAAATGCCATGGACTCCAGATGATCTCTTAAAATATGCTTCAGCCATGAGCTCCTCTTTAAACTCTGATTTAGCCAACCTTTTTCCTAATTTGAATGCCCATGAACTTCTTTGTTCTAAAACAGCTCAGTTTCCTTATTTGTGAACTGTTCTTAATGCCATCAGATTTGTCCAAACATGCAGTTACAAATTGCTCCATCCTCCCTGCTTACTATATACCCTCTTAGCCGAGAGATGTCTCCTGAACACATTTTTGGTGATTTCAGTCTGGATGGCACAGCACACATCTCCATGATGAACTGCTCACAGCACAGCCATCCCCTGGGCTCACACCCCACCTGGCCCTGCGTTGCAAGGGATGGAGCTACACAGGCATCCCTTCCTGCTGGCCTCAGGGAAATGGTTCACCAGGAAAACACAGGGACCCTCTTTGCTTTGTCATCCATGTGTCCAGCACAGGTGAATTTTCTCATACATTCTAAGGATGTACAAAGAAAGAACAGAGCTTGGCAGTCTGTGACTTCCCAGCTGCTGCTTCCTTACCTGCCCATCTCCTTGCTGACACCACCCACAGCTGGACAAACCCAACAGCAGCACAGCTGGTGGTCACATCCCAGTCACTCACCGTGTCAGGCACAACAGCACATGTCTAGAACACAATGCCCAAACTGCCCAGAGAATCTGGGGAGGGTAGGTCAAGGTACTCTGCACCCTTGTACCACTTTTCTATGCCAAATGCAACAAGCTTGCAACATTCTTGATGTGTCATCTGCTCAGATTGCATTCATGTAAATAAGGCTAAAAACACATTTTCAGGTCACATTGTACACAGAGAAATAAGAAAAATTCAGGGTTATGTAGGGGTTTTTTTACTGTAGTAAATACACTTAGAAGATAAAAGCCAGGCATCAGCTGCTTAAAGAGGGCAGAAAGAGCACACTACATATTATTGTACTAGGAAAGCTCACAATTGCTTTTAAATTCTTAAACAACCTGGCACAGTTTATTTTGAGAACTGAAAGCTCCACTACTCAGAGATCACTCTTCTCCCTTCTCTAAGAGGATTTCTGAAAAAAAAAACCCTTGCCAAAAGCAGCTGTCGGCTAATGTAACACACAGCACCACTGTAAGAATGGATCCATGAGCCCTGGCAACACCTCAGTCCTTGTCAGGACCCATGAATGAAACTGTCCCAGGGAATCTGCAGAGCAAGGCTGCATATTTAGGGAGCTCAAAAGGGAGTCAAAACAAAACAGAGGGCAGCAGGAAAAGCAGCACAGACATGTCAAAGGGCTGCCCACATGGCTCAACCAGAGGCCAACCTAAAGACACTGCCACACAATTCCTTGTGAAGCTCACAAAGGAGCCAGATGCTCCTGTCAAAATTATACCTTCCACAAATCTACATGGGAAACCTGCCACCACCCTGCCGAAAAGGAGGAGAATTGATACCATTTTCTTGACTAAAATAGTATCTTTTCACTGATTTAGCTGAAGAAAGAGCAAGAGCTGTTTGCTTTGGACAAGTATATTTCCAAGCATGTCATCCCCACAAAAGATCTTTTTTTCACTCTACTTTCATGCGACTCTGAAAGCAAATATCTGATGGATATGATCCTGCTAGTTCCACATCTTCAAACAAGAACAGGGAGCTGGTGGCAAGTGGGATTCTTCCGTTGCTCTGAGCTAATAGATATTAGGAAGAAAAATGCAGTTCTTGTCTTGGCTGGCTTTGAGATGTACTTAACATTTCATTCACAACATGCTGCCTGTATCCACAAAGCTCGACAAGGCAGTGAATGTCATTGGCCCTTTTCAGAGACAAGAGGAAAACGCCTTGCCCGAGGTCCCACCGCCTGCCACAGCAACAGGGGCACCGATGGTGAACCTGAATCTCAGCCACTGGGCCTCATCACCCCAGTCCTTCCCATGGTGTTTTAAACATTGATCAAAATTTAAGTTAGTAGAGGGCGTGCCTGAATCAGCTCATGGTCTCACAGCTTGTTCTGGTTCTCAGATTAATTGTTCTAATTAGCTACTCCACAGGCAAATATATATTGACTCTTTCTTCATCTCAGAATTGGGGCCAAGCATGATTCAGAAAAACAGTCAGCTGTGGCTTCCTCCCAGAATTTTCCACACATCTAAACTGTAAACATTGCAACTGAACTCCCAGTTGATGGCACAGGTAAGAAAACTCACCTAGTGTTACCAACTGGTTTTCTTTCCCTCAATTTTTTTCTTTACATATCAGAAGAAGGGCTTCTTAACAAAACTTCCAAAATCCCATTCAGCACAACACGCAGAACTGCATTTCTGGAGCAACGTTGACTCTGTTCAAATCTGGGTGCTAGGACAGGAGGAGGAATTGCCAGCCTTTCAGCCTCCTCTTCTTGGAAACAGGAAGGACAAATAAGTTCAAAATTAGTATGGGAAATTTGGTGAGACAAAATATTTGCAATCAAAACTCAGTGTTGTATACTCTAATACACAACACAAGGGAGATTTTTGCCACAATCTCAACTCAACTCTTCTTAATATTTTTTATAAATTCTCAAGATGAAAGCATTTAGTGTGGGGAAAACATAGCAGTGAGTAAGTGCTGTATCTTCCACAGAGAGCCTGCTTGGTGCGTGTGTTCCCTATAGACTGGACTGCGTGGGCAGCACACCTGCCCCATCTCTGTTAATGAAGTGAAGATAATTTAACAGGTAACTAATGACTGAGTCATGTTCCCAGCTTTGCTACGTGCTCTAACAATTCCAGTCACTCAGTCAAGTTCATAAGCTCTCCTGCTGCCACAGAGTTGCTCTTACAGTGTCTTTCACCCTTGCCAGAGCTTCTGATAATTCTCTATATGGGAAAGAGACATTGGTTGGCAGGTCTGGAAATAACTACACAAAACCTTAATCACCTGTCTTGATAAAATTATAAATGCTTGATGAAGAAAAAGACATTTTGATGATAAACACAGATGATGCAAAGAGTTACAAAATTATAAATTCTTGATGAAGAAAAAGATATTTTGATGATAAAGATGATACACAGATGATGCAAAGAGTTACAAAAAATGCAAAAGAGAAAAACAAACTGTGCGTGTCAATTCAGCATTGCTGTTTACTTCTAGCTCACATTAGTCTGCTTTCTGTGGCTCCTTTGTATTCATGCTATGGTGTTTTATTGTGGTGGTAATAGAGAGTCTGATATTCTAGAAGTTAAATAAATCAAATTAATAAATAAAAATTTTTGAACTTTAGTAGAAGCATATTTGAGCAGTCACATATGACCTCAAATGGCCATTATCTTGAAAATTATAAACACCTGAAAATAAAGAGTAACATCTATGTTTAGAATGCAATTTAAGGGGAAAATCTTTTAAGTCTTTTCATGCAGTATTTCTGAACCAGTAACAATTTCAAAGGCTGTCATTGGAGCTCTTGTGGACTGAAACTGCCCACTTTCAGTTGATCATTTAATTTCTTTAAGTTTTTATTTTTAAAAGAGTGATGGAGAAATAGACTTGGAAAGATAATGTGTGGCAAAACCAGTGTATGGGCATTTGTAAGAACAAAAATATTTCCATCAAGCTTCATACATGCAGAGGAAGGACCTCTGTTAATTAAAAACAAATCCAGAAAATTACAGCTGAACTGAAGGGAGTCATGCAAATGCTTTTCAGTTCAAAATTTATTGATAATTAAAACACAACTACAATTCAGTTAATCTTGTAAGGAAAGGACAGACAAACAATATAAGTGCTGAATGGTGAATAGATAGGTGGATAAACACCTAAAAATGAGAACATTATTCCCAGCAGTTGTAAATAGGAGCCGATTAGAATTCAAATATTTCAGCAGAAGCTAAGCCTGTCCCTGCCAAAAATATTTTGCTCATATTAACTCTGCACTGCCCAGCTATATTCTCTCAAATCCTACACAGTTTATTTGCTGGAATAAACCCCTTGTACAAAATCAACATAAAGGTATACGGGCAAAGGTGCACCACTCTGTTAGTTTAACTTTTATCCACAGTTCCCTTCTATGCTACTTCTTTCTGACTTAGTAGTTGCAGGTAGAGAGATCACTCACAAGTGGGCCTTCACTTCAAAGAGAGAATATTAGACATTTTTTTTTAATTTGAATTTTCCTGCTTGGTCCTATTTTTTATCTGCTGTAGCAGTGTGTGTGTGTCTGTGCACATGGATGCTTGCACGTGTGGCACTGTGTGTGTGATACACAACATTCCAAGGCTGGCTGGGAACACAGTGGCAGGGACATTCCTGGTGCCACTGCCCCTTCCCCAAGTGGGGCACTGCTCTCCTCCTCTGCTCCCACAGTTGTGATGTACCCACATCAGTAGTACAGTAATTATTACAGTAATGCATGTTTATGCACACTGGCAGACTCCTTTGCACGTTGTGTATTAACTTTTGGTTTTGTTGATCATTTGGGAGCAGAATGAATGCTAATCATTAAGATTTTAAGAATGTTTCTATTGTATGGAGCACTCTAGCACATGTGCAGAGTTAAGGGATGTTGCCTATGTAAATGAAAAGTTATTCTGCATTAAAAAGATGTTTTCTGGAGCATCTTTATTCAGTTAGGTTTCAGCTGCTCTGAAGGACTCCTATCAGCACTAGCACAGAGGGGTAAGGCTTAGGAATGTAAGTGCAGATAATAGTTTGCTAGGCCAGGATACTATTTCTCTGCCATGGATTTCGAAAGGACTTACTGTACATACTGGTTCTGGCATTTGAAACTCCAGGCTTAGCTGGGGGATGGAGAGAGATGGAGAAAAAGAGGATTTGATACGAACAAAACATTTTTTGTAAAAAGCAGATTCCTTTTCGTTTCCATGTGCCATACAGCCAGTAATTTTGAGTCTTTGCTGATGCTTTCACACAAGGAAAGTGACTCTTGAAAAATGCACCATTACAACTTAATATATCTAGTATGTAATTTGTACTTAACAGAAAGATATTTAGGACCATTTGCCTCAGCCATGAGACTTTCAGCTGCACAGTGGGAGGTAGTGCTTCAATGAAACCTTTGTTTTTAATCTTCTGATACAGTCACCAAGGCAGTTGGCTGGCCTTAAAATTACATCAGTCTTCTTTTTTAATCTAGGGTGTGCGAGCAGTAGTTAGTTTGGGGCATCCAGCAAAGCGTATCATTTCACAGGCAGAACTACCACCCTTTTTTTTCCTCTCTTGGGTAGGATGCACAGAACTTCATGTCTAAAAATGAGGAAGGAAAATGAACAAGAAAGTTGCCAGGGGAGCACGGATATTCCCGGGGACGCCGTCCCGGGCTGTGTGTACAGCGCAGTGCAGTTCAGTCACGTTTACTTTGTTTCCTCCTCTTCCTAAAATTAGATTAGGTTTCCCCCAGCGAGCACAATGATGCTGAAGCTGGACAACCCAGAGCCTGAATCACTTCAAAGCAAGCCCCTGTTTTCAGTGAGCATCACCCGTCTGCCGCAGCCCCGCGGAAGGCACATTGCTCTGCATAGCAAGTTGGGTGGCAGTGGGTCCATAATATAAAACTGTTGCCTTGTGTTCCTCTAAGCTCTGCCCTCCTCTGAAAAAAAAAAAAAAAAGCAAAAAAAAAAAAACCCTCATAATTCAGGCAACAGCTGGAAAGCTTAGCTTAATGGTCTGTGCTTAAATGTGGAAGGTCACAGGGTGCTGATCTAAGGAGCGGAGAAGTCTTGCTCAGCCGACTGTTGACACTTAGTAAACGGAGGAGGAGGGGACTGTGTGTGCATCTGAGAAAGCCATACCCCGGCCCGCGAAGAATAGGAAGCAACTTCTATTCAAGATTTGCAGGGGTCCTGGACCCAGTAGGGAAAAGCAACAAGGCCCTTCACTGCCTCTAAGTTACCTTGTATTATAACAGGATTAAAGTACATTTAGCTTCTCTATTAGCATACTTTAGCCCCATTTAGGCTTACTTGATGTTTCCGATGGCCTTTGATCAGCCTTGCATGGTGCTGGTCAGCTTCAGGACACAGCAGTCAAAAAGCGAGACTGTGAAATTATCCTGATGTTGAATCTCACAGGAGATATTTCTGGCTGTTTTCATTCACTCACCCCCAATATTCGAGTTTCTTNTGCCCGTGATGTACATCCACAGGCAGAGTGCATACCTGCTGGGCCGGCACCGCCGCATCGCCGACATCCCCATCGACCACCCCTCCTGGCTCAAGAAAATAATTTACTCATTGTTAAAAAAACAGGAGGGGAGTTGAAGAAAGAAAGAGAGATATTAAAAGAAAAAGGTATCTTAGTGACCAGTAATAATTAGCTCCTTGTTTGAAATCACTGCTGGCTTGTGTGCCGGTGCTGAAGCATCTATGAAAAATACTATAATTTCTACAGTGTCTGGCTTTTTATTGCTTACATTTGCATATAAATTAAATCCATATTGTAGCTTTAAGGCAAGCTAGGCTTAGAACGCCGTACAGCTCAGGGTCCTATTGTTTTACATCTACTTTCTATACTGTGGTTAAATGAAAAGGGAGGAGAAAGTAAAGGAGACAGAAAGTCAGCTTTGTAGCATTTTTAATTGCTTCTCTGCCAATTATGGACAAATTAATATTTAAACTTTGTAGTGCTTTGAGAAAAATTGTTTACGGAATCCACCTCTTGGTGTTCAGTGCCCCCTGTGCCTACAGCAATATCTATATTGGAATCTTTCGTGGAAGAAAATGAAAAATAATTAAAGATAAATACTGTTCTCTTTTAAAATATTTTATGGAAACAAATGCTGTTAATTGAACCGTAAATATTTCAAATATAGGCATGATTCTTATTCCCAACAGCAGCCTGAAAAGCCATTACCAGACAGCATTTTTTCACCTGATACTGTTTATGTGCTCACAAAGATCTTGTATCATTTACTTCACTCGATCTTATTTTTGTCTTCCTCCTCTGCTTCACGCTGCCATCTCTGCTCAACCGACTTAGGTTGGCCGCTCTGAGTCCCTGTTTCAGCGCGGCTCAGAAATCCACAGGCTGCTAACACTAACACATCAGGGCAGAGCCTGGGAAGACAAGACACATTTGCAAAGATGAGTAACAAGAAGCAAATGGCGCCTCAAAGTCTCCCTTTAAAAATTCTTTAATGAGATACAGTGCATTTTTTTTTTCATTCTTTTCTTGGGCTAATGCCTAGTATGTACCAACCACTGGGCCACATTTTTGGGAAACATCTAAATCAAAAGTCAGAAGATTACACAGGGACATAAGAAAATCTTAAGATGGCAGGAGGCCAGGAAGCCCAGCTAGGCCTATCCTTTCCTCCAGTTAACAGTTGTTCTCCATAATATACTGTTTTTCTCCCCCTCTCTCTCCATATGCTTCTTGCTCCATTTGAAGTCTGGTCAGATCAGTTGCTTCTAGAGCAGCATCTGGTAGCTTATAATATATACCCTCTGGAAAAAAAAAATGTATTACATTTGTACAGTGCAAGACCTCGCTGGAGCTGTGTCCCCCATCCTCATATTCGACATTAGCTCTAATAACTGCAGCACTGCTCCCTGCGGTTCCCCCCAGAGCCCTTCACAGCTCCGCCAGGTCCCCTCTTAATCTTTTCTCTTTGCAAGGGATACAGACCTAGTTTCACTCAGCATTTTGGAGTCTCCAGTCTCAAAGTCATTATGGGACTTTGTTGTACTATTTCCATCTCTGCAATATCCCTTCTGTAATTAGGTAATCAAGACTGTGCATCTTTCCCATGTGGCCTTTTGAGATCAATTTTATTTATCAGTTTATTTATCTCCTATTATACATTTTAAAAATTCTGGTTGCAGTGCCATCAGCTGGGCATGTTGGTAGTCTCACAGCTGTCTGCTTGCTATCGTAATTTCCTTTTTCCTCTTGCCCATAACTCATTTTCTTTTTCTGTCTGAATTTTGCAGCTGTTCATATTAATAAAGGATGTTGCAAGTGCTTGAATGCACGGTGAATTTCATGAATAGCCTCCTATAAACACCAAGGGCAGCATGGCAGGGACTGGCCTGTGGGTGAAGGGGTTGGTGGGACTGGTTTAGCATCAGTGCTTCTAGACAAGAATAGTCCCTGGTTATGGGGTTAGATGATAGCTCATCCAGAGAAGTCCTGCCCCTCTTTTTGGATGTCAGCAAAACCAGGCTGGAGATGCAACACACTGCTGTACAGCTGATTTCACATGTTGCCAAGATTATATTAACACCATAAAAAACATATTAACACCTTCCCAAGGCAGTTGACTATAGCCTGGACTGTGGTGCAGCAGTAAAAGTCTCACTTCTTGTTTCCACTACAGTAAAATTATTACCTCTGACTTATAAACACCTATCTGTACATCCAGGTCTTTCCTATCAACTATAAAACAGCACTCTTAAACCCTTTCCTTCATTAGTCCTTGGAGCAATACAACTGGTAGCTAAGAAAAAGTTCCATTTGTTTCCACACCTATCTTATGGCTACCCTCACCTTCTGGTTTTCTGTAGGCTCTGCCCATTGCTGGGTGACCCTTTCTACTCCAGAGATTACGGTCAAGCTCAAGCTCTAGTTTGATAACAAACTTCCTCTGTGCCTTTCCTTCCTGCTGCTCAAGACTCTCAAAACCACCAAGTTCTGGCCCACATATGGCTGCATGGTTCCTGGGAACACTTGTGGAGATTACATTGCTGCACCAGCTCATTCTGGGCCACCCTCAGCCCTCATGGCACCTACCAGGCCACAGCCTTGGGATAAAGGGAGATTAAAAATCTACAGGGGTCGTTCTCCTGCAGGCCCTGATGCATTTAACTGATGAGACACAAAAACTTGGGCAGCATTAACAAAATGCTGCTGTGCTCATTTTAAATGTTATCATTTTAAGCCTTTCTCTCTCTGTTTCCAAAGTGAGATAGTGAATAAAAGAAGGCATCTTGGCAACACCAACAAAGGCTTCAATCATAACCAGACACAGATAGTTCTGAGGCTTAAAAAATTCAATTTCTTGTTTGTTTTTATCATTGTTCCTTTGGTGTTTCATGCTCCTTTCTCATGGTGGATTCAATCAGAGCACAGGTGCCCCATATACTGCAATACTCTTGAGGGAGGATCCACACAAAAATGCCCACACTTGTGAAATTTTCAGTCTTCACTTGTTGACCCACGAGATTTAAACAACTGCATTTTATAAGAACAAAATAAATTGAGTCCAGAATTCACAGCATTTTGTATCTCCCTATGAGTGGCTTCAGTGTTTGTTAGCTCTTCAAATTTTAGCTTTCTGTGTGTTACAAACCCCATCTTCTGGCAGTTTATCAGGTGCCTCCAGTATTGGTTTCAAAACAGATATTAAACACTGCTCTCTCACCTTGTAGCTGCAGTCATTTCCAAATGTACTGAACAGCTTTTCTGCTTTCCAGCCGTCAAAGATTATACAGTGAGAATAAATTACTCAGCTGGGTGCGTTGTTTGTAGGCAGAGCCAGGCAGTGACAGTATCAGAAGTCTCTGTTTTAAAAGCATGTAAAACACTTTTTCTTTTTCTGTGCTTTACATTGTGGCTCAGATACATTCCTGCAAAAACAAGGATGCTGGTAAAGATGTCCTGAGGTATCACAGCCCTCAGCCCATTTCCCTTTGTGCTATGGATGAAATCCCTGGCATGGAAGCAGTAGCATTGTAGGGGTGAAGTGCTCCAGAGGATATGGGGGACATCTGGCTGCCACCCCAGGCTGAGGAACTGTCCCCATTCCATTCCCCTGAGCTATTTTTAGTAGTATTTCCCTGACCATGACAACTTAGATTCTTTTTTCTTCCTTTTTGTTTCCTCCTTATCATGCTTGCTAAGTATCAATTAATGTTTCCAGAATCAGACAGATTTCTGAGATTTCCTTTTATTTTTTATTTACTTTTTGTTTTCCCTTTTGTAATTTGTTGTCACAAGACCCACACTGCCCACTGCAAAAGTGTATAGCACTGCTGTCCTTCAATGTCAACATCATGTTTCCTCTGAATTGCTGAAGTCCACAAGACTATTCACAAACATAACACCCAGTAAGAAAGCAGGCCAGAGATTCTTTTATCTTTCCTTCCCACAACCTAGTCTTCCTAGAATGTTTCCATACAAATGCTCCCAAACAGTGAATTTTGACCTAAAATTGAAAATAATTTCATCAAGAGTTGAAATTTGGCAGGGACAGAAGCAGCACAGTTCATAAATACTACATCAGTTTGTCGAAGACCAAAAACTGTATCTGAATTAAAGTGATCAGTCACAAAATGTCTCAGGTATCTTTAACCATCAAAATGCTAGGCTCCAGGTCTGCAAGAGTTTTCCTGTAGATAATAGAAAGGTACATCCAAAGGAATTTACATCTTCTTCATCCTCAGAGGAAGCACCTATTTTGAAACACTGATTTTTATCCTTTGGTAACACAAGGAGCTCAGAAGACAAGTATAGGTAGATTCATAACTTTTAGCTACAGCAAATATCTTGCTATGGACGACTCACAAATCATCCATAATTCAAATACGTTTCCAGAAACAATTTGTCTTACCATTTTGACAGAATGAATTTGAAGGGGAAAAAAATCAGCTTGCAGGCAAACTGCAAGCATAAAAGATGACTACATTCCTTTAATTAAAAAGTCAGTGTAAATAGTACTGTTGTTGATATTAAGTACCTTTGTGAAGCAGAAGTAGCTTAAATCAAAACTTACATATAATAAATACATGGACAGGTTTCTCACTGTGCATATGATGCCTTCATTATCTCTAAATATAAAACTGATTATTCATCTGTGAGTAGTAAGCATTGGAGAACCATTATTTTTTTTTATTTTAATGCATCCTAAAAGTCAAGAAACAGAATTTTTCTTCTGCTGTTTTGTTTTACTTTCTATTTCATGAGTCCTTTGGATATTCTCAATTCTGTTCGATACCTGAGACAACCTCCCAGGGTAGGAGTAGGGGAGATGTTGCATGCTCATTTACTCTAGTTCTGTCTTGTAACAGCTGTGATTCTCCATTGCTTTATCATCTGCAGCAGATCAGGAGGAGAACAGAACTGACTGGCATGAGGTGCTACACTTTCCCTGATAGGTCAGGCATGGCAATAAGGGAACTCCCTCTCTTCAAAGAAAGTTTCCTATTTGTAAGTGCTCCCTACATTCTTGAGGACACAAACTCTTTTTCCAGGTCTCTCATGTCAGCACTGATCAGTGGTAGCTCAGCTTCTTGGAGAAGGGTCAGAACATTCTTAGGGAGAGAAACGACAGTATGCATGGATGGTTTGCCCTTTTTTGGTCCTTTCCTCTGCAGCTCAGCCTAAGCAGAAATCCAGTATTGCGCTACTGTCATGTAAATGTCTTATCTTAAATTTAGAGCAAAGGGATCTGTTAAAGCTTTGTGGCTTCAACATTCAGTATCAGTTTGTTCTCATTCATATGAATACTGGAGATGTGAGGAGAGAAATCCCTTGAAATAAAGAGTGTTCCTAGTGGCATCTCAAAAATAGATGCTGCCATTTTTATTAGCAAGGTACAGAAGAAAAGGCAATAAAAATAATTTTAGAAAAATCACTCAGCTCATCAAATACTACTGAGAAATCCTCTAAGAGTGGTCTAAGCTTAAAATATAGATCTGCATTTAAGATATTTTGAAATCTTACATGGCAGAACAAATTCTCTTTCTCACACTAGTGGCTGTCTCTGTCTGTCTGTCAGCTCAGAGCTCAATCACGTATTCACAATAAAGTATGGGTCAAGTCCTCAAATGTCTGTGTCTTATAGTCTTATTCTTGGCTGACAAGTGCTACATCTAAATCAGTGTATGGCATTAAGTTATAGCCTGAAAGCAGGCTGGAGTGGTAAGACCAGTTCAGATGATAAATGCTTCTTGCTCCCCCTGAACCTTCCACCTCTCTTAGGCCACTGTTGCTCAAAGACACAACTTCCACATCACTTACCTAATTGTAATTCTACAAGTGAAATCACAGCTCAATAGTAATACTGTGAGGGACTTAGTTGGGCAAGTTCCTATCATCTGGCCTGAGCCAAAAGATTACACACCAGTAATAGAAATTTATTCAGAGCAGAGATATCCTGGCATAATAAGACCATCTTGCTTCATGTAATTATAATTCATGCATCCAGAGACAGCTGTCCATCAGATATATTGTATTAGCTCGCTTTGATTTCTATAATGAGTTTTATTAGTATATTTATGAGGAAGAACAGTGGCATATAAAGAAGTTATGAATAAGTTATTATGTGTGCACAACCAACATTTGGGATTCTCTAAGTCTTGCAGAGAAGCTAAAGTCTGAGTGGATACAAACTCCCAAAACATGATCCATGAAGACCTATTTCATAATATATGGCACCAACACCACCCATTGTTTTGTTTCACATCCATGAAATCATAGAAAAATCATTCCATTATGCAAACAAGAAATCTAAAGGGGTCTGAAAAAAACCAAAATTGTAAATAAGAATGTCAAGTTTTAATTTCTTTTTAATATTAAATTTATGTGATATAAAAAGAACTTTTTTGAAAATGAGAATTGGAACTGTTGGCCCTGGTTTCCCACATGCAGGAGCATTCAGGCTGTACTAGACAAGATACATTGAATTTAGAGAGTTTCAAGAGATGACAGTTGATTCTTCCAGCAAAAATGGTGGAAAAGGATGGAAATGTGGGACCATTGTTTACGGAGATGAAGAGAAAGTATCAACAGGAAGTGATGCAGTGAAATGATACAGAGCAAGAAAAAGGGAGCAAGCACTGTCTCAGCAGCTCTGGAGACACATACCAATGGAGACAATGTTCCGTAAGTCCAACATAAACACAGAATCATTACAAAATCTATTAGACAGATAACTACAGTTAACAGGCTTGAAGCCTGAAGTGAGGCAGCTGATTATGAAAATGTTTTTCCTGTAACAGGACAGGCTCAGGACTATACCTGCTGGTATCTGTAACCCTCTACCTGTTCCTCCTCAAAGGTTCCACAGTGCTGCCTTCTGCAAAGATAAATTGTCCATTCCCTTGTCCCCCAGGTCCTCAAGCCGTGTCCACGCCATCCTGGTCACACTGGTAGATTTTGGGAGACTTCAGACAACTGAAGACAGATGTTCCAGGATTTAGGGGAATATTAACTCCCATACCAACACTTCCTGGTAAAAACGGTCCTGTTACCCAGTTGTACCTCATCAAAGCAGTTTGACCAAATCCATCTTGTTCCCTCAGCTACCAGACAAAAGATCAGATCTCTTGTGTAGCTGAAGAATGGACCACACACTACCAAATTTCAGCTTTTCAAATTGCACCACCAAGAGCCAGTAAAGTACATTCTGCATTAAATGTTATGAGCTAGGCCAGCGCATCACACCTCCTTCACAAATCCTGAAGTGATAAAAAGATTGATCCTCATAAAAATTCTCTTTTTAAGGAGACAAATATATAGGCAATCAAGGCAAAGTGTGATGAATAACAGGGTGCTTGCCATGCATAAGTAGCAAAGAATAGATGGATACTTAAAAGCCCAAAACCCCTAAATGGTTTCCCCTAAGCAAGAAAAGAGACCAGGTAAAAGTCTTTAGTGAGCTGCAAAATTAGCCACTCTCCCCTGGGCCTACCCACACTGACAAGTCCATCTACCACCCCTTCTACCTGTATCTGTGTGTCCAGCACCTGCCACACGTTCACTGTGGTGATAGCTGAGGGTGATGTGCCCAGACATGTTTAGAGCCGATTTTTGCCTTGCTGGCCAAAAATGCCATATAGACTGAAGAAGAGTTCAGCATGCAAGAGCAGCTCTGTGTCACCACTACAGCTCAGGTTAGCCTGTCAGTGTCAGGGACAAAGGAAGCAGAGTCAAAAGCTACCCAATTATTTTGCTACAATCTTCTCCAAAGTCTTCCTTAAAGCTGAGACTTTTTAAGGAGGCAGGAAAAGCTGGTTAGAAAGACTTTAACAACTGCTTCTTTAGAAGGAAAAAAAAAAAAAGTTGTTGGCAAGCGTTGGGTCCTACACGATACCTGCAGAGAGCTCAGAGTCTTGGTGTCCCAAGTACTGCCTGAACCCCCTGTAGGACCTACAGTCCAAAATGTCAGCAAAGATTGCATTTGATCTTCAAGAACTTATTCCACTTCCAGAAAGAAAGAAAGAGCCAGTGTGGTGCTGAATGATCCTGTCAGGACAGTAATTGGAAAAATCCCCATAGTAAGAGAAGCTCAACTGTCACAGTTTGTGAAGAGCCTTGATGAGCCAGGTTGTTTACTGCTCACAACCCTTGTGCTATTCACGACTTGGCTGACACTCTGCTGAAGGGCACCGCAGCCCTCCTTGGCCTCTTTCCTAAGCACAACACATTGTTTCCAGAGCCCTTTGTGCTACTATCACTCCAATTAGGAGCTAGATTGCCTTCACAAATGTTCTGTCCTCCCACTTTGTCAGATGGAGATGGTCTGAATACCACAAAAAGTTTTGAGAAGGGGAAAATCACAGACGAGGGCATTTAGGGATCATAATGGCAATGAGTGGCAAGAAAAGATGATTACAAAACTTCATAAATTTTAAACAAAATATCAAAAGAGGGTTCTGTCAATGCAAAGATATCCTTCTCCTAATGGGACAACAAACTAAAGCAGTAGCTTTATAACATCCTTTGATGCCCTAGGATAGCAGGACCCCCGGAGATGACTGTTGTGTCCCACAATAGTTCATTAGTATTGAAATTCCTAATTCCCTTTATTGGATCTGAGTTTTGGCTTCTAAGGTCTGACCCCTGAAGAGCCAGAAACTTCAGACTGCGTTTTGCTACACACTTCCTCACTTTGGGCATTTAACTCCACACTTTTACAAATACCACATGCTGTCGCCACAGTGAAGAGAAAAGATGTTTAGCAAGATATTCTTAGTATCACTCAGGCAAAGACTTCTTCCACCAAATCATCCCTCACATTGCTGTTCTCTCGTAACTGTGGGAAAATATGTCTATATTAGAGCTGAAAATTAAAGACAGGAGGATAAAGTTTACAACTTCTCCTTCTGGTAGAGCACTTGATTCAAAATTTTGTGACATACTCTTCAAGTACCTGCCTAGAAACAAGTATCAGCACAAGCCCACCAGTCCAACCAGCCACTCAGTCCTTGCATGCTGTTCACTTTTGTCTGACATTTCTCAATCCACCATCTCATGTAAACTCACAAAGAAAGCCACTGAATTAAAAAGAGTTTAGAAAGTTATTAATTTGCCTTCCTCTTTTTTTTCCTTTTTTTATTTTTTAACACACAAGCCCTCAATCCACAGACAAAGAAAGAATAAGGAACCCTACCCAAATGTCCCTTAAAACCAGGACAATGTAGTGCATTTAGAAGAGAAGATGAGAAAGGGAAGAGTTAACTGGGTTTATAATTGTTTCCAGAGAGCAATTATTCAGTCCCTAAAAATGCTGGTAGAAGAAAATGGAAAATGAACATGGTCCCAACAGACAAATGATTAATATTTAGGGAAGGACTATAGCAGGGTTTGATCCAAAAGAAATGGAAAAGAGCATTTTAATGAAATTAGTATTCAGACTGTACAAACTCATTAGATTTGGGTTTTGCCATCTCATAAAAAAAATGAAGGATGTTTTGAAGGCGAGTTTCGTGTTTGCATTCTCTTTTCCACCGCTGCTGCCTGTGAGGAGGTGCCCACCAAGCACCGGCAGCCTCGCGATACCAAAACAGAAACACAACCTGGAGCGAGAGCCAGGCAAAGGACTGGGAACCAAACCTGCAGCTGATTAATGCTGCCAGAGAATTTTTACAGAGAATGTTGTTTTCCCTTCATTTTGCTTTCCCTGTGCAGCTTCACTCAGAGCAATATCTGTGAGTAATCTCCCCTCTCCAGCTGATCGGGGTGCAGCTCCCTGCGTGCAGCTAATATTGGCACAGTGACATTTCAGCTGTTTTCGGTGGACACGAGCAGGTGCAAAGCAGGACCCGTGGGAGCAGCACAGCCTGGCCCTCCAAGGAGGATGTGGAGGTGCTGGGGAGGGTTCCTGGCCACGCCACTGCCTGCCTTCGGCCAGGACCGATGGCTCCTGCCAGTGCCATGTACATCGGCTTCCATGTTTAATAAAGTTGTGGACTCTTAGCTTCAGCACAGCACGGCTCCCAGTTTTATTTCCCAAGGGTTCATAGCAACAGTAACACACAGTAGTTATAATGTGTCATAAAATAAATATTAGCAAAAGCACACCTGAGTCTCTCCCAGTTTGGAATTTGTTTGGCATCACACGTCCCCTAAAGCACGCCTCCAAAAGCCAAAGTTGTTTGCTGCTGGGGCAGGTTTGTTTGTTTGTTTGTTTGCCTTAGTTTTGGTTTTTCCCTCAGCTGGCTGGACTTACACCACTGTCACAGCTAATAAAGGTAAGCTCTGTTACAGCACTACCTTGTGCCTTGCCCTAATCACATTGCTCTTGAAATTAAGTCTGTCAGCGCTTCAGCTGTAAACCTGTATAGCAAGAGCTTAATAACTCCACTGTGAACACAAAAGAAAATTACTTCTAGACTCAAACCCGATGTGCAAGACTTCTGCCTATGGGGTGACATTTTATTTGTTGCTGGGAATATAAACAGTGCGCTCAAAATGGTTAAATAGATTAAATACATGGACAGAAACACAACGTGTGTGTGCAGCACACACACACTGGCAAACATGCACACACATGTATGTAACCTCACGTGATATATTTTACAAACTCTGCTTGCACAGGGAGGAAATAAAACCATCAAGTGCTTCTGACTCCTTCTCATCTATTTCCACACTTTTAGACAAATCTCAGCCTCTGCTTCTTTATCCAGCATTTTTTTCCCTTTCCTTGAGAATAACAAATTTACACTCAACCACCACACAACATGTTGGCCTGAAGCTGAGGCAGCCAAGGTAAAACTCCATCCTAGTGCAGTAGCCAGATTTTTATGTATCAAAATGTCCCATCTTTGAAGTTGAGTCTTAATAATGTCTTGCAGGAAAGCCCCAGGGCAGAGCCTTTCTCTGCCACAGGTTTCTTGTACTACTTTGAGAAAATCATTTACCTCTCCTGTTCCTCAGCTGCACTGCTGAAAAATGGGAATAATTAAATTGCTCTACTTCATCAAACACCTGTAATGATAAATATGCTACAAAATGCGCTGAAGTGCCTGTGATGAAGATTACCTGCTGGACAGAGAGATACAGAGCTAGAAAGAGGAGAGTTGTACCTCTCTAAATCCATGGCATTTTGAAGTCCAGAAGTGCTGTTCTAAACCAGTTTTAAAGTTTGTTTTCTTAAAAATATGGTGATCAAATATATTTTTCTATACAAACACAACATTTTTCTTTTCTTATTTCTTTTTCGTTAAATAACGAGGCAGACAGCACGTGCGGTACAACAAACAGCTTTGGCCACACACTTTGGGATGGCCATGCTGGAGCTGATGGGGCTCCTGCGATGGCTTTGAACAGCACAACTGGAGATGATTTGCTCTGTCAGGTCGAGATTACTCTTCCTTAAGACCTGCACTCCTGATGCAGATACTAAGTCACACACAAGTTGTCAACCCTCATAAGGAGTGGCAGGAAATAACTACCTTTGACTCATGACACCCCACCACCAGGATGTTTGCCTTCATCCTCACCTTCATGTCACCAGGGAGGCTCTGGTCCCAGAGCATGAGGAAGGGAAGGGAAGGTGTCATGCAACAGGGTACAGGCCTGGAAGTTCACCCTGTCCTTTAGATGTCCTGCACCAAGACATGACTCCCTCAGTGACTGCAGCTGCGGGAGCGAAGATGTAGGTGGAAGAGAGCCTGGGGAAATGGGCACTGCCAGGGTCAAAGGATCTCTCTGTGGAAAGTGCAGGTGAAGTTAAGTAATGCTGCAGCAGATGCCATGGACAAAGGGAAGGAAAATGGCCAGTGCTGGATTAAAAAGAAATTAAACACAGCATCAGCACATGGTGCAGTTGAGCTCACAGGAGAGACTGCCACAAAGGAATGAGCTGTCCCAGCAGTAAACAGTCACCAGCTCAGATTTTAGCCATCAAACCTTCCGCCCTCTCATGTTCCCTTTGCCTCATCTCCTTTCTTGTGTGGCCTCTACTCAAATTCTGAGCACAGAGAGAGCTCATAGCATATATCTTCCCATTGCTGTGTACAAATCCTACCTCCCTCCACCACCAGTTCCCTTTGAGACCCCAAGCAAAAAGCAGCAATGTTAGGATCAGCCAGAAAAGGTTCCCACAGCTCCCTCGGCTCCGTTTTGGGTGAGGACAGCCACAGCAGAGCTGTGTGGTCCGATGGTGCCCATGGACTGACACGCCTGTGTTTGCCGTGCTGGCCATGTATGGGGCACCAGCTGGGAAAGCTTGGGGTGCCAGGGCAGGGTCTCCCAGGAGCTGGCTCCTGTGAGTCCTCCACCCATCAATCTTAGAGCAGTATGCCGTCATGGCTAAAGAGCAGCTGTTGCAGTAAGCTCATCAGATAACAGGCACATATATTAAAGTACCTTTAGCACACTTACTAAAACATATATTTAGCTAGGGAAAATAATCTTGCCCTGCCTATAAAAGTCAAAGTTTGCCTTTATAAATAACTCCTGGAACCCTGTACGCATCTCAGGAAATGGCGACGGTGTGCATGCTCAGCCTCCTGCCCTGAAAAAGATCTCTGAATAAAATATAAACACACTGAAATATAAAGAACAGTTTGGTGAAGATAATGAAATCTACTGAAGCTAGTAATTTACTCTGTAAATCATATAGCTACTTCTTCCTTGCAGTTGCCTGCCCTGATTTACATCATGAACCTTATATCCGAGATTCTCCCCGCCTTATTGCAAGCACGGGAGCACAGAGTAGAGCATCTGTGTTTCTTTGTGGCTGGTAAAAAGCATCTATTTATACTTGGGAAATGTCCCACTCTAAATACGCCACATTGGCTTGACACACTTGTTGTTTCTCTAGTCTTCTCTGAGAGCCCAGGTCTTCCTGAGAAGGGAAGGAAAAGCAGACAACCTAAAATGCCTGTTTTGCACCCATTCTTGTCACAGCAGCTGGGAGTGGGGGCAATCTGAGTGCTGTGTTGGTACTGGTTACAGGGAGCTGCACATGGTGCCCCAGATCTCCCCCTCTCCCCACCGACAGCCTCCAGCATCATGTGGCCCTTTCCCATTTTATTCATGGCATAAACCCTCTTCCCATTAGCATGCAAAGGCTTTGAACTTCGGAGTCTTCCTACACTGTACGGAATATCTTGAGAAGGGGCTGGAAATAATTGGTGCTATCCCTTCCATAACACCACCGTGTACACTTGAGCATGTGGAAATCCAAAGTGGCACCGAAGGCTCAGGGGCAGGCAGGGAGCCCCAAGTGCCACAGAGCTGCTGCACAGGGCTTGGCCCCAGCCTCATTCCTTATTCACGGCTCTCCTTTAAGTCTAACCACTCCGAGGTGAGGCTGAATCTCTGTGAATTCAAGTGGATTTCTCACCCGGTGTGTGCCTGTACATTAGGGAGGCGTAGGCACTGCTCTGCTCGGCTCTGCGCAGGGATAGAGACTGCAGGGAAAAAATTATATCTAGATGGGTCTTTATGATGTGTGTTCCTTCAGTATTAAGATCTCTTCAGGCTTTGTGTATCTGGTAATATTGCTCTCATTTTAAATTCTTCTAGTAATAATTTTAAGAGAAAATTCTTTTTGACAACTGCTGTTGATTTAAAACTAATGTTTAGCCAGTAATGGGTAATTGTATTAGACTGAAAAAAAAGCTGCTGTAAAGTCGACCCCAGTCTGATTTTTAATTTACTGCATCATCAGCTACTTTTATGATACTATTTAATCTGCTGAAATAAAACTATTGCTCTATGAATATCTCTAACATTCAAGAAAAATTGTTTTTAGCTGTTCTGCTCTTGAGACTGAGGAGTTGTTAATTATTATATGAATAATTCCCGTGAATACATTTATTTATATTTGTTTTAATTGTCACAATACTCAGAGAAGTAGCATGTTCTATTTCACTATGAACTCCCTTTTAACCCTTTAAAAAAGGAAAGAGAAAACGCCCATCATGACTTTGCAGATGTTTGGAGTTCACAGAATGCATTCTGCATTTCCATGGAGCAGAAAGAGGGTGGGGGGGGAGGGAGCAGAAAAACTTCCCTTTATTTTTTTCTTTTTTTTCCCGTAAGAACCTGCATCTCCCTCAGCCAGGACGATCGTGCTCGCAGCTGCACTGAGCACAGCAACTGCAGGAGCGGGCAGAGCTGCTGTCACCACCAGCCTGGTTTGCGTTTCCAGGTCCCTCTCCCACCCCGTGGCAGCCCAGGGCCCTGCTCCTGCTCTCTCCTCCCCAGAGCTGCAGCCCTGATGGATGCAGCTGTGGCACAGCCATAGGTTTGCCTCTTCCAGAGTTAGGAAATCAGCCCCACAGGGCCTGTTCCAGCCTCCCAGCACTGCTAGAAACACCCTCACTGAACCCAGAGGGCTTTGGATGGGTCCCCACAGCCTCAGCATGGGTACAAAAGAGGTTTGTGAGCTACTTTTATACAAATCATAAAAACCAACGTCACAGAAAGGCATTTTAATGTTTTTATTCCTTATTAATCCTGCCAAACTAGTGTGCATCAGGTCATGCAAAACAGCTTTCAGTCTATGCCCAGCATCAGCGACCTTCTCAAAACAATGCACCACCAGATTAAAACAGCATCGAAAATGTTGTGCTGCTCCTTTTCAAACGGGAAAGAAATCTTCATTAGGAAAAAAAATAAAGAAGTCTGTCACAACAAATAACCTACACTGGTTAAAAACAGATAGGTTTTTATTTGCTAGTCTTTTTAATAAATGACAGGCTCTCATAGAGATTACCTAGAAGATAAATTGGTCTGTTGGAAGAAAAAAAAGACTCGGGGTGTAACCAAAAATGTGTATCTGTGGCACATGAATTGCTGATTTTTAATGTTAGCAGTACATTTATATTGTAGCTTTAGGTTTATTTACCCTGATAAATACTTGATTACCTGCCTGAAACAACTGCAGGAGAAGGCTGTTGTCAAATCTATTATAAAATGATCAAGTAATGGTTACAAGATAAAGTAAGGTAAAACAAATAATCCTTAATGCTGCGCAACCACCTATTATTTTATCCAAACAACTCCTGTTATCTCCTTATGGTCGAATGCCTATTCCCTAGAAAGAGAGAAGTCTCTTTTTACCTCAGTAATTAGCTTGTTTGAAAGCTCCCACAAATTCTTCCTATCATAAATTTTGCATTGCTTCATGCACAATAATGCACATAAAATTAAATAAACAATTTAATTAATTTAATTAAAATTAAATATTAAACATATTGTGTATAAGAAGCCCATGCCTGTGATTTAATTGGGCAGGAGTACCCAAAGCAGTTTGGGTAACAGTGAAAAATAATTAAAAACAACAAGTACGGTAGCCTCTGGGTACGAAGAGTAGTTGGGAGCTTTCTCCTGAGAAAGGTTTATTTAATTAAAACCAAACTAATCTTTGGAAAACACTTGATAAGCATTTCATAATACAAATCATAATCCAAAAATGAGGCTTATACTTCGTCTACATGATACTGGAAAATAATATTAAATAATTCAATTCCGCCATGAGCTACTTCCCCAGCACACACAGAATAATTCAGCAGACAGCATGCTTACCACCTTTAAATTTTCAGTAACATTTAGTTCATCTAGATAAATATTCGTAAATTATATGAAGGCATAATGGATCCGTAAGTGATAAGGCTGAGAATTAATGCTTTATTTAGACTGTTTATTGCTTCTTGTAGATATTATGCCAGACAAGGAAAGCACAGCTAACTTAGAGGACAAGCTGTGCCTGTGTTGGCAGGTAAGCTATTTGGCTGTGTTCACGTTTTCTAGCCTATTCTTCGACACCTTTCATTCATAATAGAGCATATTATTTCCAGGATCCCATATAACTGGAGGAGGAATAGATTATTTATAGGATGGTGTCCCTATCGATACTTCATGTTGCCAAATGCTTGTATTTCTATACTGTCCAGTGATAATTTCAGCTCCCTGAAAAACTTGGATCCTGCCCAAGGTCACAAACTATCCGCCTGGACATCAAACAGTCTGCCTTGCACAACTGCTCACAAGCTGGACTGCAAATGCTGACAGGCTTTATAGGTCATTTCAAAAACAAATGCTTCATTTTAGCACCTTAGACTGCAGCAGCTCCTACAACAAGCTGCTGATGCCAACTGGCTTTTTCAAAAGTGAATGTATCCAAAGAGATCCTAATTGACGTTTTCAGGCAAGTGCCCAGCATAACTGAATATTACTCAGGTTTCTGGAGAGCGGTTTTAAAGTGACCATATAATTTAAGTGACCTTTGAATATAATTTAAAGTGCTACTGTAAAGCCCAGTTCCTCTCCCACTGAATGAACTCCATCAATGGGGAAACTCCCATTGTTAATGAGGGCAGGAGCGGGTACTTCCCCACTGGCTCCCATTGAATTATCCAGGTTCCTTTTTTTGTGGGAGCTTTTTTTTTGATACATTCCTGGGAAGATCCTGTTAACTGACTTGGAGTTACTTTGGTTCATATCATACCCACAGCTTTTTAGCAGAGAATTCGGTGATTTAACAGAGATTTCTGTGGAGCAGAGGTACAATAGAGCCCTTTACAGGGTGTGGGAATTTCCCGCATGTTGATTAACTCCATACTGTAAAAGACCATAGGCCAAATCCTTCAGTCCTCACGCAGACAAAAGTCCACATTGACTTACCCGCAATCTGCCTGCAAACGCTCATTAAAGTCAATGGCACTTTGCTTTGGTCAGGGCCAGGAATTCGGCCCGCTGGTTGTCTTTGCCACTGGGCATGGCCAGGAGAAGGGGATTACCCCAGCGCCGAGCCTGCAGCAGGGTCTGCCTTGCCCCAGACCTCGGGCACTGCCTTCCCTTCAGCCCCAAAAGCTCCTGGCAAAATTCCGCTTTTGGTGCCAGCCCCATGCTGCAGCATGTGGCGCTGAGGGATGCCCAGTGTCACCCCTTGGGCCACCACCCTGACACCTTGGTGAAACCACCCCCAGGACTCTGCCTTTTGCCCCACGGGGCAAGCACAGAGCAGGCAGGGTGTTAGCCACTGACCCACAAGGCTCCTGCCCTCCCCACTGCAGCTACTCCCCAAAAACAGACCGGCTTACGTGCCTTCTGGGACAAGGTAGCCAATATTTTAGAATCACCTTAGAGGGGTGTACATCTATCCAGAAAATAATAGAAATATAGCCCCCAAAAAAGTGGGCTGCTTTCTGTTTGTTTGTTTTAGCCGTATCATAGCTCAGATCTTCCTTGCCATTGTGGTTCAATATTTACTGATCAAAAATATAGACTAGCTGCAAGTCACAGCATTTGCCAGAAAGAACGATTATCATCAGAAAGAAATGGGCATTAAAAGAACAGCTCTTCTATTTCCAGAATATAAAACAGACATTCAGAAGAACAAACAGAGCAGAGAAGAAATGATGGTCATTTGCAAGTAAAATATTACTAAACAATATAACATTGGATTAACTGTTTCATGTATTTATTGTGAAAGAATATATAGAACTTTACATGAGAAACTATCAGTACAAGCAAGAAACAATGCAGCCTTTTAAACAGCTTGCTTTTAAGTTTAATGCTTCTGCACGTAGAGCACACAGGCTTGCTCCTGCTCAATCCCATGCAACAGCTCCTGTTCAATTTAAAGGGGTCAGGATAAGGCCCTGAGGTTTTCAGCTTTTCTCCTGCAATGTCCCTTTCAGCAATATTGCAGCCCCCCTGCTCCTAATGTGCTTGGGACGTATTTAGGGTGGGGAATGTGCAGTACAGCCAAGAGGCACCGTAAGATGCAGTTTGGGAGGGGCTGATCCTTGAAAACTGTGGAGGGACTTTTTCTTTCTACGTACATTTAGAAAGAAAAGGAGGGGACAGAGGGGCAGGATAAAGAAGAAAATAAAGGAAAAAAAAGCAGGCACATATTGAGTCCAGTCCTGCATTCGACAGAAGCAAACCATTGAGCACAGTAGCAAGGGCTGACTGGACCGGACAAAACCTGACTCCATTTATTGTCTTTTGTTGTGGTGTGCCAAGAATGCAGGAGCTCCAGTTATTCTGAATCAGGGTTGGCTCTGGGCATGGCTTTGTACTCTCAGGTCCTGTGCATTGCTGAAAACTGGTGCAGCTCTGATCTCTGGCTTTAGAGACTTTTCTTCCTTCCAGGACTATTTAAAATAGTCGTGTAACAATTTCAGTAACTCGGTGGCAATTAATTTTGTGAATCTGTAATTAGTTTGCTACTCTTACATAAAGTTAAATTGGATTAATTTTATGCTCTCTTGTCCAAAATACTGTTCAAAAGAAGGATTTCTAATAAATTTGATGTGCAAGTCTGTTCTAGTACTTGTCTTAGTTTACCCAGAAACTACTCTAAATCATTTACCATTCAACGCATGCTTTAGCACTGACAAAAATTAGAACCAAGTTAATTCTATTATTTAGCTAATATTAAAGAGCTACTGGAATTCCTACACTACCATATTAATTTTTTTTAACCTATCTGACCAGAACATCCATTTAACACACAAACATTTTCCTGTGACTTCCTCTAAATGAAAGAATCTTTGCAGAAAGAGAAACATAAAAATAATTGCAGTGGTATAGTTGATGACAGCTTTTCTGGCAAACACAATAACTGCCTATTGAGATAATTAATGCACCAGTAGAGATGCATAAGATTAAAATGGAGTTTAGGGCTGGATTAGTACAGCCTTTACTCTGTGTGGTGCAAAGTGTTGGGTCAGATGTCTCATGAAGTTGTCTCCAAGTCCATCTTTCATTCACTGCATAGGGAAGAACCACATCTATTTTTAGTGTGTGAGTTTTCCCTTCAAGTTCACTCCATCCACATAAAATAAAAACCCTACGACTATTTTGAACTGCTTGGAAGCAGATCTTGAAGTCCTGATTTAATTTTAGCTTCATACACACAAAATTCCTGGTGATTTCAAGGATGATTTTGCTAGACATGAAAAAGTTCAATTCTCAGTCACTACTGCTAGAAGTGTGGAATTAGGTAGAATCCAAAATAAAAGAATCCTTAAGAAATAATCAAAACCACAACCGAATTTGGCCCCTGATATGCATTAATAACAATAGTGATGTCACTCATGTTCAATCATTTACATGGTCTCATAAATAATTTTTTAATAATTTATTGGATATAAAGAGGAGCTTGAAGTGTGACAAGCTGCTTTAACTTTAAATAAAGCTTACAAGTAACTTTTCAAGCTTTGCAGGCTCAGTGTAGTAATATCCACTGGCTGAGCAATGTGTATCCAAGTACAAAAACCCTCAGTAGAGGTATAAACTCTCCTGAAATTCAGAGCTGAGTGCTCTTCACTCAGCATCAGCAGGGACTAATCTGGAGCTGGTGTAAGCCAGTGTGCAAGGGAAGGGATCCCGTGCTGCCTGTGCCCACCTTGTCATGCAGCAGTGAAAGCAGCGGGGCTAAACCTCTTTAAACCAGCCCTCCATTCAGGACACTGCCTTCAAAGCAATTCTGTGATGGATTTGGGGAGCACTCAGGAATTTCAGGGCAGTGGTCAAGAGTTAGTGGATTAAAGAGGATCTGCAGGACCCTGAAGCTTTCTACAGCACCTTAGGCTTCACTCTCTTGGGGATAAAACTTTCATCTCTCCTACTGAACGCCCTGGGAGGTTAGAGCTTGCTGCTGACTTGTGACTGACCACGCTGGTCAACCAGTTTATAAGGGCTCAGCTATCCCTCTGGAATCAGCACCCAGGAATGTCCTCACGTGGGAGGAGCAGGCGCTTGGCACTATGAACAGTAATTGTACCATCTCCTGGATATTCAGAAAGCTACAATATGCGAGGCAAAGAGGACTGCTCTACTTTCTTTTGGAATTGTTAGGTGCCTGTTATTAATATTCAGGGCATTAGTCTATTGTAGCTCAGGCTGAGCTGATGCTCATTTTTAAATTAAAGCTCAGGTGAAAGCTGCAAATCCATGTGTGCAGATGGTTTGTCTGTGCTTGCAATCCTGCACGTGTGCAACTTAGTACAGTGCAGCTCCCCTGACCTCTGGCTGCTGGGGTTTTATTCCTGACAGGCTAGATGTGAATAAAATCATATGGAATTGTGTTTTTACAGTTCAGCCTTCTGAGTCCCATCCTGCTGCCATTGAAATCAATGGCAAAACTCCCGACTTCCCTAGTCCTATCAGATTAGCTTTGTTCCATGGACTGAAACAATCTAATAGATACCAGGTGTCCTCCATAGAGCTTGTGTGGTCTACAAGTAAGTGGAACATATTTTAAAAAGTCAAATATGAAACAGCTACATCACAGAACCTGTAATAACCTCCAACTGATATTATTATCTATGGAGGATATGATCAGTATCTAAAATGTGACTCATTATACATTTATATGATGCATCCCTAACAGACATTCTGGGGTAAATTCAGCTGCATGTTAAACCACTACAGAAAAGCATCCATATTTATGTTCATTTCTACAAGAAAGCAAGGGTCTCGTGTGTTTTTACTTAAGGGAGGGAGCCTCAAACAACCTTACATTAATCCAGAAATCCACTTTAAATATATCAGCCTGCATGTAAAAAGACCTATAGAAGCTAAAGGCTGCAGGCGAAACCAGTAGGTTGCTACTCTAAAATCCTTTCTTGCTCATAGCTATGAACCTCCACCATGAAGTTCCCTACCTGCTTTTCTAGAGTTATGGACCTTCACCAGCTCCTCCAGTAGCATGGAGATCACACAGTGGTATAAATGTCCAGACCTGGGCTGCACCAAGACATTCATCACTGTGCAAAGGGTATAACCGGAAAACATGCAAAGGATTTCCTTGTGTGATCTCCCGGTGTGTAGGTGGCCCAGGAGCCTTGCTTGACTCAAGTGAAATTCTCAGTGCCCTTCTCTGCACCAACAGGGACAGAAAGAAATCACTCTGCCCACTGCACCTGCAGGGAGGACCCTCAGTGCAGCTTCTCCTTGTTTAGCTCAAGAGAGGACCAGCATTTCCAGCCAAGGACCCATCACACAGGTACAGCCAGGTCAACAACTTAGAAACACACAAATGCGGTGATCCCAAGCAAAAAATCAGACCTCTCTTGGAAACAATGAAAAAATATATTGGTCATCTTTCTAATCCAGTTAAAGGTCCTCAAATGTGCCAAGATTTACCCTAGTTCCTTAGTCAGAAGGGTACACCTGGGGCCAGCTCTTGGGGCTATTTGTGTGCGGGTGCTCAAGACTGCTGCTCTGCTCTTGCCTTCCAGTTCCATGTCTTGGGGGCAGATTCCGTGGATGTCCCTGATTACAAAGTTGGCCTGGGGGTCTTGTGGGCATCCAAATGGATGGGGGCCAGAGTCAGAAGCCTTCAGAACACTTGCACTCGATTTCTGCTAGGGAAGCTGGGGAAGCCTCACATCTTGCAAGCCTCCCTCTTCTATCCAAACCACTGACTGTTGACTCCGAAGGGCTGAGGGACATGGGCTTGCCCAGCCTGGCCTAATGGGAAGCACTTTCTCAGATGGGGTCCAGGTACTGCTGCAGCAGCCCTGTGGGAGAAGAGTACTGCCATAACTGAGGTGATACTCACAGGCAATATTCTAAGCAGCTGAAGCTACCCATGGAAAGGTCCAAGCTGACAGTGCTCTCCAGGAAAACTCCTGCTGGAGTCAGTGCTTGGCTCCTGAAGGACAAGGCTACACCTTTATCTTTTTTTTAAAACAGCACCAGGAATACATCAAACCCCAATAAAAAGGCATGGTCCAATCACTATTTTATTTTTATCTGAATATCTAGTGCTATCTCTAGTCTTATCTTTTACCAGTCACCCTCTTTCATTATGGTCTCCTTAAGAGGCTTACACGCTTGTACTTTTCCAATAAAGATCTTGGAAAGTACATTCAAGGGTAGCTTATTTTAACATTCATCACATTTAACAAGACTTTTACCAGAGCAGAGAGAACGCGTAACTAATTGTTGGAAGATCTGGTCAGGTTTATTGTGACGGGGAACTGTCTGGCAATTATGATTTATTTATTCACAGGGAGATAAGGCACGCATTGTTCTCTCAAAGGAAAAAAAATAGGGCTGATCCTAAAGTTAATATTATTTCCCATGCCTTCTTCAATCTTTTCATAACTGAAGGTGTAACCAGAGTACAGTCCTCATTGGATCCATTTGCTCCAAATTTGGGGTTTAAGCTCAACTTCTCCCTCAGCCTCTCCTGGGCCCATCGAGGCCAGGCAGGTGCAGCTCCTCCTCCACCTATTTCTAAAAAGTCTCTTGGCGTGAGGGGACTCCTAAGAGAGCCGATGTCCCCTCAGGGTCCCTGAGCCTGTGATGGACAGGGGCAGGGTAACAAGTGGGGTGTCTTTTTCATCTGGCGATCAAAAAAAGGGAGAGTAGATAAAAATGCCCCATTACTGCACCGTTTCTCGAGTCCCTGCGGTGTTTTCTCGAGTGGCAGCAGGTCCCCGCAAGTAGAGGTGTCGGGGAGCGGGAGGGAAACGCCTCCGTCGGTCCTGGGAGGCCCTGGACCCCACTGCCCGCACAGCCCTTCCCCACACCCCACCCGCGCCGAGGAAGAGCAGCGCCCGTGGTACCCTGGCAGTGCCGACATCGGGGCTGCCTTTACCTCGCTGATCCCCGAGCTCGGCGGAGCAGCACAACCGAGGATGAGAAAAACAAAAAAAAAACAAAAACAAAGCGAAAAAAAAATCACCAAAAAGTGCCCTGGCCAGCCTGTATCCCCGCATCTCCCAGGAGCAGCGGTTCCTTCCCGTACTTGAACCGAGCCCTGAGGCAGAGCACGGGGACAGAGAGGGGCTCCTTCCAGTGTCCGCCCCCACAACCCCGTGGAGACCCCACGTCTGCACCGCCGGCACCGGCATCGGCCCGCAGCGCCTTGGGTCCCGCAGCCCCTCACCTCCTGAACCACCCCCCGACGGCTCTGCTGCTGCCGCGGCTGCTATCAAAGTTTTTATCCACATATTCGTTATCTCCAAACTGGTCAAGTGGTCAAGAACAAACAAGTTTTTTAATGTAAGGGCTGCTCACCTGATGTAGTAAAGATCAGTTCTCAGAGCAAAGGACTTCTACTTCCAGCAAAATCTGGTTCCCCGACTTACTCAGCCAGAAGAGTGAGCACCATTAGCTGCTTTACATAGATTTTTTTAAGTCTGTGTCAAAGCCATTTGATGTAGAGCATAAAGATGCACCTTGCGTGCTTCTGTCAACAGCCAGCCCGAGGCTGAGACTCGTGTCTAACTCCCCAAAAGAAGAAAAGTTAAGATTTTTTTTTTTACTCAAAATTTATTACCTTTTCTCAAAGTTTCAGCCCTTGGCCTTTCAACAAAGCTTTATCAAAACGGTTTTAGATTTAATCATAAACCGTTTGGGTTGTGTTTTGATCCGACCGCCGCTCTGCGTTTATTTCTTGTAAGACAAAATAAAAGTTACATCGAACTGGTTTCGGCGACATGAAGGCAGAGCCCTGGGGTTGGGAGATGTTCTGGGCCGTGCTCCCTGCTGCCAGGACCCTCTGCGAGCGCGGAGGGAGCTCCCCGCCGCCTCCCCCCGGGACTCCGCCGGCGGCTTCGGACGCGGGGCAGCGGCTCAGGGGCGGGAAGGTAACCGGGGCAAGGCCGGTCCCTCTAGCCCCCACAGCCGCGACCGACTCCGGACAAATGATCGACGAGCAGAGCTCCTACCTCTGCTCAGTCACTTGGTAGCGCTGCCTCGGATCTTACCCGACGGGGAGGGAGAGGTGAGTGCTTGGCAATATTCACTGTAAACCACTGTGGTATTCACTCGCTTAATTCCGGCGTGGCTTCGAACACCGCAGGGAAGTATGGAGGGAGCCCGGGGCCGGGTCCGGACCCCTGAGGTCCGACCCCTGGCACTGTCGTCCGGCTCCCAGCGCCCTTCAGCGAGGTGGCCGCGGCGCTCCGTGCCCGGGGGAAGCGCATCTGCCCCCGGCCGGAGCCGAGGCGAAAGGCCCCCGTACCCATAGCCCTCCAAGCAGAGGGGAGGGGAGCGAAGCTCTCTTGTAAAGCTCCCAGCCGTCGGAACCCGCAAGATAAACATCATTAGAAATCATTGTAATTGGGATTGTGAAATCTGACCTCTGACCCTCTGGGCTACGTGTCACAACCGTGTCTGCTTTGATTCCTCGAAAGGCGGCACAAAGGAACAAGCTCCGTGACAGGAGGCAGCGGGATCTGCGCCCCGGCCGGAGGGGACCGACGGGGGGGACCACGCGTGGCCTTCCCCTCCTCCCCTGCACCTCATTTGCATATGCAAATCAGCAGACCGCCGGGCCGCGCCCTCCCGGGGGGTGGTCGTCGGGCCAGGGCCGGGGGTCTGGAGCGATTGTGCCCCATGCCTGGGACGGAGAAATAAGCGTCGGTGCTTCCTTCCACCAGCGGAGAGAGGACGGGGGCGCTGGGGGTTGTCTGTTGGGTGTTGACGGATACTCACATCCCACAAACGCGCGGCTGCCTCCCGAGAGTCGGGATGTGGGGGAACAGACCCCCGAGGCACGCAGGAAGGAGGGGGAGGGTAGCGTTTTTCCTCCGGGGCTTTTCAGCCTGGGCTAGCGGGCGCTCCTCCTGGGACTTGGGCTCCCCGGACCAACCGCGTCCAACCCCCAGCATTCCTCCCCGGCCGGGGGCCCAGTGCGTGTCCCTCGCCTCCCCCCGCCGCTCCGCGCACACCTGGTCCCTTTCCTACGGGGAGGATGTCGTGCCTTCTGCTCTTATTTCTCAGCTTGGACTGGTGCTGAGCCCCGGGCACCAACTGCCCCCACCTGATTGCCGGAGATGATTTCCCGTGGGCCTGTTTGCCCTCGGCACCCACAGGGGACCAAGGTCACTCGTGGAGCCAGCGAGGACAGACCTGGACCTCGCCGGCCTGCACTGATTCACCAATATGCCCCGCTCAGCTGCTCTCCATGAGAAGTCCTAAAATCACAATTACATTAAAAAGTCCGATTTGTTTAAATAATCCTCTTTAGGCTTCCTTTAATCTGCCCTATATTTCCCTCACCGGCTTTATTCCTGACTTGTCCGGCTCAGCTGAGTTTGGCTGGACAAGCAGCAGCTGTGGAAACCCTTCTTCATCTTCCTCCTCCTCTGGAGCCCCTAAGCTTTCGGGCAACCCCAGCACCCCGGAACCGGCTCCCGGTTGCAGGTAGGCAGCAGGTCCCAGGGTCTGTCGGTGGGACAGAGGGCGATGGGGGGGCCGGAGAGGCAGCCTGGGCATCACCCGTGTCCCGCAGACAGGGGAAGCAAAGCGGATCGGTGCCCTATACCCCCGGCAGGGCCGGGCCAGATCCGGCCCAGGAATGCTCTTGGGGAGGATCTTCACTCGATTTTTAAGGAGAAATGCCATGTTTCACCTACACAGCTCCGGGGGAGTGCGAGACGGCAGAGGATTGAACTGAGACTGGAGCAGGCGGGAGTAGGGGAGCAATCTCTCTGCGTCCCGCCGACAGCGGCAAGTAAAGGGAGGGCTCACAGGGAATCTGAATGCAGCCCCTGAACTCTACAGCTGCCCCCGCCGGTCTGGGCTCTCGCAGACCGCTTTCCCCACGAGCGGTGGAGCTCGCATTTTGAAGGACGGCTTTATTTTCCTCATTGCGGAAGATTTGAGTTCATGTACCAATCCCATCGGAAAGAAAAAAAAAAAAAAA